>CP139507.1:393865717-394205290 GCA_021014915.2 Artemisia tridentata subsp. tridentata
TGGAACAGAAGGTTTGAGGGTGCAAAAGGTGTGGAAAAAGTCTAGAGAAAGTCCAGTATTTATAGGCAAAACTGGACAGCTAGAGGAGCGGGGCGGTCCCCTTAAATAGGGGGGTGGTCCCCTTAAAATTAAGGGGCCGCCTAGTATATTTAATGGGGCCGCCCATCTGTACCGTTGCCCAGTTTTGTCTTTTTGTGGGGAAGGTTTTTCTGTAATATTTTTGCCATTTTTGGTTAAAAATTTGAATTCATAAATTTATAATGGATTAAACCTTTTTATTTATTACCAAAAATGTTTTTCTAAAAGATATAAAATGTTTGTGACATTTTATAAAAATTCTAGTGATTAAGAAAATGTTCCTTTGATCATGTAATGCATTAAGCATTTGTTTATTCATACCTTAAGTGATTGAGTTGTTGAAATGAATATTTACAACTAAATACTTGTTTGTTTGATAAGTTTATGTTTAATGAGTTTACATTTTTTGATTATCAAAACATAGAGATATCAATAAGTATTAATAATGTTTTTAGGCATTATTTATATCAACAGAAATGAAAGGAGAAAGAAGGGGTTGAAGAATTAAAAAGAAGAGTAAATGAAAGTTTGAAAAGAAATAGCCCTCCAAATTTTCAACCTTAGGGCAGAAACCAGGTTCAATTGATATGCTACTTCATGTTACTATGGTGACACCGATATTGAAGACAAGCCGTCATGGACCCAAGACGCATTGCACTAAACCTTCTAGCCCCTCAAGTATCTCTCAAAAGATACTTGCTTCATTTGTCACGGAGAACCCTGCTTAATCTGTTGGGTTTTATTGATTTGATGATACAAAACAAGAAGAATGAAACAAGAAGGACTTAAAACGACAAGAAGGAAAACTACAAAAAGATTGAGGATTTGAAAGATTCTAGAAGATATTCTTAAAGGAATATTTAGTTTCCTTATTGTATTAGGAATGTTTTCCTTGTAAACCTAGATCATATCTAATATATAAAGAGACATTAGGTCATTAGTTTTTATATGCATACAATGTAGACATTTAAAGGTGTTCGTGTGTGTCTAGGCGTTTGGTCTTGTAAAAACGTCTAGGGTTTATGGTTTTCACCTCAAGGATCATTGATCCCCGTTAGATTAGTAACCGTTCTACTATTTATCATGTTGAATTGGGGTGTATATGTGAAAGAAATTAAAGAAAAACCTTGTTCAATAACAATTGATTCTTTGTTTGAATATTCCGCCATTGTTATTGTTATTTCTAGTGTTAAAAACGATCTAAGGAGTTCTATCAAACTCCACAATTGGTATCAAAGCTCGGGGAGCTCGTGATCTAGGATTTACAAGGTTTTTATTGTCGATGAAAGAATACGGAAAAGAAACTATTGAAGAAACTCTTGTTTATTCTCTCGATATGGTGACAAAAAAATTATACGGCAAAAATTTGATTATTTAATCATGGGTTATACGACAAAAAGGTTATACAAAAAAGATACATGTGGTTTATATCCTCGTAATGAAGAAGAACAGATTTGGTAAAGGTATGATGGACTTTTTCAGAAAATCGATTTTCTCTTAAGCGACAATAAAGAAACTAAACTAAACAGTTTATCTTTAATTTTCTTCTTATTATTAAATATCAATTCATTAATATGGTTTGTTGTCTTGTGCGTCAATATTCTGATTCAATTGGTCGAAGCATGAATATCAATTCAATTCGAGGATAAATAAGATTGGGTGTTCGAATGTAACGTTGTTACGGGTTCATAAAACTTAGTACTGCTCGATTATTAATGCTGCTTATCAAGGTTAATGTTGCTGCTGGAAACTTACTACTGCTTTTGAGATTTACTGCTGCTACTTCGTAAGTTACTACTGCTTATTAATTTTAGTGTTGCTCGTCCTTGTTTGTTAGTACTGCTTGTTGAAGTTTATGCTGCTACTTATTGTTTTTTCCGCTGAGCTTTATTAATATTGCTGCCTTTTACAGTTAATATTGCTGTTCATTATGAGTTAATACTGCTCGCATGAAACTTAGTACTGCCCGTGTTGAAAGTTAATGCTGCTCGCCTTGTTCATGCTGCTACGCTTATGGTTTCTTCTGTTGCACCTTGTTTCTGCTGTTGATTAATTTTAAGGCTGCTACGATTGTTTTGGACTGATAATGGTGATACAAGGAGAGCGTGAGTCCAGGTGTTTGGATTTGGGCTGGTACTAGACTTTATACATCTAAAGTTTAATGGTTTTTATCCAAACTAAGGTACTAGGCTGGATATTGTTTGTTATATGGCTGAATTCGAAAATTTGTTTCTGAAATATTGGGATGTAAAACTTTTGAGCTGAATGGTTATATATGAATTTTTGCAAAAGTTCCAATTCAAGTTCGAATTCAAGTTTGTGTGAAAGCAACACACACAGAAGATGGATTTTTGTTTAAACGTTCTTAAAAGTTTAAAAGGCTTGTTTATTTGTTCGAATTGGAATAAACTGGTTACGAAGAGGATTCTTTATCACTTATTTGAGATTGAAGTGAAGTTTCACGAAGGCGTTTACTTATTTCATCATCAATATTTCTAGCTATTGATTGATGACTTGCTTGTTTATATATGGTTTATGAATGGGACTTGGTTTATCTAGTTTTCATAGGTCAAGGGGTGGTTAGACGAAGACCTAGTTAACAATCACTTAAAGGAGTTACATTGTAGTACTCAGTGTTACACGAAGAAAGTCGATGTGGATAAATTCAAGAGATTACTTAGAGATTTGTTTCTGCAACACCAAATTCTCTATATCGTTCTTCAATCAACAACAGTGCAAGCTTAAGTAACGAGTTTCGGATATTTTACTTTGGTTTCAAGTTTGGTATATCAAGTTTTCTTCATTAGTGATCATTACAAAGAGCTTACAGATTTGAAGAATCATGAAGCTGGTTAACACATTGGTTTCAGGGGAAGCTTATTCTTATGATGTGTTTAATCATTTGATGTTCATGCACCACTCAAGGGGAAGTTTTTTATTCTTACTACTGTTGATCATTATTACTACTGCTAGTTGGAGTTTCTACTGTTTTGGATTCATTTTTCTTATATATGCGTCATGGAGGGCAATTTGAAACATTGGAAGGCTTGGATTAGGAGTATGGTATTGGTTTGTAGTGGTCAAGATCATATTTGCATATGTTCCCTATTTGATTATAACAAAAAGGGGAAGAGATGTTGTGGTGATATGGCATGGATTAAGGGGAAGACAATATTGTTTCATTCATGTTGAGATTTAATTATCTCAATTTCTCTACTTCGTCTAGGGGAAGATTGTTGGGTTTTATTGATTTGATGATACAAAACAAGAAGAATGAAACATGAAGGACTTAAAACGACAAGAAGGAAAACTACAAAAAGATGGAGGATTTGGAAGATTCTAGAAGATATGCTTAAAAGAATATTTAGTTTCCTTATTGTATTAGGAATGTTTTCCTTGTAAACCTAGATGATCTCTATTATATAAAGAGACATTAGGTCATTAGTTTTTGTATGCATACAATGTAGACGTCTAAAGGTGTTCATGTGTGTCTAGGCGTTTGGTCTTGTAAAAACGTCTAGGGTTTATGGTTTTCACCTCAAGGATCATTGATCCCTGTTAGATTAGTAACCGTTATACTATTGATCAAGTAGAATTAGGGTGTGTATGTAAAAGATATTAAAGAAAAACCTTTTTCAATAACAATTAATTATTTGTTTGAATATTCCGCCATTGTTAATGTTATTCCTAGTGCTCAAAACGATCTAAGGAGTTCTATCAAACTCCACATAATCTATCAACCTTTCACTCCGAAATATGTTGATATTGAAAAGGAGGAAATCTGCTCCATGCCTCCGACGACTTAAATCAAATCGCACTTAATCGATTCTAGAGCCATGAGATTCAACAAAAGATCTCTTAGGAACACTTAACATTTCTACACTGGTTGTTCAACGTTAAGAACACCAGTAGTAAATTACAGAGTCCTATGCAGATCCTAGCAATCTGCCAGAACATTTATGAGAGAATTCACAATTGTGATTCTCAATGATTGAATGGAAATTCCTGCCAGGGTCAACATCAAACAGCCCTGACAGCAGGTCACTTCGGTAATCGCATGAGGTTTACGCTTAGTGTTCATGGTGGTTTCAAACGGTCTATAGTCGTGCAGTGATACTTCAGTATACTTCAGCAGCTCGCCTAAATCATTGATATACTTCGGTATATCTGTGTAAGCCCTCTTGGGGGTATCTGGTTTAGGAACAGCCTTGGCAAGGATTAGTGAAAGTTTTAACACTATGCTGTTAATGATCTTGAAGTCCAAACCTGTAAGTGCTGGATACTTTATTGCTAACTGTTTTCATGTAGGTACTTATGGAGACCGGGAGTTCCACTACCACCATTACCATCATCAAAATTACATTAGTTTCCACATGCTCATACAAACATCACAAAGAAAGTTCTCACTATGATCAAAGCAAAGCAAAGTTCAGAGAAAGATTCTACGTCAGAAAGAAGAAACTACAAAGGTAAAAGAAAAAGATCAAAGCTATGAAAAGAGAACTTTACAAGTATGAAGAATCAAAGTCAGAAGATGTATGAGCATGTTGGAGAAAGACGTAAAGACAACATAGTTAAAGACGTTGATGAATGCAAAGAGAACCAACATAAGATCACAACAACAAGAACAAGGAACAAAGAAGTAAAGACGTCTCAAGAAAAGAGAGTCAAACATCAAGAAAAGAGATAAAGACGTCAGACGACCTAAGTATTGAAATGACCAACCCTTAGAGGGAGATTGTTGGGATTGCGTGTAATCATTATAAAGTGTCGGTCATTTAGTATATGTAATAGGTCGTAAACATAATAAGGCCCCTCATGTATGTTTAGTTTACAAGGCCGCTACATGAAGCAATCCTTGACGCCCATTTAGTGTACTAATGGCAACGCCCCTTACATGGTAAACAACTATAAATACCCTTTCTCAGATGAATGGTTTGGTTCTTGTTATTTCATTTCACTTCTCTATACAAGTTCCATACCACTCTCTCTCTCTACTTACTTTCTCTCTCTAGAATATATGCCTTGTGTGATTAATATGTTGATCTAATAAATAGGAATACTTAATTATGGCGTAATAAGATTAATAAATAGAGAGACGGAAATAATGGCAAGGGGTAAGGAATACAAGAAGCAAGGATCGGTATTTTGGCAAAAATCCCAAAGTGGTAAAAATTTACCGAGGCTGGCACGCTGCTGGCGTGTCAGAGCGCCAGCGACGAGCAGGACCTCTGTAACTTTTTCTTGGGATTTTTGTCTTTTAAATACCCATTCTTGCTAAACCCCCAATTGTACTTCACACTTTGACCTTAACATTATTCATCCTCAAGGTCAAACAACTCAAATAGCCATTTGATGAGAAATCATTTTGTGAAGTGTTTAAGTGAAAACCCATTATCAAAGAGAGAAACATAGAAGGGATAACTGGATAGGGGTAGTTTGGGTATTCCTCGCATGGCATAGTGATGCATGAGCGACCTTTCAATAGGTTTTACCTCTCGAGGGATCTCAAGAGGCTTGCAATCCCCACCAGGCAGTGTACCTGACCGATGTAGTATAGTGTAGTGGCAAGTACCGGGGATTGATCATTCTCTAGGGAATAGTGTCGTTAGGATTGAAAAACTACTCTAATAGGTCTAAGAGTGAGGGAAGATTCTTTTTGTATTTTTTTATATTTTTATAAAAGCAAGTAAAATCTCGGGTTTGAAGGAGTGGGAGGAATTAGTTGCTAGTCAACTAACCCAAATAACTACAATTGCAAATAAAATAAAATAACTGAAAATAAAAAGGTTGTGGAACTTATATGGAGAGAAATGTGTTTACTTAGATTTCCTTACTCCCTAACTATCTTTTACCGGTTGATTAGTGTGTATTAATTGCGTAGATGACGGGTGTATTCCTTAATACCAATCGTGGGGTGGCGTACGTACTTCCCCAACTCTATAAGCTCCTACTTCACTCCTATGTCGAGCCGGCTAAGAAGCTCCTAACATGGGATCACTAGAATTCGCTCATGCATTAAATACAACCATAATAACCTTAGTTCGCATTGGTTCATGTTTCTTAAGACGTTCAAGCAAGTTACCGTATAGGAGGTTAGCCAGTTTTCTTAAGCCTAACATCGATAAACAATCATCTAATACAATTAATAACACCCCAACAACCAATAATCAATAGTTAGGTTTCATTAGATCTAAGCAAACACAAGATAAATCTAGCCTAGCATGTTAAATAAAAGACAAGAACAAGATATAATCAAACAACACATAGACATATTGAATGATTAATTGATTACTTATCTTCAATTGAACATGGGAGATCCAAGGGTATAAAACCCTTAAAAGTAGCAGAAAAATCGTTTTAGGGTTTCTCCTCACAAAGTTGCACACTAATGACTAAAAATTATGAGAATATTTATAGAAAATCAGATCTGACGGCGTCACGTTATAGAGCTGACGCCGTCACCCTCGCCACGGTTAGGGTTTCTTGATGGCCTTCTTGACGCCGTCCCCTTTTAATCATCCAAAATCCTCTCTGGCGCGTCAGGGGTTGACGGCGTCACAATGGTGCTTGACGCCGTCACAGGTACTTTTCCAGCCGATTTTGAGACTTTGTCGTTTCCTTCACTTTTATGCTCCAAAAACGTCCAAAATGCTTCCTTTTCCAGATTTCTTCTCCAAAGTACCTAAAATGACAAAAGGAACGATTTAGGGCAATATTTGATCAAATAAATACGATTTAGGGCTTAAATGACCCCCTAAAAGCGGTACACTTTTCGCTTCATCAAATACCCTTACACTTGAGATTTGCTTGTCCTCAATCAAATGCGCTTTTATTCTAATCAAAATACAAGTTAGGGGTCATTTAACGCTAATATAAAAGTAATTACAACAAATAGTCGTTCCACTTTAATCATAATAAGCACGGAGATTATAGACTAGCACCTCACAAGTAGTGTTTAGATACTCACATCTTTCAGGTGTCATAAAAGTATATCTCATAAATGAAAATGAATAATATCTCTCACTACCTGTCATAGCAAATAGATTACCATAGGCTTGGGAAAGGATCAAAAACCTCCTCCACTGGGCGTAAGCACCTAAGATAAACTATCAAAGAGGGCTTTTAAACGGGTTATAACGTTAGGTGTAGGGATATGATAAATACGGTTTTGTTGGATAAAGGATATTTTACTGGTGGCGAGTTAAAGATCTTGATTAATTACATGTACAATATGGCGTTGCTAAGCCAAGACTAGACTCGACTTAAGCTAATGAAAAAAATAACAAAAAGATAAAATAAACATAAAATGAAACGGGATGGTAGTCCGTATGTTTTTTTTTTTTTTTTTTTTTTTTTTTTTTTTTTTGCATACACTTTTGCCCTACCATCCAAAATAATACATCGTAGGGGGGTTGTATCCCCCTTACACTTGAACTTTTACATAACTTTACAATTAACTATTCTAATGACTCGAATTAAGATAATCGAAACACTTGGAGTACTTTTTTTTAAATATTTAGCACATATGGGGGTAATAATGTTGTTCTTCCCCATTACTCCATTACACTAGTACTTTACCCATGAGTCCCAATCGTCCCAAAACAATATGTACAAGGATATGACTCGACTTAGCAACCATGTAATCAATTAGATAATTAACTTGGGGTTTAAACAAATGTTGTCACAATAATGCACTAAAAATGAGTGCATACAAGGTAGGCTAAGGCGATTTTGGGTGTACATTTAAGTGGGGTGTAAACAAATTCTTACTTTAAGTAAAATGCTTAAAGTTAGAAACGAAAAGATAGGCTCTGAGGGGTGTACTAGGGTATCGTGTACTAAAAATGAGTACAACGCAAAGGGTGTGGGAGAATTACTTGACCAATGTAGCCAATGTAATTATAACAAAAACACAGGTGTAAAACAATGGGTTAATCCTAATGCCTCTTATCATGTAGTAAATCTAACTACACGAATGTAGTCTCACTTGTGGCCTCGGAATGGTCCTAACGCAAGTTCTAGAATCTAAGTGCTACCGGTACACACATCATAGCATAAATGATTTTCCTACCAATTCTAGGGGCGAACCTCACATATTTGGGGGTGGAAAATTTTTTAGTGGTACGGTTTTATGCTAGTCATATAACTCCTATCCGTGAGACGCTCATTAAGACCAAAGTTTCACTCCTATATGTTGTAAAAAAATTTAAATTTAGCACTAAAATTGCCTTAACAGGTATTTCTCTCAATTTTATTACACATCTACCATTAAACAAACGAAAAATCAAGCGTAATAGCATTCTCTAAGATATCATACTTTACCCCCCCCCCCCTTACACTTAAGATGAACATTGTCCCCAATGTTCAAATAACAAGATGTAAAAGTAAATAAGGTAAAAGAATGAAATCAAATACTCCCCTGATTCGCTTGGTGGATAAAGAGGTAACATGGTTAGATCTTCTTCCAAGGTAATGTTGAAGCTTCAAGACTAAAGCAGCGCCAAAAGCTAGATTCCACATACATCTCCTTGTCCAAAATAACCTGTTAAACCTGAGAAAATAAACACGAAAACCTGCATAACATCGGCGGGATAAATCTTTATAAGGATATAATGCTTGTGGAATTATTATTTTGCAGATTCCTGGAGTTTATAAGTTAGAGATTTAATAAAGCATTTTATGATTTCGGAAGAAAAACAAAACTTTCAAAAAAAATTCTAGAAAACTGTTCCTGACGCCGTCAGACAGGGGTCTGACGCCGTCATATGTGATCTGACAGATTTTTCATGTTAAGTTTCCGGAAAATTTCTGGAAAAACTCAATCCTTATTTCCTGGAAATCCTGCAAAACATCATTATGACTCGATACAAGCATTTGACTCAAACAATTACTAATATGTATGTTAATTTAATATTGTTATGATTCATGTTCATCTGTTCTAATAAACCGATTTGGATTTCCCTTACACTTATCTTTTGCAAAATACCTTTATATGTAGTTAAGACGAAGTTAAAAACAAGATAAAGCATTTTCACAATTTAGTTTCGAACATGAATCAATAATAATAAAAATTAAACATACATACGGAAGCAAATAAAATCAAACAAACAAATAAATAAACACACAAAGCAAATAAATCTTGGGTTGCCTCCCAAGAAGCGCTTTTCTTTATTAACGAGTCTTGTAGCTAGACTCAAAGTCCTTTTAACCTATGTAAGTGAGATCGTCATCGAGGACATCTTTAGGGTTAAGCTTGGATTGAAGTTTTCTATTGGTCCGCATAGTACGATATATCTTTTCAAACCTCTCTCCATCCGGGTCATACAATGTCATCTTAATATGCCATGACCCATCTCCATCTTTGGGTGGTTTGTCCCAATCCCACTTATGATCATTGTTTTCACATGTCCACCTATTCATCCCTAGGTTAATTGGCAAAACTCCTAGGAAATCAATCATCTTCCTAAAAACTAGAGGGTCTTTAAATGGATCCAATTCGGTGTCCCTAGCCAAGAGTTGTTCTACCGTATGTGTTCGGCTCACAAAGTCCTCTTCTAGGTAAAATGGGCGTTGGGGTCCTATGAAGTCTCCATCGATCCAGGGTCCATATCTAGATGGTTTCCTATTTAATTCTAACCAATGGTGTGTTGGTTCCTCACTAGTATCATAGGCATGTTTCTTCACATCATAGACTGACCAAGTATCACCTTCTCCTACCGCTATCTTAGATTCCTTACAATCAATCATAGCACTAGCGGTCGCCAAAAATCCTCTACCTATCAACAAGGGGCATGTAGGGTCGCTAACCATATCAAGGACGTGGAAATCGGCTAAAATGGTTAGTTTTCCTATGTGTACTAACACGTCTTTGACTACTCCAACCGGGTAAGCAACACTTCCATCCGCTAAGCCTATTATTACCTCGGTTTCTTCAAGTTTCCCTAGTTTTAGAGAGGTGTGGAGAGGTAACGGAAGTAGGTTAAGGCTTGATCCAAGATCGGCTAATGTGTCATAAGCCTCCGAATTACCGATCTTGCAAGGTAGAACAAATAAGCCCGGATCATCCAACTTCTTAGGTAGTTTGTTTTGAACGAAGGCGGTCCCTTTTTCACCTAACTCGAGCTTCTTCTCATATTTTTCTAAAAGGGCATTATAATAGGGGGCTCGTGCTAATACATCAATAACCGGACGTTCAAGGTGGAGCTCCTTGAATTCTTCGTCAAGGTTTTGAGTGGGAGGTGTTTCAACAATGTTGTTGACCAATTTAGTGTTGGATATCATAACTTCTTGGTCATTTTGAACGACTTGGGTTTGATTGAAACACGAGCTCATGGATTTGACCGAATAATATTGTGGACAAGAACTAGGAGACGAAACCGATGAAATGGCGTTGACGTTTAGTTTCGGGTTCTTGACTGTGTTGCTAGGGAGTGCTCCCATTTCTCGGTCATTGAGGGCTTTCAACAAAGTGTCAATCTTATTGGTCATCTCGCTTTATTTTTGTTTGAAATCGGCTTCAAACTTTGCTAAACGAGCTTCTTGAGATGTCACGAAGTTGGACATCAACCCTTCAAAGTTATTGGTACTACCATAGTTGGAAGGATTGTTGTTGAAAGTACGGTTCGAGGATGAACCGCTTGATTGGAAACGATTAGGTGGGTTGGAAGAATTGGTTTGTTGTGCGTTTTGGTTTTGTTTCCACCTAAGGTTTGGGTGATTTTTCCATGAGGGGTTGTATGAATCACCGTAGGGGTTTGGCTCGGGTTTGAAAGTGTACCACTTGTCTCCCGCTCCGTCGGTACGCGAGGATGCGTAGTCCGCAAAAGCTTGTTCGGGGAGTTCCATGCAATCACGAGTGTCGTGGGGACCACTACATAATTCACATGAAGAAGTGATTTTGTTCACTTGGCTTGAAGGTTTAGGAGCCTCGTGGAGAGATTGATATGGTCATAGAAGATTTGGACTTGGAGCCAAAGTTCTATGCCATGGTGAGGGACTTTTTGGAGTAAGTCCTTGAATCGAGTCCATGCCTCGTAGAGGGTTTCGCCTTGACGTTGTTGGAACATCAAGATATCATTCCTTAGCTTGGTAGTTCTTCCCGGTGGGAAAAACTGAGCAAGGAAACGAGTGGTGAGATCATCCCAAGAGGTGATGGATCCTGCGGGTAGACGCTCTAGCCATTGACTAGCTTGGTCCCGCAGAGAGAATTGAAAGAGACGCAGTCGGGTCGTCTCTCGAGTGGCAACATCAAGGTCTATAGAATCAACGATTTTGAGAAAGTCCTTGAGATGTTGATTAGGATCTTCGGAACGAAGTCCATGGAATGCGCATCCGCTTTGCACCAACCGGATGGTGTCGGATCGCAAGGGAGTGACATTGGCTCCTTGAGTGAGCTCAATGGTGTTTCGATAGCCATGGTGGCTAGGACGGGAGTAGTCTCCTAAGGTACGGGCTCTAGGAGGTGGGTGTTGTTGTGGTGGGTTGTTGGGATCGAGGATATTACCACCTTCCATGATGTCGGATGGTAATGGTTACGAACAAAGAAACGAAGAAAAAAGATAGACTAAAGAAAACCTAGAAAAATAAAATAAAAATCTCACTAGAAAGGAATCTAGTGAGTAGACCTAATAAAATAAAAATTCAACCCAAACAATAACTATTCCCCGGCAGCGGCGCCAAAAACTTGATGCGTGGTTTTGCGACCTTACAACAGGTTTTACCTCTCGAGGGATCTCAAGAGGCTTGCAATCCCCACCAGGCAGTGTACCTGACCGATGTAGTATAGTGTAGTGGCAAGTACCGGGGGATTGATCATTCTCTAGGGGAATAGTATCGTTAGGATTGAAAAACTACTCTAATAGGTCTAAGGGTGAGGGAAGATTCTTTTTGTATTTTTTTAATTTTTATAAAAGCAACTAAAATCTCGGATTTGAAGGAGTGGGAGGAATTAGTTGCTAGTCAACTAACCCAAATAACTACAATTGCAAATAAAATAAAATAACTGAAAATAAAAAGGTTGTGGAACTTATATGGAGAGAAATGTGTTTACTTAGATTTCCTTACTCCCTAACTATCTTTTAACGGTTGATTAGTGTGTATTAATTGCGTGGATGACGGGTGTATTCCTTAATACCAATCGTGGGGTGGCGTACGTACTTCCCCAACTCTATAAGCTCCTACTTCACTCCTATGCCGAGCCGGCTAAGAAGCTCCTAACATGGGATCACTAGAATTCGCTCATGCTTTAAATACAACCATAATAACCTTAGTACGGATTGGTTCATGTTTCTTAAGACGTTCAAGCAAGTTACCGTATAGGAGGTTAGCCAGTTTTCTTAAGCCTAACATCGATAAACAATCATCCAATACAATTAATAACACCCCAACAACCAATAATCAATAGTTAGGTTTCATTAGATCTAAGCAAACACAAGATAAATCTAGCCTAGCATGTTAAATAAAAGACAAGAACAAGATATAATCAAACAACACATAGACATATTGAATGATTAATTGATTACTTATCTTCAATTGAACATGGGAGATCCAAGGGTATAAAACCCTTAAAAGTAGCAGAAAAGTCATCTTAGGGTTTCTCCTCACAAAGTTGCACACTAATGACTAAAAATTATGAGAATATATATAGAAAATCAGATCTGACGGCGTCACGTTATAGAGCTGACGCCGTCACCTCGCCGCGGTTAGGGTTTCTTGATGGCCTTCTTGACGCCGTCCCCTTTTAATCATCCAAAATCCTCTCTGGCGCGTCAGGGGTTGACGGCGTCACAATGGTGCTTGACGCCGTCACAGGTACTTTTCCAGCCGATTTTGAGACTTTGTCGTTTTTTTCACTTTTATGCTCCAAAAACGTCCAAAATGCTTCCTTTTCCAGATTTCTTCTCCAAAGTACCTAAAATGACAAAAGGAACGATTTAGGGCAATATTTGATCAAATAAATACGATTTAGGGCTTAAATGACCCCCTAAAAGCGGTACACTTTTCGCTTCATCACATAGATAAGAGAGAAAGAATATGCCATGGAATATTCCTTTGCATGGAAATGAAGTGCGGATATTGAGATAGGGTGAGAGAGGGAAGATTTAAATTTGAAATTCAAATGTTGTGTGAGAGGGAGAGAGGTTAGGTTAGAAAGAAACAATGGTTGGGTTAAGTGAGATGGCATGGTTAAGAGAAGAGAATATGCCTAAGGAATAAGGAATATGCTTTTGCTTGGAGAAGAGGGTGAGATGAAGGGTTGAGATGGATTGGGGTGAGTTGTGAGAGGGAGAGTTTGAATTTCAAATATGAAATATATTTGTTAGGGAGGAGATGTGTGTGAGTTGTCATTGATGTGATGGGGAGTGATGATATCAAATAAGTACATTTTAATGGCATCATTTATCCTATGTTATTCGCTTGTTTTATATTATTTTATATGATAATTGACACTTAATCACTTGCTTTTATAATTCTCAGCTATAAACAAGCATTTGGTGAAAGTTAGCTATTTTGGACGTAAATCAGAGCAAAATGGATCAAGTTGGACGAATATGAAGACCATAGCCTGACTTTGAAGCATACACCGTATGGAATTATTCCCTACGCCGTATATGAAACCTTGGTCAACGAGAAGATCTGACTTGTTTTACCCAGATACGCCGTATTACATTCCATATATGCGGTGTATTACTCTTAAGACTTCACCAAATAATCCGAGATTCTGAAGGATGATGCGCCTTATGAACACTGAATCTATGCCGTATCTAATGACGGTGTACGAATATTCCAGAATATAATAAACTTGGACGTCACACGAAGTTACCTAGATACGGCGTATCAACTTAATGGATATGTCGTATCGACCCAGTCATCAGAAAGTATAAACACTGTTGGTCCACACGAATATGTATCTCTAAGTAGCCTTTAACAACTTAGTAGACGACTTGAATAAATCAAATCAATCTAAGCGAGACTCTAACACTCTGTTTATGCTAATGCGGAATCTTAACACAAACACTGAAGAACACAACTAACTTTTTATTACTAATCGTTTACTGAATTACAATCTTCGCTGTCATCTCTAAACTATGAATTAGGGTTCCTTTTATACACCAAGGAAACTGATGAGTGTCTAAATACTCATCATTTCTGTCACATTTTATCTGCAAAATCATTTAAAAACATGCAGATATGCTTCAAAATACTAAAAATATCATAAAATGTGTTTTTATATGACTCTGGAACAAAAAGATTGAAAACAAGTGAAAAACGAACAAAGTTTGCATAATTGTCATTTTCAGTCCCTGAAGTTTCACAAATTGGCAGAACTAGTCCCTGGTTATTCAAAACATGTTAAATATCATCAAAGGTCCTTGGGGATTCATAAGTTGTCAAGATTAGTCCTTTAAGGTTCAAGTTTGCAAAATTACAACTTTGGTCCCCCAAGTTTGGAAAATGTCAATATTAGTCCCCGGGTGTTTTAAAATGGAAAATTATGTTTTATGGCCCTTGTACTATTTATACTTGACAAGATTGGTCCTTTTGATAAACTTTTGGAAACTTACAACTCAACACTTCATAAATTCAGAAATTACACAAATGGTCCCTAAGGTTATAACCGGATCACTAATACCCAAAAATCCAAATCCTTATACCCTTAAATAACCCAACCTTTTTATTATATACCCCAGCCCACTACCTTAAATAAAAACAACCCAAGCCCAATCATAAACCAAACCGACCCAACCCTTTTTTATTAAACCCAGGGTCAAACTAATGTTTGACCCGTCTTCTTCCCAACTTGCCGCCAAAACCACCATAGCCCACCTTATCTCTGCAAAACCACCCCCCTCCTATCCCACTCACCTAACAAAACAAGAAGCAATTAAAGCTTCTTCTCCACCTCCCCAAAACGCATTAAATGCTATAACCTGCTCAAATCCACTAGTAAGATTTTTGGCGCCAAAATGAAGAATCAAAGGCTGAGATCGATTTGAAGCAATCCAAGGGTGCACAAGAATTCAGAGATGTCGACTTAGGGTTTCCCAGTTGTTTTTTGTATAAATAGAACAATGTAATAGGATTTAGACCAGTAGTTAATTTTTATTAAATCGTCTTTTACTTAATTGTCTTTCTTTATTGTAATTTTCATTTCCAGTCATTAATATAAGCAATTTACAGTCATTTTAATCTCATTTTAATCTATCTTGCATTTAATTTTCAGTCACTTTATAATTTCAAGTTCTATTGTAATTCGTATTAATTTAAATGTTGTTTGGAAAAGCTTATTATCTGTTTACATAAGCTTATATAAGCTAATTATAGCTTACTGTGAGCTTATGTTAGTGTAAATCAGTGCTAAACTCAAGATACAAGAAAAGTCAACAATAGTCAACCTGAGAAGCTAATAAGCTGTTTTGGGGTGAATAAGTTGATTTGGAAGGATTTTCTGGTTTTTCTAGCTTGTTTATGACAAGCTAGATTGGTTCTAGTTCCTTGTTCCTCAGTTCCAATAGCTTCTCATTTGTAAGCTTTTTCTCATTTTTTGCATAAGTTTCTAGTTTACTGTTTAACTGCTTATTTATAGTCTACTATCAGTAATTTGTGCTTATTATTAGTTTCTTATTGCATCTCATCATTTATATCAGTCTTAATTAGCTTGTTTCATTTCTTGTCTTAAAAAAGCATAAAAACAGTCAAAAAGCCAAAACATAGCATAACTTATTAGATTGCTTATTTTCCTATTATAAGTTGCTTATTATAGTTTATATAAGTTAGTTAGTCAATAAAAATCAGTATTCATAAGTTAAATCATCTGTGTCCTTTGCAAATCCAAAACAGACTCAACAAAAGGGGTGTTTGGTTTGAGCAGTCAAACAAGTCAAACCTCTTGTTACTGTAGATTTGCACTTGGTCCAAGCTTGGTTAAGCTTATCTAAGTCAATATAAGATGGTTCTAAGATTTAACAAGTTCATTTGATTGGTTGTGAGTTTTTGGACCATCTTTGGATTTTTTAGAAGCTAAAAAGGCCAAATAAGCCATAAGCATCTATAAGCTCATTTTTTTTCCTTTTTCATTGCTTGTCTGATTTCATTTGATTCCAATTAGAGTATACACAAGATTTGGTTTAAAGCCCTAAGGCTTGTGCATTTCTGCACAACTCTGCATCAGCAGAATCAGTATATACTGATTGCTGTTGCAGCTGAACTCACTCAATTTGTGGCTTATTTAGATAAGCTCTTGCCTAGCTTTTTGGTTTTTTGAATAGCCCATACTACTAGCTATCTTTTGCCCCCATTAGATTGAATCTCAGAGCTTATTTGGTGTGCTTAAATTGCCCTGCAAATTGGTAATTTTCTGAGTTTCTGCTGAAGCCTTGCTACTGCATAGGTGCTTATCTTGCTCATTTCCTGTGCTTATTTGTATTTTCAAGTTGTTTTGTGCTTAATATAGTTTTTTAAACTTGTCCTAAACTTTTGGTAATTTTTCAAGTCTTTTAGCTTATTTTTGGCTTATTAGCAAACTGCTTATCTGCCCAAATCTGCTTATTGGGCTTAGTCAACTTCTGCTTTTATTTTTCATAGCTTTTAAATATTAATTTAGACTTATCCTGATATTTTTCAGATTTTTCCTAAGTCATTTAATATTTTTAATCTTTTTTATTAGTTTATAATAGTAATTAAATCATAATAAATAAAATAATAATCAGAAAAATATAATTTTAATTTTCATAATTTTCTTTTATTAATTAGAATCCAGGAAAAATATAATCTCATTTTTAGACCTTAAGAAAAACCAAAAATAGAAAAATAGTGATAGCTTCTATTTAATAGAATTTATCTTTTTAAGTTTTAATTAAGTAATTTTCATTTTTTTCTTAGCTTCTTTTCATCTTATAATATTTTTAGAAAAAGTTTTAGAATTTTCCTTGTTCATTTAGTATTTTTTTATAAATATAAATAGTTTAATAAATAATTAAATAAATAAATAATTAATAATAATTAAATAAAAATTATAAAAAATATAATTTTAGTTTTTAAATAAGTTTTAAGTAATTTTACATTTTTAGGTTTTAAATTTCATATATTTCAGTTTTTGTCCCATTTTAGATTTCCCGTTACGCGTTTTAGTTTATTTTTATTCGCGTTTAATTTTCATGTGCATATCTGTTTTTAATTTGTTATTTAGAATTATTAAAAAAGCAAAAATCCAAAATATCATATCATCAATCACTCTAATCCTAGCTTTTGACAGTTTGCCCATTCACACCTCGTTGGGAAACGATTCGGGTAATTACTTACCTGTCTTAACACTACACACGAACGTGAGTTTTTGCAAGCATCCTTTTTCACAAAGGGGTGATTTGTAATTATTCACGCGTATCCGTCGTTGCATAATATTTATATCTATTTAGCACGGATCAAATTTTGGCGCCGCTGCCGGGGAGGTGTGCTGCGACAGTTGTGTAAGTTTTAGCGATTAGTGATTCGAGATCCTTCTTCCAAGAAGTTCCTATTTCCCAAAAACAATATAAAATACAAAAATATTTTTCTTTTCTTTTCTATATATATTATTATTATTATTATCATATAAAAAATTAAAAACCCAAAAACATTTTCCGTTTTCTTTGTTTAAATAAAAACAATAATAAAAATTAACCATCGAGAACCAAGACAGAGTACTACCTAACTGGGGGTACGACCATAATAAGTTCCCAAACCAAAGATTTAAAACTTGCCTTTGTATCACTTGCGAATATCGGCTCACCTTTGATTGATAAACAAACTATAACGGAGGTTTAAGGATAGTTTGACATTAAATTGTCGGACTGAAAGAAGCGGGTTTTTAAGGAGCATTAATTGCCCACCTTTGCTTCTCCGCCACTCTGTGCGTTTATCTTTTAGAGAGCTACCGTACGCTTGTTGATTATTGGTTTAAGTTCACTTGTGTTTTTTCTCGATCTTGATTTTAATTGAAAAATTTTGCTGAGTGCATGCGCACTCGTTCTTCTAGGTCATCAAGCCCTTTTCGTGAGCTTGGAAACATACCTCGAAGACGTCGTAGACGTTCTGCTCCGTCAGTCGTACCCGAGTTACGTACTGATCCCAAAACCCCTGACATCATGGCAGAATACCGTCCTATGAATGAGCTTCTCCAAGCTCCCACCATTGGGTACGGAGATGCCATTGTTGTTCCAGCCATCGTGGCTGAGAATTTTGAGCTTAAGACTGGATTGATAAACCTGGTAACCCAGCGGCAATTCTATGGTTTTGACAGGGACGATCCTCAAGATCACATTAGATGGTTCAATAAAATCACATCCACCATCAAATGCAAAAATGTCCCTGAGGAATCAATCAAACTTCTTCTTTTCCCGTTTTCCATCGATGGGGCAGCCCGGATTTGGCTTGACAAACAACCCCCTCGATCAATAACAACATGGGAAGATTTGGTTCAGAAATTCGTGAATGAATTCTTTCCTCCTTCTAAAACCACGTATCTCAAAAATGAAATCATGAAATTCTCTCAAAGGTTTGATGAACCATTTGGAGAGGCATGGGAACGTTTCAAAGAATTGCTCCGCAAATGTCCTCATCACGGTTTCACCGATTTAATGCAAATGGACACTTTTTACAATGGGTTAAACCCATCTGACCAAGATTCTCTTAATGCCTCAGCTGGAGGTAATTTTCTGAGCAAATCCACTAAGGAAACCATTGCACTTATTGAAAATAAGTCAAAGGTCCGCACTGCACGAGCCAGGCCATATAATTCTCAGGCTAGTGCTGGACCTTCTACTTCATCTCCCGTGAGTCAGTCTAGTACTGATACTCAGCTCGCTGAACTCACGAAGGTTATTCAAGCTTTGGTTTTCTCCACACAAAAGAAAGAGTCCGCTCCGCAAACTTCTCACACTGCTGAAATCAAAAAGGTAGAAGTTTGTGTTACTTGTGGTGGTCCTCACGCTTACTACAATTGTACTGCCACCGATGGCAATGCATTTGAAGTCAAAGCTTTAGCCGGATCTTCCAATCAAGGAGGTGGTCAATACCATCCTCAAGTGGAAACAAACTACCGTGCTAGCAATCAACATGGACCACCCGGATTTCCTCCTCCTAACAATCCAAATAGGATTAATCCTAATCAGCAAAGAGGGCAAAACACGCAGAATCAATATCATGCCCCGAACAATCAATACCCACCCCAAAGGGGTAATCAAGGGTATTCAGCTCCTAATTCCCAAAGACCTCTCTCGAATGAACTTGATAGCTACATCAAGGTTAATGAGACCAATATGACGGCAATGCAAAATCAAATCTCTAATTTGAAGAATGAATTTCAGTCCTCAATACACAAGCAAGGGACTGAGCTTTCAAACAAAATCGATCATTCTCAAAGCGAAGTTAAGAATATGTTTGCCAGTCTCATGGACCATCTCAATCCACCTTCTACCTCGGGAGGTCTCCCAAGTAACACTGTTGTCAACCCAAGGGGTGAACTCAAAGCTGTCACTACACATAGTGGTAAAGCTCATGATGGACTCAAGGTGATAAAGGACCCGGTACTGCCCACTAACAATGGAAGTGCTAAATACGTCCAACCCTCGGTCATCCAAAATTCTACACCCACAATTGCTCCTCAACCGTCAAGAATAGATCCTACTTTATCACGATTTACGGTTAAAAGTTTGTCAACCAAACTTAGTGAGCAAAGAACAGCCAGATATTATTCCGAGATGCTCAATGCTGTTCCTGTCAGTGTGCTTGATGACAGTGATGATGATGAAGATACCACTTTCGTCAAAGCTATCACCACTCGGAGTGGTGCTGCTTATGAGGGCCCCTCTGGCCCTATTCCTCCTCCGTTATTTGAAATGGAGAAAGAGACGGAGGATACAACGGACAAAGTGCAAATTCCAATCCCACAAAGTGCAGCACAAGTCCATCTTCCGATTGTCCAAAAAAAGAAATCCAAACCAGGAGTTGTCTTTGAATCTGTTGAGACTCCTGAAGTCATTGCCCCTAAATCCAAACCTTACATTCCTTACCCATCGCGCTTAAATGAGCAAAAGCTCCGTGAAAAAGCTAGTCAACAAATGGACAAGTTCTTTCAAATCTTTAAAGAATTACATTTTGACATAAGTTTTGCGGATGCTATCATTCTGATGCCCAAGTTTGCATCAACAATCAAACACTTATTAAGCAACAAGGAAAAGCTGATTGAAATGGCTAAAACTCCGTTAAATGAGAACTGCTCAGCGGTTATCTTAAAAAAGCTTCCGGAGAAGCTTGGAGATCCTGGAAAGTTTCTACTACCTTGTGTATTTCCGGGAATGGTTGAATGCTATGCCTTAGCAGATCTAGGTGCAAGCATCAACCTGATGCCTCATTCAGTATGGAAGAAACTTTCTCTTCCGGCTCTTACTCCTACCTGCATGACTCTTGAGCTTGCAGATCGAACCATATCTCATCCTTGCGGCATTGCCGAAGATGTGTTTGTGAAAGTAGGTAAGTTCCATTTTTCAGCTGACTTTGTGGTTGTTGAATTCGACGCTGATCAAAAGGTTCCTCTCATTCTTGGAAGAGGATTCCTAAAAACGGGCCATGCTCTTATTGATGTATTTAAGCATTAGATCACCTTGCGTGTGGATAAGGAAGCTGTTACCTTTAACCATGATCAAAATTTAAGGTACTCCTCAAATTATAATTCTGCATCGGTTAACCGAATAGATGTCATTGACATTGCTTCAGAGGAGTACTCTCAAGAAAGTCTAGGTTATTTTCATAATTCTGTGAGTGGTAATCCCACCACATCTTCTCTACCTATCATTTTCGACTCTTCCCCTTCTCTCCCTCCGTTTGAGGGAAGTGATTCCAATTTAGAAGAGATCGAGGCTTTTCTCAAGTGTGATTCATTTCTGGAAGGAATTGATAACGCCGAGATTGATCTGGAGGGACATATTCTTCTTCTTGAGAAATTGTTAAATCAGGACAATTCTCCTCCTCTCCCTCCCGTTGAACTTCATAATGAGAAAACTGACAAATTTCCTGAGATCAAGTTTAAGGACTTGCCTCCTCCACTTGAAAATGCAATTCTTGAGGAGGAAGTTCTTATCTTAATTGCTATTCAGATCTTTCTTCTTCCCTTCACCTACCCGGTGATTTCCCCTATCTTTCACTCATTCGGGAGTGAGGATATTACTTTTGACCCCGGCATTGTCCATCTAACATTGGTTTAAATACCGGATTTATCTCATCGGTGTGGAACTTTCTTATGCTCAATTGGTTATCCAAGCATCTTGAATGAAAGTCCGATAGAGATGGTTTCTTCCACTTACTTCCCCATGAACCAATGAATTCGGGGTCGAGTCAAGCTAGCGACTCGGTTAATAAAAAACAGTAGCAAAATATGGGTTTTCACCCATGTCTCACCTAAGTGTGGGGGAGATGCCCCACATGTTGTAAATATTTACAGTAAAAAAAAAAAAAAAAAAAAAAAGTGTATATAAAATAATGGCTATAAGTATTTCCCTTTCACGTTCTAAGTGTTGGTTTAACAACCGGTACTTTGAATATTGAGGGCAATATTCAGTTCTAAGTGTGGGGGGGAATTCTAGCGAATTTGATCAAATGTACCATCTAGTACCCCCATTTTTGGCCAAAATTTTAAAATTTTTTCTCACTTAGAACGCAATAAATGGTTATCAGTCCGCCATGTCTAACCCACTTAAGGATTGGCTAATCCAGGAGCAAACGGCTCTTGGTAAAGATATATCAAATCCGTTTATGGCTTACAATTTTCCCAAAACTGTATGGTATTCGACTCACCATATCCTAAAAAGTGAAGAGTTGGCTAGCCCGCAAGGTTATGGCTTGTGGTTAAGGCAGTGAAAATCCATGATTGGTAATCAGCTCACCAAAGATAATAACTGTATTTTATCTAAGAGTTGGCTAGTCCAGAAGCAAACGGCTTTTGGTAAAGACAAATCAAAACCGTTGACAGCTGATGGTTTGCTCAAAATCATTTGGTTATCATTGTACCAAAGTATCACATACTAAAACATTGGCTACTCCAGAAGTAATGGCTTTTGGTAAAGAGAAAAATCCATTAAAACTTCATAAAAGATTGCTAGGGACTAGCAATAGTTTAGTGTGGGGGATTGATGAGTGTCTAAATACTCATCATTTCTGTCACATTTTATCTGCAAAAACATTTAAAAACATGCAGATATGCTTCAAAATACTGAAAATATCATAAAATGTGTTTTTATATGACTCAGGAACAAAAAGATTGAAAACAAGTGAAAAACGAACAAAGTTTGCATAATTGTCATTTTCAGTCCCTGAAGTTTCACAAATTGGCAGAACTAGTCCCTGGTTATTCAAAACATGTTAAATATCATCAAAGGTCCTTGGGGATTCATAAGTTGTCAAGATTAGTCCTTTAAGGTTCAAGTTTGCAAAATTACAACTTTGGTCCCCCAAGTTTGGAAAATGTCAATATTAGTCCCCGGGTGTTTTAAAATGGAAAATTATGTTTTATGGCCCTTGTACTATTTACACTTGACAAGATTGGTCCTTTTGATAAACTTTTGGAAACTTACAACTCAACACTTCATAAATTCAGAAATTACACAAATGGTCCCTAAGGTTATAACCGGATCACTAATACCCAAAAATCCAAATCCTTATACCCTTAAATAACCCAACCTTTTTATTATATACCCCAGCCCACTACCTTAAATAAAAACAACCCAAGCCCAATCATAAACCAAACCGACCCAACCCTTTTTTATTAAACCCAGGGTCAAACTAATGTTTGACCCGTCTTCTTCCCAACTTGCCGCCAAAACCACCATAGCCCACCTTATCTCTGCAAAACCACCCCCCCTCCTATCCCACTCACCTAACAAAACAAGAAGCAATTAAAGCTTCTTCTCCACCTCCCCAAAACGCATTAAATGCTATAACCTGCTCAAATCCACTAGTAAGATTTTTGGCGCCAAAATGAAGAATCAAAGGCTGAGATCGATTTGAAGCAATCCAAGGGTGCACAAGAATTCAGAGATGTCGACTTAGGGTTTCCCAGTTGTTTTTTGTATAAATAGAACAATGTAATAGGATTTAGACCAGTAGTTAATTTTTATTAAATCGTCTTTTACTTAATTGTCTTTCTTTATTGTAATTTTCATTTCCAGTCATTAATATAAGCAATTTACAGTCATTTTAATCTCATTTTAATCTATCTTGCATTTAATTTTCAGTCACTTTATAATTTCAAGTTCTATTGTAATTCGTATTAATTTAAATGTTGTTTGGAAAAGCTTATTATCTGTTTACATAAGCTTATATAAGCTAAGTATAGCTTACTGTGAGCTTATGTTAGTGTAAATCAGTGCTAAACTCAAGATACAAGAAAAGTCAACAATAGTCAACCTGAGAAGCTAATAAGCTGTTTTGGGGTGAATAAGTTGATTTGGAAGGATTTTCTGGTTTTTCTAGCTTGTTTATGACAAGCTAGATTGGTTCTAGTTCCTTGTTCCTCAGTTCCAATAGCTTCTCATTTGTAAGCTTTTTCTCATTTTTTGCATAAGTTTCTAGTTTACTGTTTAACTACTTATTTATAGTCTACTATCAGTAATTTGTGCTTATTATTAGTTTCTTATTGCATCTCATCATTTATATCAGTCTTAATTAGCTTGTTTCATTTCTAGTCTTAAAAAAGCATAAAAACAGTCAAAAAGCCAAAACATAGCATAACTTATTAGATTTCTTATTTTCCTATTATAAGTTGCTTATTATAGTTTATATAAGTTAGTTAGTCAATAAAAATCAGTATTCATAAGTTAAATCATCTGTGTCCTTTGCAAATCCAAAACAGACTCAACAAAAGGGGTGTTTGGTTTGAGCAGTCAAACAAGTCAAACCTCTTGTTACTGTAGATTTGCACTTGGTCCAAGCTTGGTTAAGCTTATCTAAGTCAATATAAGCTGGTTCTAAGATTTAACAAGTTCATTTGATTGGTTGTGAGTTTTTGGACCATCTGTGGATTTTTTAGAAGCTAAAAAGGCCAAATAAGCCATAAGCAGCTATAAGCTCATTTTGTCCTTTTTCATTGCTTGTCTGAGTTCATTTGAGTCCAATTAGAGTATACACAAGAGTTGGTTTAAAGCCCTAAGGCTTGTGCACTTCTACACAACTCTGCATCAGCAGAATCAGTATATACTGATTGCTGTTGCAGCTGAACTCACTCAATTTGTGGCTTATTTAGATAAGCTCTTGCCTAGCTTTTTGGTTTTCTGAATAGCCCATACTACTAGCTATCTTTTGCCCCCATTAGATTGAATCTCAGAGCTTATTTGGTGTGCTTAAATTGCCCTGCAAATTGGCAATTTTCTGAGTTTCTGCTGAAGCCTTGCTACTGCATAGGTGCTTATCTTGCTCATTTCCTGTGCTTATTTGTATTTTCAAGTTGTTTTGTGCTTAATATAGTTGTTTAAACTTGTCCTAAACTTTTGGTAATTTTTCAAGTCTTTTAGCTTATTTTTGGCTTATTAGCAAACTGCTTATCTGCCCAAATCTGCTTATTGGGCTTAGTCAACTTCTGCTTTTATTTTTCATAGCTTTTAAATATTAATTTAGACTTATCCTGAATTTTTCAGATTTTTCCTATGTAACACCCCAACCCGACAAGGGTAAAGATATCACGCGAATGGTTTCATATCAGATATAACAAAGCATACATTCAAAAGTAATACAAAGATTCTCAAGGGTTACAAAGGAAGTACTGAAATAACAAGGTTACAAAAACGGAATACAAATTCTAACAATAAAATAACTTCTAATCATCTCTAGGCCAAAATAACTGTCAAGCCTTCTAGGTCCAAAGTCTCTTCACTCATACCCATCTTCCATCTAAAACCTGCCGCACACGAAAAGAAAACGTGCGGCTGAGCTTACGAAGCCCAGTGAACAGATATATAATAAACGGAAACGAAAGTAAACGGAAATAATCAGATGTAGCATAATGAAGGAGATATAAATAAGGTACAAGAGTAAAGGTTTAGGATAGTTATCCACCACGAGCCCAGAAACTCAAAGTCATAATCTCAAAGTCACATCTCAACATCATAGTCTCACAATCAGAGGGGATACCTCTCAGGCAACCAGATAATATGAGGGGTGGCCTCATGTATCAAATGGGGTGGAGTAGCTAGCTCCCAGAAATGTGAAAGGCGTGTAATGCACACAAGCACCAGTCACCTCAAAGTCATACTCAAAATCATAGTTAAATCCACTAAACATACATGCCTAGGATTGCAATCCATACGCCCCCACTCAAAGTCATCTCAAAATCATAATACTCAAAATCATAATGGCCATATCATAATATAAAAGGGGACGGCGTGAGAAATCACTCCCCCACACAGGAGTCATGCCAGTGGTGCATCACAGACACGGCCAGGTTACCTTCCTGGCTAGGAAACAGAAAGGTGGCTCGGGTATCAAACTAAGAGTCATATCTCAAGGTCATCTCAAAGTCATATATCAGAAATGCATCTCAACGTCATATCAAAAGGTTCATACACAAGGGAACATAGAAATGGCCTGGGAAATCTTAACTGAATCATAACTCATAATCATAATCAAGGTTCACCTCAAAAGTTCATTTTAAAAACTTCCATCAAAATCCATTTTAAACAATCTTTTATTTGTACCTTTAATAAAACGATTCTTTAAAGTAATTTTCACAAAATATTCTTTCAAAACAGTTTTTCATAAAAATTAGTCTTCCAAAATAGCCTTCATAAAAGTTAGTAACATTTATATAAAATGGTTTTGCCTCATTTATAAACACCCTTTTAAAATAGTTTTTCTCAAAACATTTCCAAGATATAAGTAGAAAAGGTTTTCGTAACATAGCTTCATATCAGACATCATATCAAATGGAATCAACAGGGAAGGTTCACGCAAAGGGGAAATCATAGCAATCGAATCATAAACTAATAGATCAGAATACGAAAGAGATCATGAGAAACCTTAAAAGAAAGGTCAGAATATCTGTACCTTAAACCGCCAACGAAACATAGCATAAGAATAGGAGGTCACTCATTCTTCAGCGAATCTACACGAATTAGTGATCGGCTAATTATTAATAACTTGTTTTAAGTCGGATTACTCATTTTAGTCGGCTTTCTATTTTTTGTAACTTTCCACCTATAGCAGCTTTCCAAAAATAGTAACTTTCCACTTTAAGTAACTTTAACCAATTCAAGTAACTTTCTGTTTTTAGTAGGTTTAAGTAAGTTTCCATATTTAGTAGGTTTCCCGATTTAGAAATATTAACCATTTATGATTCCAATTAACACTCAATTAAATTAAAATGCTCAAATAAAATTATTTTAAGGTTTATATTATAATTTATGTCAAAATAATAATTTTAGACCCCGTCGTTCATAATTTATTAACGTACCCTCGGCATTAATCTTAGACCGCGACGACCCAAAATTCTAATAAACCATACATGACTCGTTATAAACTTGACACCGTTCCATGATCACACATATACACACGACATATATATATATATATAAATACGCATGCCCCTCTTAATTCTTTAAGTTTTATATTCATGTTTAATAACTCGTTTGACCATTTAAAACTCACACAACAAACACACCATTCGATCATAACTGGACAGAAATATGCATTACGATATTCAAAACAAACCCAACCCTTTTCTCCTTTTTAGACCCGACATACACACGCCCTTTTTATAAGTTTAACTCACACAACCCAAACTCTCACGTTACATGCATGCACACACAAAAGCAACCTAACTGATCTCATAACTCACACGTATTCTAGCCCTCACATGCATTATAATACAACTCTCACACAACAATAAATCTGATGCAATCTTTTATTTACTTGACTTCGAAAAATCAACCATGCATGCAATCTTGAACCCACGTGAATTATATATGTGCGCCCTTCCTTTTTTTTTTTTCTTTTTACTTGTATACATTTATAGATCAATACCAACTTCCACATTTAATACTCCTGTAACAAAATCGTGTGTTTTTCCTTCTGTTTAACCCATTCGAACCCACCCAAAACATGTTCAATATTTCGATTAGTTACGTGTTTGAGAGCTGTTTAAGTCGAAGCCCAAAAGTAATAAACCCTCGTGATAAAATCAGAATTGAACACCCAAGTTTTATAAGTCGGTCACTCGTTATTATGTGTAGTGTTTTCGTGATTTTATGTGACGTGTATATATGATTCGTGTGATGTCGTATTCGATTTTGAAACAAGGCAAGGTCGAAACAAAAATAGTCAAAAGAAAATGAATAAGGTTTTGTCAAACGTACCCTCGTAGTCGTGTCGAATAAGAGAAAGAAAGGCAACCATGATCGAACCCCAACTCATACACCACCGAAACAAAATCAAGGCACCCTCGATTAAGGACCTATCGACCCAAGTTTACACGCCCTTTCGATCAGAGATGAACCATGATCATACCAATTGGACCTCCTTGAACCCTACACAACTTTTCCTGGTACTCCTTTGATCGACAAAAATGGGACAAAGAGAAAGTAGCGGCTGCCGTATGTTTAGTTTTTAGGTTTTACTTTCTTCTTGATAAATAAATAAAATAGCGTGTATGAGTGTTGAACAAAAATATGGGAGATTCGTATATATCATTAAACGTGTAGGGTGTGAGAACAAAAAGGAAACTTGCAAATTTTATGGGATTTGATTGGAAGGATTAGACCAAGTAGGTACATCACGAATCTGAACATAAAACAAATCTCCATACGTCGCGTACAAAATAAAAATGAAAATACGGCTAGGGACATAGAAAACGTGACATATGATAAGGCGTGTACAAATTATTTTAACATAAGTTTTATATTCATAAAACGTATATGGTTCAAATATTAACGAATTAAATACGTAGGTTAAAATCGGAATGAAATATTTTAGATTATTTAACGTCTCTTCAAAAGTTTAAATTTGAGGGGTATTTTGGGTATTTTAGATGTTCAAAATTTATGAGTTTTACAATTCTTCCCCTCTAAAAAAAAAATTTTCGTCCTCGAAAATTGAAGTCGCAAAGTTAGACGGAGTTGTAGCAAATCACAAAAGATCGTCACAAACATTTTTTTACGCCCGAGGAGGTTCCTTCAAAAAGCTCTTCAAAACAAAAGGTTTCTCATGATTCGATCAAAACAAGGTGATTTCAGGTTTCTCAGAGGAGACAAATTAGGTTGCTTCAGATCAAAAGAACCATACGATATAAAATGGATGATAGGTGAGTCTTCTGAAAAGCTTATATGAAAATACGAACAGAATTTCAAATCAGATTAACTGTACCATCAGTAGAGAGTTCTACAAGGAGTTTAAGATATATAACTGAGGTCAACAGAATGCAATACGGGAGTCCAAACTCATCCAGATATTTAATAAACGAGAGCAGAGTATACGCATAGGTAGAATGAGCCTAACGTCTCATTAATCACGGATAATCCAACGGAGATCAGATTCTAAACTTCTTAGGTACCCCCAAGATATCCTATGGCCACAATGAGTGCACGTTATATGGTGTAAGTATTATCACGTTGATCAGGCGTCATAATACTAGCACCACATAAATATGCCTTCATGATGATCATACTTTATCTCAAGTCGTAATCAAAACCACCTATCTTAATCCACCTAGTACTTCTACAGTCTCAGAGGTCATCAAAATCAAACACCATAACTAAGAGGGGAACGAACTACTCGAAAAAGTTAACGGAAATCTCAGATTGTCTATCAAAATTTGGTACATCATTAAAAGCATCAGATCATCCATCATTCGTCAAATTTCACATAACAAAACCATCGTCCACCCTACGCAGAATGAACACCGAGCGGAATTACTAACAGGGAATATAAATCATTCAGGGAATCCTATCTTAAGTCACGTAAATTTGAGTAGGTCAAGAGGAAATGAATTACGTCATCCATAGCTTCATTCTTCACCAAAATCAACTCTTCCAAACACAAACGTTCACTTCAGAATTATCGTCCATGATCTTAAACTTCTTCCAAGTCCATGCAATCTATCGTATAATCATAGCGTGAAAAAAAAAAAAAAAATATCAACTCGAGTCTGATCCCTCAAGCCTTCGGCACTTCTCCTTGGAACTGAGGTGTAGTAACGTGAATCTCCGGTATGGTCACTGTGCATTCTTCCGTTCGCTAGTCTGCTTCTGCTCTCAATTCCTCTTAGTACAACTAAGACGAATAGAGAAGCAAGACTGCATGTCTTCGACAGGTCTTCAGCACAGTTCAGAATTCGCCATCTCAAACTGCCGTCATCGCCGGATGTATGGTAGTGTTGTCTGCTACAATCTCTAGGTGCCAATCAAATCTGTTTCCTCCAGAATAAGGGTCCTTTTACAAGATGATTTACATGCTCCTCTTTGTGCATAAAACTGAAATACTTCCCGGAGGTTACTCTCGTTTTGTCATCTCTCTTCTTAGAAGTTCTTGTGGTTGCTTCTTCAGTCCTTCCATCATCCACAGAGGTCGTCTGGTATGGAGTTTACAAAGGTAGAATCAATCATTGATACGCTGAATTGAAAGGTTGTCATGGCAGTGATACGATTAGATTTACAATAGTCAATACTCCAAAGTTTTCTCTTTCTTCTTCACAAGCTAACAGGGTATTCAAAATGAAACACTGAGGTGAACAAAATCATATCCTATCATCTTATCCAATTTCTCAACTTCTATGGCATCATGGTCCGTCAACCGGGATTGGTTCAAATTTTCCTTCTACTTCTCAACCAGGAGGGAAACCCAAGAGTTTAATCGGAGAACAACAGAAAATTTGTACAACAAAATTTCCAATGCCAAAGCTTCTAGGGTGGGTACTAGTAGGTGTCAGGGGACAATCGACAATCGAATGAGATTTTTCTATAACAACGTTAAGCTTAACAGATTTGAGCGGTTAAGGTTATCATAACAAAAGTGGGATGAAACATATTATTAAAGGTCACAAATCAGATACAGTAGTCCCTGGCAGCGTATGAGGGCCAGCCAGTCCATATCTTAAAGTCCACAAAATCGAATATATCAAAGCAAACGGATTCGTAGGATGAGTACGGTCGCCAAGCCAGGCGGATAGTTCATATCTCAGGGTTAAGTACATGGTTCATCAAAGTGTGGAATTAGATAAGCGAACAATTCAAGGTGTTGGATTCTTGTTTGGCTAAATAACATAAGTGGCAGGTAGGTTGTGAGTCATCGGTAATATGAACGTCGTATAACTGTAAAAAGTGAGGCATATAGAATGTCAATAATCAGTATCATTATGCTCAGTTAACAATTTCACATCGAGACAAAATTATCGTCGCAGTCCATGGCTAATAATCACCAGAGTCCTCATAGGAGTAGTAATGGACTTTGCAAGGACAGAGTAATATCAGATGATACATTTATATCCAGCACCGAAATGAATTTATAACATGTGTCAAACACATTAGGATTAAATGACCGTCGGGATGGTCAGAGGAGTATCAAACTGCTTATCAAACAGGTCGGAAGTGAAGAATAAAATTTGGTAGTAATGGCAAAAGTTTAACAATCGGAAATCATGATAGGGAGTTCAAAATGGTTTTCAAACACCGAAGGTGAAACATCAGAGGGTAGTCGTCAATGATCAATCAACCTATCCTTTATCAGACTAAAATCAAAGTTAACTATTCAATGAAAAAAAACAGATTGACAACGCAAGTCTTATCTTTTAAAAATGAGAGGAAAGCATTCTTATACACGTGGTTAAAGCACCACCAGACTTCTCATGGAAACGGAGATGTTTAAGACGAACTCAGATAGGGTCAGAAGATTCATAGATTATCAAAAGCAAGTAACAGAATGTATCAAGTAGGTTATCGTCATGGAGATTCTCAGAATACCCGAAGAGACATCAAAATGATTAACAAAAGAATCAGAGGTCGGAGTCGGAATCTTAGGTGGTGCAAAGCGTGAGCTTTCAATCTCCAAAATGCTCTCAACAAATGGGGCACGAATCAGAGTGATGCGGAAGCAATGATACTTAAACAAAAGCCTTATAGTCTACCCATTCCTCACTGGTCAGAACATAAGTTCCTATAGGGAAATCCTAAAGCAAAATCTTAAAGGTTATCTGGTGAGCGCTTACAGTGGAAACTTAGTGGTCTAACTTACACAGGTCAAGGGTAAATGTATTACGAGTCGCAGCCTGTCGCTCTGATACCATAATTGTAACACCCCAACCCGACAAGGGTAAAGATATCACGCGAATGGTTTCATATCAGATATAACAAAGCATACATTCAAAAGTAATACAAAGATTCTCAAGGGTTACAAAGGAAGTACTGAAATAACAAGGTTACAAAAACGGAATACAAATTCTAACAATAAAATAACTTCTAATCATCTCTAGGCCAAAATAACTGTCAAGCCTTCTAGGTCCAAAGTCTCTTCACTCATACCCATCTTCCATCTAAAACCTGCCGCACACGAAAAGAAAACGTGCGGCTGAGCTTACGAAGCCCAGTGAACAGATATATAATAAACGGAAACGAAAGTAAACGGAAATAATCAGATGTAGCATAATGAAGGAGATATAAATAAGGTACAAGAGTAAAGGTTTAGGATAGTTATCCACCACGAGCCCAGAAACTCAAAGTCATAATCTCAAAGTCACATCTCAACATCATAGTCTCACAATCAGAGGGGATACCTCTCAGGCAACCAGATAATATGAGGGGTGGCCTCATGTATCAAATGGGGTGGAGTAGCTAGCTCCCAGAAATGTGAAAGGCGTGTAATGCACACAAGCACCAGTCACCTCAAAGTCATACTCAAAATCATAGTTAAATCCACTAAACATACATGCCTAGGATTGCAATCCATACGCCCCCACTCAAAGTCATCTCAAAATCATAATACTCAAAATCATAATGGCCATATCATAATATAAAAGGGGACGGCGTGAGAAATCACTCCCCCACACAGGAGTCATGCCAGTGGTGCATCACAGACACGGCCAGGTTACCTTCCTGGCTAGGAAACAGAAAGGTGGCTCGGGTATCAAACTAAGAGTCATATCTCAAGGTCATCTCAAAGTCATATATCAGAAATGCATCTCAACGTCATATCAAAAGGTTCATACACAAGGGAACATAGAAATGGCCTGGGAAATCTTAACTGAATCATAACTCATAATCATAATCAAGGTTCACCTCAAAAGTTCATTTTAAAAACTTCCATCAAAATCCATTTTAAACAATCTTTTATTTGTACCTTTAATAAAACGATTCTTTAAAGTAATTTTCACAAAATATTCTTTCAAAACAGTTTTTCATAAAAATTAGTCTTCCAAAATAGCCTTCATAAAAGTTAGTAACATTTATATAAAATGGTTTTGCCTCATTTATAAACACCCTTTTAAAATAGTTTTTCTCAAAACATTTCCAAGATATAAGTAGAAAAGGTTTTCGTAACATAGCTTCATATCAGACATCATATCAAATGGAATCAACAGGGAAGGTTCACGCAAAGGGGAAATCATAGCAATCGAATCATAAACTAATAGATCAGAATACGAAAGAGATCATGAGAAACCTTAAAAGAAAGGTCAGAATATCTGTACCTTAAACCGCCAACGAAACATAGCATAAGAATAGGAGGTCACTCATTCTTCAGCGAATCTACACGAATTAGTGATCGGCTAATTATTAATAACTTGTTTTAAGTCGGATTACTCATTTTAGTCGGCTTTCTATTTTTTGTAACTTTCCACCTATAGCAGCTTTCCAAAAATAGTAACTTTCCACTTTAAGTAACTTTAACCAATTCAAGTAACTTTCTGTTTTTAGTAGGTTTAAGTAAGTTTCCATATTTAGTAGGTTTCCCGATTTAGAAATATTAACCATTTATGATTCCAATTAACACTCATTTAATATTAAAAATGTCAAATAAAATTATTTTAAGGTTTATATTATAATTTATATCAAAATAATAATTTTAGACCCCGTCGTTCATAATTTATTAACGTACCCTCGGCATTAATCTTAGACCGCGACGACCCAAAATTCTAATAAACCATACATGACTCGTTATAAACTTGACACCGTTCCATGATCACACATATACACACGACATATATATATATATATATATATATATATATATATATATATATATATATATATATAAATACGCATGCCCCTCTTAATTCTTTAAGTTTTATATTCATGTTTAATAACTCGTTTGACCATTTAAAACCCACACAACAAACACACCATTCGATCATAACTGGACAGAAATATGCATTACGATATTCAAAACAAACCCAACCCTTTTCTCCTTTTTAGACCCGACATACACACGCCCTTTTTATAAGTTTAACTCACACAACCCAAACTCTCACGTTACATGCATGCACACACAAAAGCAACCTAACTGATCTCATAACTCACACGTATTCTAGCCCTCACATGCATTATAATACAACTCTCACACAACAATAAATCTGATGCAATCTTTTATTTACTTGACTTCGAAAAATCAACCATGCATGCAATCTTGAACCCACGTGAATTATATATGTGCGCCCTTCCTTTTTTTTTTTTTTTTTTACTTGTATACATTTATAGATCAATACCAACTTCCACATTTAATACTCCTGTAACAAAATCGTGTGTTTTTCCTTCTGTTTAACCCATTCGAACCCACCCAAAACATGTTCAATATTTCGATTAGTTACGTGTTTGAGAGCTGTTTAAGTCGAAGCCCAAAAGTAATAAACCCTCGTGATAAAATCAGAATTGAACACCCAAGTTTTATAAGTCGGTCACTCGTTATTATGTGTAGTGTTTTCGTGATTTTATGTGACGTGTATATATGATTCGTGTGATGTCGTATTCGATTTTGAAACAAGGCAAGGTCGAAACAAAAATAGTCAAAAGAAAATGAATAAGGTTTTGTCAAACGTACCCTCGTAGTCGTGTCGAATAAGAGAAAGAAAGGCAACCATGATCGAACCCCAACTCATACACCACCGAAACAAAATCAAGGCACCCTCGATTAAGGACCTATCGACCCAAGTTTACACGCCCTTTCGATCAGAGATGAACCATGATCATACCAATTGGACCTCCTTGAACCCTACACAACTTTTCCTGGTACTCCTTTGATCGACAAAAATGGGACAAAGAGAAAGTAGCGGCTGCCGTATGTTTAGTTTTTAGGTTTTACTTTCTTCTTGATAAATAAATAAAATAGCGTGTATGAGTGTTGAACAAAAATATGGGAGATTCGTATATATCATTAAACGTGTAGGGTGTGAGAACAAAAAGGAAACTTGCAAATTTTATGGGATTTGATTGGAAGGATTAGACCAAGTAGGTACATCACGAATCTGAACATAAAACAAATCTCCATACGTCGCGTACAAAATAAAAATGAAAATACGGCTAGGGACATAGAAAACGTGACATATGATAAGGCGTGTACAAATTATTTTAACATAAGTTTTATATTCATAAAACGTATATGGTTCAAATATTAACGAATTAAATACGTAGGTTAAAATCGGAATGAAATATTTTAGATTATTTAACGTCTCTTCAAAAGTTTAAATTTGAGGGGTATTTTGGGTATTTTAGATGTTCAAAATTTATGAGTTTTACATCCTAAGTCATTTAATATTTTTAATCTTTTTTATTAGTTTATAATAGTAATTAAATCATAATAAATAAAATAATAATCAGAAAAATATAATTTTAATTTTCATAATTTTCTTTTATTAATTATAATCCAGGAAAAATATAATCTCATTTTTAGACCTTAAGAAAAACCAAAAATAGAAAAATAGTGATAGCTTCTATTTAATAGAATTTATCTTTTTAAATTTTAATTAAGTAATTTTCATTTTTTTCTTAGCTTCTTTTCATCTTATAATATTTTTAGAAAAAGTTTTAGAATTTTCCTTGTTCATTTAGTATTTTTTTATAAATATAAATAGTTTAATAAATAATTAAATAAATAAATAATTAATAATAATTAAATAAAAAGTATAAAAAATATAATTTTAGTTTTTAAATAAGTTTTAAGTAATTTTAAATTTTTAGGTTTTAAATTTCATATATTTCAGTTTTTGTCCCATTTTAGATTTCCCGTTACGCGTTTTAGTTTATTTTTATTCGCGTTTAATTTTCATGTGCATATCTGTTTTTAATTTGTTATTTAGAATTATTAAAAAAGCAAAAATCCAAAATATCATATCATCAATCACTTTAATCCTAGCTTTTCACAGTTTGCCCATTCACACCTCGTTGGGAAACGATTCGGGTAATTACTTACCTGTCTTAACACTACACACGAACGTGAGTTTTTGCAAGCATCCTTTTTCACAAAGGGGTGATTTGTAATTATTCACGCGTATCCGTCGTTGCATAATATTTATATCTATTTAGCACGGATCAGAAACCCTAGATACAAAACTTGTATAAGGATTTACGTATCTTCTCTAAAGATAATGTAGGATCGAGTACTTCGAGCTTGATTGAGCTTGGTATAAACAAGAACCTCTGCAATACATGTGTTTATGCGGAAACTAAACAGCAAGTATTATAAAGAAGAAAACTCTAAAAGAACAATGATCCTCTATGGATCAAACTATTGAACTAAGAATCGTTTATTGAATGTTAAAAGATGTTCAAGGCGTACCTAAACTCATAGACGGGTTTATCTTTTATACTAACAAGATCACCTAACCCTAACCCGTTCTACAAGAAAACGTGTAAAGAGATTAACAACAATCTCTTCTAAAAATAAATCATAACAAACATTCTAAATATACGAATAACAAATAATACTATCCGCAGCAACAATACTATCGGTAGGAACAAGATAACACTGTCGGCAGCAATGAGCTTTCAGCAGGAACCAAGCTATCGGCAGGAACCAACTTTACACTATCGGCAGCAACAATGAACTCTTATTTCCCAGAGATCCTAACAATCCTCCCCTAATCTTGAGGTTGACTAGGTTAACCTGCAAGATTCCCTTGTGATAAAGCTTTCAACTGCTCAGGCTTGAGGACTGCGACTTAGCAGCAACAATATTGAGTAACCAGCAGCAACATCCATAACTTGCAAGATTTCAACTTCTATAGCATCCAGCAGCAACCTCAATAGTTCAGCAGGAATTAGAAATCTTCTCCAAAACATGTATACTGGTCACCATTACTTCACTTGAACTTGGCTGCTACTATGACAATATGTACATCAAATCACTGGAAGTTTCATACTATTCTCATCACATCCAGGTGTGTTAACTCCTGTGAGAGGTGAATCATTGAAAATTAATGGATTTGATGTCTCTTTACCAATAGCCATCACTACTGGAGTAGCCAATGTTTAGGTGTGTGAGACCATGGTACACTGATAACCATCTGATTTATTAGCAAATCAGCAACTATAAACGGATTTGACTTGTCTTTACCTGTAGCCGTTTGCTCAGGACTAGCCAATTCTTTGGTTTCAACTGAACCTTGGTGAATTGAATACCAAATATGGATACCAAATGTCTTTACCACAAACCATACTTTTGTGGACTAGCCAATCCTTTGGATCCCATAAAGGGTTACATCCATGGTGAATTGAGAACCATATTCAACTCTCAGAACTGAATCATGGGTGAGTTGAAGTACCCTATAGCTTTGAGCAAGCTATAATAGCTGTCAACGGATTTGATTATCATACCAGAGCCGTACCCTCATGGTGAGTCAACTCTTTCTGGTCTGCAAGACATGGTGAGTTGAGCACCATTTATTGTGCAGGTGTAAACACCAACACTGTACCTGCAAGGTGTTGCTCAAAACCAACTTATTAGCACACAAAGTATACAAAATTTTTTTTTTTTTTTTGAACTAAGAAACAAACAAAAACACACCAAAAGAAAAATAAAAATAAAAAAAATAAGAAAGAAAGATAGAAACTTTACAACAACAACAAGAATAATCCTCCCCTTAAGCTTTATCCTCCCCTTAAGCTGCAATCCTCCCCTTAAGCTCTGTAGCTAGGGATTGACCATCCCAATATGAACCACCAAATACTTAAACCTAGGTCCATCAAAAGCCTTAGTAAGCAAATCAGCCACATTATCATCTGTGTGAATCTTTTCCACCTGAATAAGATGCTTCTCATAAGCATCTCTTATGAAATGGTGTCGAATTTCAATATGCTTTGTCCTTTGATGATAAACAGGATTCTTAACAATACACATAGTACTTTGATTATCAATAAAGATCTTAGTGTTCATGAAGTTGAATCCATAATCCAACAGCTGATTTTGCATCCAAAGAACCTGTCCACAGCAACTAGCAGCAGCAACATATTCTGCCTCAGTAGAAGATGTAGCCACTATAGTCTGCTTCTTGCACTGCCAAGAAACTAACCTTCTACCCAGAAACTGACAACCTCCAGTTGTAGACTTCCTATCAAAGTTAGCCCCAGCATAATCACTGTCACTATAGGCTTCTAACACAAAAGGAGAGTCTTTGGGATACCAAAGTCCCAATTTTGGCTGTCCTTTCAAATACTTAAAGATTCTCTTGACTGCATTAAGGTTAGAAGTCAATGGTGTAACCTGATGTCTAGCACATGCACCAACAGCAAACATGATATCAGGTCGTGAAGCTGTTAAATACATGAGGGAGCCAATCATGGATCGATATAAATGGAGTTAAACAGCAGCAATCTTCCCATTCTCCATATCAAACTTTTTAAGCATGTCATAAACATACTTCTCCTGAGAAATAAAGATCCCATCTGATGTCTGCTTAACCTGAAGACCCAAGAAGAAAGTCATTTCACCCATAGCACTCATTTCAAATTCACTCTTCATCAATTCTTCAAATTCCCTGCACCAAGCTTCATTAGTGGAGCCAAAGATGATATCATCTACATATACTTGTACCAGAATGATATCTTTGAAGTCCTTTCTGATAAAAAGAGTTTTATCAATAGCCCCTCTTCTGTACCCATGTTTTAGCAAGAAGGCTGATAACCGTGCATACCAAGCCCTTGGTGCTTGATGAAGACCATAAAGTGCTTTAACCACTTTGTAAACCAAATTAGGATTCTGAGGATCTAGAAATCCCTGTGGTTGAGTAACATAAACCTCTTCCTCAATCCTTCCATACAAAAATGCACATCTTCAAAGTCTAGCTTGGCAGTCTTGATAGTTCCTTTCCCTGAGATCATTCCATCTCCTCCTCCAAATGTCACAGTACCTCCATTCAAAGGAATAAAATCATGTAACCTTTCCAAATTCCCTGTCATACTCCTGGAACATCCACTGTCAACAATTCCAACATCTTTGCTTCTAAAAGGAAAATCCTGAGATAAAGAATACATATACAACATTAGATACAAGAGAGACTCAAGCCATTGCTGACTTGAGCCTGCCTAGTGGATCAATAAGAATTAAACCCTGGAGATTGATAAGATCCACCATTGATCTTGGATCCCATTTTCATATGTTGGTTATTGATTTTCCAAGACCAACCTGCTGAGGACTTAACAGCAGTGTTCCATCTTGCCCCTCCCTTGTGCATTGTGTCAAAATAAACAGGTCTCAAAGCATTTTGAAAGTAAGTACTAGAAGGTCTGAAAGATCTAATATTATTGTTTTTCCAACCAGCAGGATTGCTCTTGTCGGCAGGAACAGGATAAGCAGCAGGAATAGGCTGATCGGCAGGAATGAACTTTTCAGCAGCAACAGGCTTACCAGCAGAAACTGGTTTGCCATAAGCAACTGAAGTTTTCCTAGGTGCTTGAGGAATATAAGGGGGAATATCATTTACATTTTTCCATACAGACCTATTTTTACAAGTATGTAATCCCATCTGTTTTTCATAGTAGTCACAGTCTTTAATAAGATGATCATAACTACGACACACAAAGCAAGATTTCTTTCTAGGGGACTTTTTCTTAACAATAACATTCTCATTGCAAACAAAATTATTCAAACCAACACATGAAACAGAATTATCTTTAACAGAAACAAAACCACAACCAAAATTGTTTGAAACAAAACCACAACTAGAAACATTATTGTTCTTAAAATTATCAAAAGAAACATCTTCAAATGCAGCTTTCTTTGATTGAGATTCATCAGTAGCTGCTTCTGAGGAGAGGTCTTCTGACTTTATTGATGCTGACTTGTCACTTGATCCACATGTGGCATAGTCATCAGTCTTGATTTCTGAAGATTTGTCACTGTAAGAACAAGAGACAAATTCATTAGAGTCACAATCAAGATTAGGCAATTCATTTGCCTTTTTGCCATAGCACATTTGTGAATCATCAAAGTCAACAAAAGGATCAGCAGGTTTAAATGTTCCAGTTATGGGTGGAGGAACATCATTCATTCCTCCCTCCTTTACATACTTAACAGGTTTTCTATAATCTACAGGTTCCGGATTAAAAACACTATACTCATTAGGGTCATAATACTGATTTGTCCCTATTAGGTTACCGAATCCTAAACCTCTTTTAGTTTTAGTAGACATAGAACTATCAATAAGCATGTTAAGATTTTTGGATGAGTCTTTCCACTTAGCAAATCTAGCCAATGAGTTATCTAGCTTAGACTGAAGATCCTGATTTTGCAATTCTACCTTAGCTTTTTCTCTTTCAGAATGTTTAAACTCATTAGTGGCATTTTTTAAATCTCTTTCCAAAACCTTTACTTTTACTTCATATGCAGACAGTTGTTGTTGATACCAGACCTTTTGTTGTTCTAATGTCTTAACAGCCTTTTTATGAGCCTTAAGTTGAACAAGGTTATCCTTATTTTCACTTTCAATATCATCAAATTCCTGTTTTAATTTAGCATATATAGATTTACAACCAAACGGACAGTTTTGTACCTGAGATGGATGACCCATCATTCCAAACTGACCAGCCACTTGTTTCTTTTCACCATATCCAGCTACCATCCCAAAGACTTTATCTGATCCACTCCCAGCAGCCTTCTCATGATGCTCCCAGTCCACCATCGAATCCAAAGATACCAAAGCCTTGGGGTCGTCTGACTCCAACTCTTGAATTCTGAAAGCAGAATACCGTGCTTTATCATCCACCTTCTTGTCTGGGCATTCCCTGGCAAAATGTCCTGTTAGAGAACATTTATAGCACCTCACCTTCCTTCTGTCAAACCTAGCAGGCTCTTGTCCATCAAAATTGACCCTTCTTCCTGCCTTCTTTTCAAACCTATCCAACTTCAACGATATCATAGCCACCTGCCATCTTAAGTCCATCTCTTCCAGATCCAATTCATCAACCTGCTTAAAATCATCATACACAATCTTCTGCTGTGGTGTACTTTCAGCAACAAAAGAGTGAAGCACATCCACTAAAAGATTATCAGATCTGGGCTGAGTTTTTGGTGTAGGAGATGAGTAGGAGATTGATGATGTTGATGGTGTTGGACTGTTTCCATATAATGCTTTGCTAGGACCAGAGTTACTAACAAAAGCAGTGTGGGTTGGAGTATGAGGTGAATAGGTAGAATACCCTTTGATATCAAGTTCAAGGGTTTTCAATTTGTTGTACAGATCATCAAAGCTCATAAAATCCAGTCCTCCTTTGGCCTTGAGGGTTATGGAAACCTGCGACCAGGATGGTGGCAAGGCCCTCAGGAACTTCGTATTACAATCTTCATCGTCCGGCCTAGCTTTCAACTGGTTAAGTTGGCTCAAGATCTTGTGGAATCTGTCATAGCCTTTGTGAATTCCCTCAGCCTCAGAAATCTTAAATTCTTGAAACTCTTGCTTGAGCATAGACTTTCGCATCTTCCTGGATTCATCATTCCCTCCAAATCTGGTCTTTACAGCATGCCAGATCTTTCTAGCATCATCCAAGTGATGAAAATCACTCATATGATCCTCTGGAATAGCTTGAAGTAGAAGAGTTCTTGCCTTTGTTTCCCTTTGAACAGCAAGGTGTTCCTCTGCTGTAACAGGTGGCTCTATATAAATATTGCCATCATCATCCCTTCCAATATTCTTCTTGCTATTTCCCTTAAGAATCACATTCCACAGATTGTAATCAGTGTTTGTGATCCAATACTCCATTCTCATAGCCCAGACTTCATACTCATCTTTCTTCAGATACGGGAATTTAGCATTGTTGGTGGACATGGTGGTGACGATTTGTGTTTGGACTTGAGTGGTTTCTGGTTTGGGTTGTTGATCTTCCGGGTTAATGACATTGGTTTCAGGGTTATCGTCTGCCATTGAGAGAGGGTTAAGAGATATGAGATCGACCTTTTTCTTCTTTATAGGAGATCCTTACCAGGCTCTGATACCACTTGTAGGATCGAGTACTTCGAGCTTGATTGAGCTTGGTATAAACAAGAACCTCTGCAATACAAGTGTTTATGCGGAAACTAAACAGCAAGTATTATAAAGAAGAAAACTCTAAAAGAACAATGATCCTCTATGGATCAAACTATTGAACTAAGAATCGTTTATTGAATGTTAAAAGATGTTCAAGGCGTACCTAAACTCATAGACGGGTTTATCTTTTATACTAACAAGATCACCTAACCCTAACCCGTTCTACAAGAAAACGTGTAAAGAGATTAACAACAATCTCTTCTAAAAATAAATCATAACAAACATTCTAAATATACGAATAACAAATAATACTATCCGCAGCAACAATACTATCGGTAGGAACAAGATAACACTGTCGGCAGCAATGAGCTTTCAGCAGGAACCAAGCTATCGGCAGGAACCAACTTTACACTATCGGCAGCAACAATGAACTCTTATTTCCCAGAGATCCTAACAGATAACTTCAAATCATTTCCTAACTTATCTCTAAAATATCTCTAAAATACATAACCAGACTTAACTTAATAAGTCAACCGGACTTAACAATATTTTACTCTACCAAACTTAATATTGTACTACCAGACTTAATAATACAAAATACACTAACAGACTTAATTTTGTACGCCACCAGACTTAAATCTGTTTTCCCATTAAGTCTTCTCTTGATAATTCCCAATAATCCTCCCCTAACTTGATCTTCATGCTCCATGAACTTCAAGTTTCTTCTGAGTAAGCTTCTGAGGATTTAATCTTTAACTCTTGGAATTATCTTGATCTTCAAAAACACTTCGTATCAGCAACTTTAACCTTGATAATTTTTCCACCATGTGATCTGATCTTTGCAGCATCCATCCTATATAATCCACTTGATCTTCACAGTAACCATGACTACTTGTACATCAATTCAGTTTAAGTTTCATACTATTCTCATCACTTCCAGGTGTGTTAACTCCTGTGAGAGGTGAATCATTGAAAATTAATGGATTTGATGTCTCTTTACCAATAGCCATCACTACTGGAGTAGCCAAATGTTTTGGTGTGTAAGACCATGGTACACTGATAACCATATGATTTTTAGTAAATCATCAACTATCAACGGATTTGTTTTGTCTTTACCAAAAGCCGTACCCTTTTGGACTAGTCAATTCTTTGATGGAATGCACCTCATCATGGTGAATTGATTACCACTTATGGATTTCCACAGCCTTTACCACAAGCCATAATCTTGTGGGCTAGTCAACTCTTCACTATCTAAGATATGGTGAGTTGAATACCATACAATTTTTGGTAAATTGCCAACCATAAACGGATTTGGAATATCTTTACCTATAGCCGTTTGCTCAGGATTAGCCACTCCTTGTGTGTATTAGACAAGGTGGACTGATGACCTTTTGTTGTGTTAGTGCTATGCACCTCCACCAAGTAGGAAGTTCCAATAGTCCTACTTACAACTTATGAAAATTCTTTCAAACACTCTCAATCCAACAATGTCTCCTTCAAAGACTGAATCTTGATCAAATCCAAAATCCTTTCATAAACTTCATCTTTCTTGTCTGCATATAATTTCCTTTCCAACATTTTCTTGCAAACTTCAGATGATAAGGGATACTCAACTTCTGCAAGCATATATATGTTAGCATTAACCAAAGACAGACAATGTACTTGGCATCTATCATAATATGCCCATCTAATCATTCTTTGTTGCTCAGGCAGCTTCCAGATCTCATCTTCCTTAGAAGGTGGTTCAAACATTATTTTCAAGTCTCCCCAAAAGACTCTTTCATATTCTTCCTCAGGGACATTATCTCCATGTTTAATGTTAACCAACTTATATAACTCAATGAGATCTTCCCTACTCACATCATGTACAATTGCAGGGAAATTCATATACATCACACTAGAATTATCTTCCCTTATTAATTGATATGTTGTCCGTTGACCAGACTTAATGATTTTATACCTGAAAATCTTAGCTGGCTTCTTTGAGCTTTCAATAGTTCCCATAGTAACCCCCTCAGATGAAGCTTCTTCTTCTTCTAACTCCTCTTCTTGAACTTTCTTCTTTGACTTACTTCTTCTAGCCATATTCTTTCTTCTGTTAAATGTCAATATAGGCTTTTTCACTTCCTCTTTTAATTCAGTTGCTGCTTTCTCAGTCTCAGATGCTTTCTCTTTCTCCTCATCAATTACCTTTTCTTTTACTTTCTCAGTTTCAACATCTTGCACAGTCTTTGTCATTTTCCTGAAAATGTGTCTCAAGGAATCTTCATAATCCACTGGTTTATAACCATGATCCCTTTGATAAGCTCTTTGATACATTTGTAGAAGATCTTCATATGATTTGCTCTTCATATGCTCCCAACTTGAATACATCATGTTTTTCAAATACATCTTCATACTATGCATCGGTTCTCTCTTTGTCATCTTCTTTTGAACTTTGGTTTTCTTCTGAGTTTGTCTCATCACAGACATAAAATCTCCCAAAGTTTCTTTACTTCTTCTGATATTGATGAACTCGGCTAGTTGTTTAGCTTTTTCTTCTATAGTCAACCCTGGAGTTGACTTAAGTTCTTCAAGTTTTGCTCTTAGTTCATCATCTCCTTCAATCAAATGCTCTTCTGCTACTCTCCTAGCATACAACTCATCTTGTCTTTCCTGTTCTTTTTCCTTTTCTAATTCTTCCTTTTCTTGAGCTTTTAATCTGTCAATCAAAGCTTGAGATGCTTGATCTTGTCTTTGCTGTAGCTTTGACTTCTTTGTTTTAGGAGATTCAATAGAAATCTCCTTTCCTTCTCTCTTTTCTTCAACAGACTTACCATCAGACTTATCATCACCAGCATTATCACCAGACTTATCAGAATGAACCCCTTCATCTTCACTTTCTTCAATCCTTAACTTTCTCTTTAGCTGCTTCCTTTGTTGTTTAATCTTGCTGAAAGATTGAGCTAAGGTCTCTGCTGCTTCCCTTGTTTCTGGACTTACATCCTTAATACCAGCAGACTTATCTTGTGAAGGTGTTTTAAAATCTTCTTCTTCACCAAAATTCCTCCCCTGTTTGGAAGAATTTTCATCCCCTTCCTCAGCACTGAACTGAACCCCCTTATCTTTCAAAATGTTTTCCAATTTCTTGACCTTCTTTACCAAAGTGAGAATAGCTCTACTCTTAGCATTGTTTGCCTTTTCCAAAGCATCTATTCTCTTGACTAAGGTTGGAACCAGGGTTAAAAGATCATCCACAAACATCTGATCAGCTTCCTCCTCCTGTATAGGACTTGGAACATGGGTAGGTTGTGGTGAGGGTTTAGGAGATGGTATAGGTGTAGGTGTTCTGATGGGAGATTGTGAATGACTTGGGTGCGGTGTGGATGACTGAGTTGATTCCTGTGCATGCTCTTCATGAGTTGGCTCTTGTGCAGCCTCAGATGTACCCGCAGGGTTAGTAGCACCACCAAGCATAGCAGGCAATAAAGGCCAATGGGCTCCATTAAAATTTCTTTTCATGTTTGCAAAAAAATTTGGTGTAAAGCTCACACTGAGATATGCCAATTTATCCTCTGTTTCAAAGTTAAAGATCATTTGTATAAATCTTGGATACATTAAGAACCTAGATTTTTCCTTTTTAAAATTTGCAACCATGCCATAAAAAATCAATTTTGAAAAATTAAAAGGCCTTCCAAGTGCAAGACAGACCAAGGCAGAAGCAATGTTGCTTCCAAACTAATCCCAGCCTCCACTCTTAGGACTTAGGCAATGGAGCAAGTGGTGTATCAAAAACCTCCACTGTGGTGTGAAGTAGCTTTTCCAAAAAGTAAAACTACCATCAGTGGGATATCTTATAGTTTTTAGACCCGCAAACAAATCATCATTAACCAAAATATATTCCCCTGAAGCATCACCCAATTGGAGACTACTCCGAATGGAAGCTTCAGTAATGGTGAAGTCATGTGAGTCAACAGTTGCCCTTAACTGTGGTGTATTATCAGCAAGGGTTTCATAGGTCACAGACCTCCAAAATTGCCTCAAAAGAGATGCTTAAAAAGTGGGATTAGCAGTTAAAGCGTACCGAAGATTTGAACTTCTTAAGAAATCAACAATCTCCTCAAAGCCATCACTCTGATCTGGTTTCTTCAAAAATCCAACTTGGTTATCCTTGTCAACAAACTTAAGTGAAGCCGTAGATGAGAAATTGATTAAGTGCTGGTTGGAAATCGAATTAGGGTTTAAGTGCTGGTAGTTAAAAACAGAGTATTTTGGTCCGAAAATCAAGAGATTTAAAATTGGAAGTAAATAAGTAATAAAAATAATAGATTAATGAAAGTTTATCCTTATATACCTATTTCCCTGGAAAAATACGCAATGGTCGTATTTTGATAATAAAAATCCTGATTTGACAGACCAGACCTAACGGTAAAAAAAAATTTATACTACCAGACCTTAATTCGGTCAACCAGACTTAAACAAGTGACTCACCAGACTTAACTAAAGAATGTGACTTACACACTGAGCAAGCACGAACAAAACATTGTATTATCACCAATCCAATTTTTTACCTGCAAAAGCTTAGTCCAAAGCACCAAGAAAAATATGGAAACAAATAATTGTACAAAGAAAAACAACACATTAACTACTTAAAGCGACCCAATTAAAAAAAAACGAAATAAAAACCAAACAATTTTTTTTTTTTTTTTTTTTTTTTTTTTTTTTTTTTAAACTTAAAACCAATTTACCATAATTAAAGTTACAAAACTATACAAGATATGGTCAACTTCCCAATGCTACCATAATTAAGTCCTTAATTAATTCCATGCCTGCAAGAATTAATTCTTATACCAACCAACCATTAAATTGCCTTAAACCTTGATGTTCTCTATAAAAGGCCTCTTTTAGTCAACACCAAACCATCTTAGTATCAAAAAGAAAGCTTGTGCCACCAAAACTTAACATAATGGATTCTTCCCCAACAAACATCATAGAGATTTCATCCGACTCATCTTCTGAGTCATCTGATGGAGGATGGGAAGGCTATTTTCCACCTGGTTACACCTCACGTCTAAGGAACAAGCTATCAAAGAAGACAATGCTCAAACGTTGGCTAGCTGCTTATGATCTTACAGCAAAAGAACCAGAGGATGAAGCAGCAAAGACTTCAAAGGATGTGTCTTCTAAGAAAAGCATTGTGTTGCCTCATCCAAATCCAAACAAGCAGGTTCTAGGACTCTTAAGCCCAAAAGTGAGAGATCAACTTGGGGAGAAAGGGACCAAGAAAACCATGCCTGATTTGAAGGACAAGGGAAAAAGGAAGATGTAGGTGGTGACGGTTGGCTTGTTTATGTTTAGGCTTTGATCTTATTTTGTGTTGTAGGCTGTATGTAACTGATGGTTATGAATGAAAGCTTCCTGTTTCCTTTGATCTTATTATTTCCTTGTATCCACTAGCAACAATAAAAGTTGACTTCTGCAAAACAAAGTTAAACACAATATACAAAGAAACAAGTATACAAGAAAAATATTTAAAAACCACTACCAGAACTAAAAAATAACTACAAGACTTAAAATGTAGAACTACCAGAATTAAAAAAATATCCTAAGTACTGGTTTACAAACTATACATATTGACCTCCCCTTAAGTTCAACCTCCCCTTAAACTGAGCTATGGGTTCATCATTCCAATGCTAACCACTAAGTAATTAAACCTAGGGCCATCAAATGCTTTAGTTAAGTGGTCTGCAACATTAAAATCTGTGTGTATTTTCTCCACTCTAATTAGCTTCTTTTCATAGCAATCCCTAATAAAGTGATGCCTGATTTCTATGTGCTTAGTTTTTGAGTGGTATACAGGATTCTTAACTATGCAGATAGTGCTCTCATTATCTATGTGAATTATAGTGTTCATGAAATTTAACCCATAATTCAACATTTGGTTTTGGATCCACAAGACTTGACCACAGCAATTTGCAACTGTTACATATTCTGCTTCAGTGGTAGATGTAGCTACAATAGTCTGCTTCTTGCACTGCCAGGAAATCAACCTTCTTCCAAGAAATTGACAACCTCCTGTTGTGGATTTCCTGTCAAGACTTGCTCCAGCATAGTCACTATCCGAATAAGCTTCCAAGTCAAAAGATGATTCTCTAGGATACCAAAGGCCCAAATTGGGTTTGCCCTTTAGGTATCTAAAGATTCTCTTCACAGCATGAAGATGTGAAGTCTTTGGATGTACCTGAATGTTAGGAACATGTTTTGTAATATTTCAAGTCTTGACCATTTGCGATAATATGTTGCTAATTATGGGTTATATTGTTTGTATTATGTGGCCGGTCTATTAGTAGCCCACAAGGATCTATACGTTAGCGAGTTTAATCTTCATCAAATCTCTTATTGCTGCTTCTTGATAAGACTGATAAGACTTTCTCAAATTCTATACGTTAGCGAGTTTAATCTTCATCAAATCTTGTGATTACTAATCGTTTTAAGTAAAAAACAATCGGGTTTATTTGTTATTTGGACGATTTGGTGTAATCCGTGTTATTAGCGATTTGGAAAAGTTGATGAAAAGTGAGATTTTTGGTTTCTGAGTGAACTTCGACAACTAAGGGTTTATCGCATTTTAAATCAAGATAAGTTAGGGTTTCATCGCAGTTCGAATCAAGATAAGTTAGGGTTTCATCGCATTTGGCAGATCTTCAGTTATCGGCATTGGGACTCAGTATTGTACTTTCTTGTATAAGAAAGTGAAAATACTTCGACTTGGTTGCTTCTCTTCTCTTGTACAAGAGTTGAGAATTATCGAACTTGGAATTGAGATAAAACTATCGCAATTGCCATAAATTATCGCAGTTTGCTATCTTATCTTATCGCAGTTTGATATTTTATCGCATTTCGCTATAACTTATCGCACTTTAAGATAACATATCCAAATTGTCATTGTTTATCGCACTTTCTAGTTTTATCGCATTTTCTACTATCGATATCGCTATTGAAGCTTATCGCACTTGGTGAACTGTACTTATCGCACTTCAGTGAACAGTACTTATCGCAGTTGGACAAAATCTTCTGATTTCCAAACCAACTTAACATAACTCATCAACACATATCTTAATTATCTTTAAGATCCAGACATGTCTCAACCACCTCACTTCAATTACTACTATCAGCTACAGCAATATCCTCAACAACAAGCATTCGTGCAACAACATCAATTTCTCTCTCCACCACAAGTATCCCCACAACAAATCATGCAACAGAATCAAATGCTGAACAATCCATCCTACTCCAGAGAACCACATTGGTTTAACAAGATGTGTGAGGCAATCAGCAGTCAGCAATCCCGACATGAAGCTGGGAATCAGGACACTCCACCTATGCTGACACCTGGTAACTATGTGCAGTGGGCTAGTAGATTTCTCAGATTCATTGAACTCCGTAAACCCCATGGGAAATATCTTAAGCAAGCCATTGAAGAAGGACCCTTTCCACTTCCAGTAAATGTTGTTCCAGGAACTACAGAAAGAGAAGAAACATCAACTCCCATTGCTGTCACTAACTACACAATTGAACAAACACTGCAACAAGAGGCAAATCAGTTGGCAATGTCTTACATACTTCAGGGGATTCCCAATCCTATTTACCGAAGTATTGATGCTCAAAATACTGCCAAAGACATGTGGGAACATGTGCATCTTCTAATGGAAGGGACTGAGTTAAATCAAGAAGACTTTGAGTCAAAGCTTTACATGGAATACAATAATTTCATCATGGAACCAGGGGAGACAATTGAATCCAACTACCACCGTTTCACAAATGTTGTAAATGATCTCGATCGTCATGACATCAAGTTACCTAAGATTGCTATCAACTCAAAATTTCTGGGTTGCTTTGGCCCAGAATGGCAGAAATATGCAACATTTGTCAGGAAAACTAAGAAGATTGGTGAAGTCAAGTATGGACTAATGTATGACTTTCTGAAACAACATCAATCTGAGGTAGATAAGGAAGTTGCACCACGAGGCGGTTTCATACCAGCACTAACACCTAATTCACTTGCTCTCGTTGCTCAATCCAACTTTCCACTACCAAACCAGGAATTTGGTCAATCATCTTTCCAATCGAGTTTTCAACCACAACCCTCTAACCAAATCATCCCATATGAAGCACCATCACAATACTCTGACAACCAAATGGTTCCATATAACAACTCAGATTCCATGTTGTACTCAAACACTGATTATGATGAAGAAGAGGATGCATTCAACTCTCTTAATGAAGCATTTGGAATAATTGCTAAGGCATTTGGCAAGTTCACCAAATCCAACAATCGTCTTCGTTCATCTTCTAACACCAGGAATCAAGCTGTTATTAATGATGGCAGAGTGGAAATTCAGAATCGGTCTTCGGGCAGATATGGTTCAGGAAACAGTGGAAACTACGGGTCTCAGAGGTTTCAGTCAGGAGGGAACAGGTTTAATTCTGCAGGGGGTAACAGGAACAGTATAGGAAATACTCAGAGTAGAAATCAGATGGCTGGGAATGCACAGAAAGGCATTGCAAATACTTCAATCACATGCTACAACTGTGGTGGGAATGGTCACATGGAAAATGCATGTCCAAAGCCTCGTACTATGGGCAGTGCATATCACAAGGAAGCTCTTCTGATGGCTCTCAAAGATGAAAAGGCAGCAGGAATGGTGACACAGAATGAGCAAAGTTTCATGGCCAATGCTGCATCTGATGATGAGATGGAAGATCTTGAAGCAAATGCTGCAGTAATGCTCATGGCAAACATGCAAGAAATGAACATGTCCGAGACAGGCCCGGTTTACGACACCGATGGTCTATCTCAGGTACCTGATCCACAATGTCTTATACATGAAATTGCTTCACCATCTGCATCTTCATCTACAAATGACAATTTTGTTCAACATGATTCATCATTCTCATCTCCATCAGATGATCCAATAAACACTGTTGTATCATTTGATGATGATAAAACTGTCGTTTCATTTGATGATCCTATTGAAGATGAAAATTTGGATCCTCTTGAACAAAATGATCCTTTGACTGATCAAGATTCAGAGCTTCAGGCCTTGTTAATGACCACCCAATCACAAATTGAAAAATGCAATGAAATCAATAAAAATCTGAAAGAAAAAATTGCATTGTTAACGAAGGATAATGAGTGCTATAAACTACAACTTTAAGGATATCAAAAACAAGAAAAACGTGAAAAAGGTTTTGAGATTGCTTTCCAAAAAGAGTACGTCAAACTTCAAAATTTAGAACATCAAGTTTGTGAGCTAACCGTTTCTAAGGCTGAGCTTCTCTCTCAACAAGAAAAGGATCAATTTGAATTCAAAAAACAAATTAATACTTTAAATTCTGAGCTATTAAAAACTCAATCTGAGCTTTCAATATCTCAGAATAATCTTCTTGAAGAAAAGCAAGCCTCAAGTAAACGCGTCAACTCATATCTTGAAGAAATTGTCGTTTTGGAATCCAAACTTAAAGAGTTTCAAACTATTGTATACAAAAATAGGGAATCAATAACTCAAATTCAAAGGCTACCAGTAAAACCAGTTCCGAAAGGATTTGGATTTGCTATTGGCAGTGACCAACCACGTTTTCTTTCTAAAGTACTCAACAAAAATCCCAAGTTATACAATGCAGATTTATTACTTGATGATACCTTTCAAAGAGTTGTTGTGCTTGGTAATGATGAAGAACTTGAAATTATTTAACGTCAAAAAGAACTTGAGAGTCGACCAAAAACTGACAAAGATTTTTCCAGAGTTCATCATGATTATAATGCAAAACGTCAAATCAAATTTGTCCCCTCAAAGGACGAATCAGAACAAATGTTTGTTAACACAAACATACATGCTTCTCCTACAATACTTCCTGTTTCCAAAAATGTTGCACAAATCAAGGATTCTTTGACTGAGGATGATGATGTTGATCCACAATTACCAGAAAGTAAATTATTTTGATATTTTGATACAATTATGGAAGACATATTTTTCTTGGAAAATGAAATTGAGTTTAATTCTCAAATCGAAGTCTCTACTTTTCTTTCCCCAGTCGCGAAAGAAAAGCGAGATATTCTTCAAAAGAAAATTCTGCCTCATGTCAAACATCTGAAGAAATATGCAACACAATGGGAACAAGAATTATTTACGGAAGTTGCATCTATGAAAGACATTTTCAAAGAACAGCACGACAAAATTCAAAAACAAAAACATCAAAAGCAAACTTTGAAAAATGAGAATGATCGACTCTTAGAAAAAGTTCTGTGTTATGACGTTGTTTCTGTGATTATGAATTCGCTTTATGAGTCATGCAATGAATTACTTGTGAAAGATCATGCTGTAAATGTTGAGATGTTGCAAATAGAGATAGAAAATTTGGTCAAAGAGAATGAGGATCTTCGACAAATCAAAAATGATGTGGAAAACAAAGTTTTTAATCTTCAAAAAAGGCTTGATTGGTGTCAAAATCAAAGTGCTGAATTTGAACTAAAATTTCAAAATCTCATAAGATCTTTATCATTTCAAAACAATCATGTTCCTGAAAATAATAAGGAAACAAAGGCTTTCTTAAGACTTAAACTGTTTGAAAATGAAAAGGAACTAGATGAAATTCTTCAAAACAGAAATGACACAGTCCGCCTCAACAGAAAATTAGATTCACAAAATCAAGAATTCCAACACATCATTGTTGATCTGAAGAAGAAACTCCGAGTTTTAGACAAAGGCAACGCAAAAGTTCATAAGATTTCCCTAGGGATGTATGTAGTAGACAAAGTAATTACCCAAGCATCAGACTCAACCACTAATGCAAACACTTCTACTTCCACAGGACTAGATACTATCTCTAAGGCTAGCAGTTCCAAGACTCCCAAGAAACAACAGAAGAATAGAGTCAGGATGTCTAGGAATGGATCATCTAAGTCTTCAGAAGTTAAAGCAAGTAGTTTGAATAACACAGATGTAATGTCAGGAATAGAATCGAACTTAGCTAAGTCCAATTCTAGGAATGATGTAACAAATGTTGAATCTATGAATGATAATGTTGATGTTATGGTTGATGCTAGTTGTATTGTTTGTCATGCTAGTATATTATCTGGTGATCATCAAAACTGCATTGCTAAAACTCTGTTAAAACGGAAAAAGAAACGAACTAGTGGCTCTTTCTCTAGGCTCAAAACTGTTGCCAAGTCCATTTTAGGGACACCACCACTAGTTGTTTCTGAGCAAACCGTTGAAACACCCATAGCCAAACCTAAGACAACCAAATCACCTAGTGCATTTGATGAACTCAAATAAGTACATTTTATTACTATCATTTATCCTATTAATTTGACTTGTTTTACTATATTATGTATGAGGATTGATACTTAATCGTTTACTTTTGTAATTCTCAGGTAAAAACAAGCATTTGGTGAAACTTGGCGATTTTGGACTAATAATGGAGCAAAACGTGCATAAAGTGGAAGTCTACTGACATGGACAAGATCAAGTCAATTCTGCTCCAGATGCGCCGCATCTCACTATCAACATGCGCCGCATCTCTATCAAGATGTCACCAGATACGATCCAAGATACAAGAGGACATGCGCCGCATCTAATCATGGAGTTACGCCGCATCTTCTGGCGGTGTACGAATATTCCTGAATATTATAATCTTGGACCCCACGCGAAGTTAAGTACATGCGCCGCATCTACTTAAGTAGATGCGCCGCATCTTTCCTCAGACACAAACTATAAATACCCCGTAGACCAGACACATTAAAGAGATTGGAGATTCGGAAGTTCGAAAACCTAAAGACCGAACAGAAGAGAAGGACGAATTCAGTCAAGAAGGCAGCACAAGACACACCCAAATCGAAGATACAAGAGCTGTAAGAAGGTGCTGCATGTATTTAATTCATTAAGTAGTTTTGTTTTATTGTTTTAGCAAACTTTAATTCATCAGGATTGGTGGCTTGTGTAATGTGACAACGGAAAGATTGCACTCCCTTTAATACTTGCTTTCCCATCAATTAAAGTTTATATGTTGATGTCTTTGGTTACTACTTATTAGTGCATTGACCACCTCTGTGTTTATTAGTGGCTTGCGGGCACCCGACTGCGGGACAAGGTGTGGCTCCCACGGTTGTTTCTAAATTGATCACTTAGGAATAACTTTTAGACATAAGTCGTCATTAAGGGTTTACTCGCCGATAAGAATAGGACCAACGAGAAAGGGTTAATTACATACACTTCATATAAAGCTATCAATAAAACAAGTGACAAACTACTTAATCATAAGGACAGCCCTCTTATTGTCTCTAGTATCTATCTGTGTACGTGTGTGCTACTTGCTGATTCGTGCCTATTTGTTTATTTTATTATTTAATTGCAAACAAAACTGTGCCAGTCTCTCAGGCTGAAACCCCCTTGCGTTAGGATATTAAAATACTGATTAGATTAACGAGATTATACGTTCCACTCTTAGTGATCGACACTCTACTTACCATTATCTTCATACTGACCGGGTACACTGCTCGTTAAGTGTGTGTGTTATTGATAAGTCGGCTAAATATAAATTTAAAACTTGAGTAGGCATTAAAACTGCTAAACCGCAACGACACATCACGCGCATCAAGTTTTTGGCGCCGTTGCCGGGGAGTGAATTGTTATTATCTGTTAATTTGATTTAGTATTTTAATAGAAAAACCTAATTAAAATACTCGTGGTGTATCTTGATTTATTTTTCTTTTTATTAGATTAATTGCATCATTGTACTATTTTGCATATTTGTTGTATTGTGTGTTATTTGTTTGCTTTTGTTTTTATTTTTGTGTGTTTTATTTTTGTTTCGTGTGTTTTATTTTTTGTTTTTATTTTTCGTATTTTTCTGTTCTGCTATCGTTGTACTGTGCTAAATCAAACGATACGGCGCATCTGATCTCTCAGATACGGCGTATTGCGTTTAATTTTTTTTTAATACAACGCGTTTAATTAATTCGATACGACGCATCTTTTCCCCAAGATACGGCGTATCTGTTTTTAACAAGAAAATTTTTCTAAGCGATAAAGTAATACGACGCATCTGCTTTTGTAGATACGGCGTATCTGTTTTGATAAAAAATTTTTTCTAAACGTTAACGCCATACGACGCATCTTCTTTTGAAGATACGGCGTATCTATTATTTTAATTAAAAACAGTTTGCGAATTATTAAACAGATACGGCGTATCGATCTCTGTCGATACGGCGCATCTTACTGAATCAAAAATCTTTTATTTTTAAACGTAACGAAAATACGGCGCATTAACTTTCGTTAATACGACGCATTTAATTTTAATTAGATAAATTGATTTTTGATTGATTAATTCGATACGGCGCATTCATAAATTCTAAGCGGCGTATCTATTTTCTGAATAAAAGTCTGATTAAATTTTAACGTATTAAGATACGGCGTATCCAACTTTTTGGATACGGCGCATCGTCTGCAGATATCAGTAACTTTAATTTTTCGTATTCCGTTTTCGTTATTAATTATCTGATATATTACTTTCTCGAGCATACCCTACTGATGCTTTTGTGATTGATTTCAGGAAGTGCATGACCAGGAGTTCTACGAAGAACTTGATTCAACCTTTCGAAGATCCTGAACGAGCCCTTCATTCGCTTAAAAGGCTTTTCAACACAAGAAGCTTTGATCTTTCAAGTTCACTCGAGCTTGATTACTTTTCTGAAGAAAAAGAGGAAGTTGAAACAGAAACAATGGGCGAAAACACTACTATGGAGGAATACATGAACAATACCCGTGCTGATTACACTTCAGGAGTTGCTAGACCTAAGTTTGATGACAAGTCAAAATTTGAGTTGAAGGGACAATTTCTCAAAGAGCTCAGAGAGAATGCTTTCAGTGGGACGGAACAAGAGGATGCTAATGAGCATGTTGAAAAGGTCCTGGAGATTGCAGATTTGTTTACTACAGAAAGTGTCAATACCGATCAACTCATGCTAAGAATCTTCCCAATCTCACTAAAAGGAGCTGCTAACAAGTGGCTAAGGAATGAACCTGCTAGTTCAATCACTACGTGGGAAGGTTTGAAGAGCAAATTCCTGAAGAGATATTGTCCACCTGCTAAGACTGCTAAGAAGATGGAGGCTATCAATAGTTTCAAGCAAGAGCCTGATGAAACCCTTTATCAAGCTTGGGAACGATTTAAAGATTTATTGATAAAATGTCCTCAACACTATCTAACCCCTATGCAGGAAATAATATTGTTTTATCAGGGATTGGACGTGCCTACTAGACAGATTTTGGATGCTAAGGGAGCTGTACCTCAGATGAGTGCAACTAATGCTAGGAAAGCGATCCAAGAAGCTGCTGATCATTCTCAGAAATGGCACGATGGGACCTCTACTAGATCTAAGAGCAGCACTAATTTTGATGGAATTGCTGCTATTCAAGCTCAATTGGATAAAATTAGTAGAGAGATGAAGAAGCGAGATGAAAGAGCATATGCTGCCCAAGTTGGATGTGAAAAATGCGAAGGACCTCACTACACTAAAGATTGCCCGAACAAGAATGAAAGTGAGACGTTTGAAGAAGCTTATTACACCCAATTTGGACAACCATTCCGACCTTCAGCAAGATTTAGGGAAGCTAGTCCGGGATTCTATCAAAAGAACAACTTCAATCCCGCTTATCAAGAGAGGAGGCAGACTTTAGATGATACTTTAAAGCAAATTATGGCCGATGCTGCTAAAAGACATGAAGAGAATACTGCTATGATCAAGGAAATTAGAGCTTCAACGGACACTACTACAAGAAATCAAGGAGCTTCGATCAAAGCATTGGAACAACAAATTGGTCAAATGAGCAAAGTTCTTCAAGAAAGGGGATATGGAAGTTTACCAAGCTCAACTGAAACCAACCCAAGGGATCATGTCAAGGCCATAAGCACCACTGAAGAAGTCACTCCTAATATACCTAGAAGATCGATGAATGGTAATGATGGTGCAAGACCCGAATTTTTCTTTAACTCTTCAATCAGCTTAAGGAGACTACTAAAAGAGAAGACAAAAATTGAAGAGGAGATCAAGGCAACAATGAAAGAAGAGAGCCCTGCAACCGACTCAAATGCCTTGCCTCATAAAGAAAGAGACCCAGGAAGTTTTACTCTACCTTGTTCTATTAATAATATATCTTTCAATAATGTGTTGGCTGACTTAGGAGCTAGTGTTTGTGTTATGCCTCTTAAGACATTCGCTACCCTAGGACTAGGAAAATTAGCACCAACTAAATTACTTATTGAATTGGCTGATAAAACAGTAAAACGACCTGAAGGGATTGCTAATAATGTGCTAGTTAAAATTGAGCAGTTTATTTTTCCCGTGGACTTTATTATACTAGACATGCCCGAGGATGTTAAGATTCCTTTAATCCTCGGAAGACCTTTCTTGTCTACTGCCCATGCTAAGATTGATGTGTTTAAGAGAAAAATTTCATTAAGGGTAGGGAATAATAAACTAGTCTATAAGTGCCAAGATCCAGTTAAAAGCATAATTAGAGGTGTTTATGTGCTAGGATTAAGAGAGCGTATGGACCTCGATCTTGAAGCTAGACTTATGGGAGAAACATTGATTCAAAACAACTCAGCTAATCCTAATCATGAAGACTTTGAGGAATTCATTGACCTTAATATACCTACGGAACTTAGACGCGATATTGTTAGTGATTCTGATGATGAGTGGTATGATTGTGTAGTAATTAATAAACGTAGGAGAGTAGTTGAGAAGACGAATTTGAATAATGATGTGTTTATTGAACTACCACCCCACCTTGCTTATTTGTGCCTGTATGATAATAAGAATTTCCCGTCTATCATTTTGTCATCTCTGCCCGAAAGGGACAGGACTTTGTTTATACAGATATTAAAGAAAAACGGCGTGGAAATTAAGGACGAGCAAGGAGTGTTCAATATTACTAAATTGGGGATGAAGGAGCGTGATGTTTCCGACTCCTTCAATGATCGAAACTAAAGTGCTGAACGTGAGTCTAACTTGAAGACTCTGGAATAAAGACAAGTGCTGACCGGGAGACAACCCGGATTTATCATTTATCATTCTGTTTTCTGTGTCGAGTCAGTCCAGGCCGCACGAAGATACGGCGCATCTCAGTCCTGAGATGCGACGCATCCTCTGCAATGGTCATATCTTATTTTATTTTTCTGCATTTTATTTTTCGACTTTAAAACTATTTATCAGTTTATTTTAATGCGGCGCATCCCTGGTTAAGGATGCGGCGCATCTTTATTCTGATCCGTATTTATTCCAGGCTCGATACGGCGTATCTTCTCCAATAAGATACGGCGCATCGACTGACCTGATGATTTTCAGTTTTAATTTTTAAGTTTTATTTTTCCTAACTACTAATGTATTATGCAAGTTGAACCTTTCTTATCTTAGGTGTGTTTTAAAAGTGTTGGTGGTATTATAGTTTCCTGGATTTCCTGTGGATAAATCAAGTATGAAGCTTTAACGTTCTAATCCACAAGAAGTTGATTTTTGCTCCTACACTAATGGAGGATCATACCGAGCAAATCTCAGGGGAGTTTTTCCGTTCTAATTCTTTTTATTTCCAGTTTTTAACCTTTTATACAAACAACGAGGACGTTGTTTAACTTAAGTGGGGGGATAGGAGAATTAGAACACTTAACAATTACTTGTCCTAAACTTTTTCAAAAATTATGCTTAAAATGTGCTTAATATATCAAACTTAAAAATTTTTTAGCATGTTTTTGTTTAAGATCTAAGTTGCATAACTGCACACATGACGTTATTTTCAAAAATTGTGATTTTTCCAAAATTCACAAATCTATGAGTGTGCCGGTGACTTGTAAACTTTAGAACTTGGCTTGTATACTATTCGAGACCACCATAATGAGTATTATTTATTTAATTGGAATGACTTGTCTAAATTGGTAAAATTCTAGGATTACACCAAATAGCCTTTATATGTTATGTGTTATTAACTAGCTACACTGGTTAGTTAACCCCCGTATAAACCCTTTTGTTACTCTCATTTTAAGAGTAAGATACCCCTAGAAAAACCCTCAGAGCCATTCCTTTCGTTTCTTACACCTATGTTTAAAATGTTTCGTTACACCTTAAACATTAGCCTACCCTGTAGATTAGAATCCGTGGTTGGTTAATTGCTATAGGCAGAGTGTGTTTCCTTACATTACCTGTGTTCGCGTGCGTAATTCATTATATATGGTTAGGTCGGGAAATTGCACAATGCAAATTGGAGTGAAAGTAAATATTGTATATTTTTGAGTTTATTTTTCGTGTGTTTACTACTTTCACTATTAGCGTTATTTCTGAAAGTATGAAAAGTATGAATAAAAATTATCCGGAAAGAAAGTTGTAGTGATGTGGTGAAATTTTACACATCTATGTATATGTTGATGTCAAAAAAAAAAAAAAAAAAAAAAAAAAAAAAAAAAAAAAAAAAAAAAAAAAAAAATCGAAAAAAAATAAGAAAAGAAAAAAAAAAAGAAGAAAGAGTTGGATGTTTATTTTAAGCCAACGATGTAAAGTTATGTAAGTGGTCGATATCACCACTATTTGTTGTATTATATCTATGGATTGAATGGGAATTGGCAGTTATGGGAATGCCAATTAAGGATTATTCTTTGATTAAGATTTTGTTGAGTATAATTCGTGTCTACCTAAAGCGTGTGTTTCAAGTGTTAAAGCGTGAGTTATTCAATGATATGAGTCTTATTCATGGGATGGTTGGGATAGTGATTAACCACACTTAGGATTTTAATTTATTTGTTTTGTTTATTTTTATTTTTATTTTTACACCAATTTATATCCCAAAAATTATCCATACCCTTTATTATTCTTTATCCAACCGAACCTTTGATTTATTGAGATTAGGGATTTGAGCAATCTTAAGTATCGTAGTCGTGGATTCGGCTATGTATTTATGATTTTATCGCCCTTTTTGATATATTATTATTGGTGAAGTTTGGACCTATCTTTAGCCTATTCGAGTTAAGGATTTGAGCAATTGCAAGTATCGTGTTCGTGGATTCGATCATGTATTTGTGATTTTGTCGCCTTTTCTGGAATTTGAGATCGATAGTGAAATAAGAATAATTAACCCTTAAGCCTAAAAACCCTTTTTACCGCTTTAGACTTGTTATTCCTTAGCTTTAGTGGTGGAGATGTGTATACTTGCCAAGCTTATGATAGAATATTCGTCGCGACTGGACAGTTAAACGATTAGATTTGCTTTTATCGACTTATTTTATTTTACTTCTAATTCGTTAAGTGTTTAGTTGTGTGATTACGAAATAAACGAATACATGCTTAAATATAAAAATAAATCCTAACATCTTTTAGGATACATTTTCATGAGATTTAATCTAAGGTTTACTTGGGGACAAGTAAAGTTCAAGTGGGGGGATATTTGATGAACTCAAATAAGTACATTTTATTACTATCATTTATCCTATTAATTTGACTTGTTTTACTATATTATGTATGAGGATTGATACTTAATCGTTTACTTTTGTAATTCTCAGGTAAAAACAAGCATTTGGTGAAACTTGGCGATTTTGGACTAATAATGGAGCAAAACGTGCATAAAGTGGAAGTCTACTGACATGGACAAGATCAAGTCAATTCTTCTCCAGATGCGCCGCATCTCACTATCAACATGCGCCGCATCTCTATCAAGATGTCACCAGATACGATCCAAGATACAAGAGGACATGCGCCGCATCTAATCATGGAGTTACGCCGCATCTTCTGGCGGTGTACGAATATTCCTGAATATTATAATCTTGGACCCCACGCGAAGTTAAGTACATGCGCCGCATCTACTTAAGTAGATGCGCCGCATCTTTCCTCAGACACAAACTATAAATACCCCGTAGACCAGACGCATTAAAGAGATTGGAGATTCGGAAGTTCGAAAACCTAAAGACCGAACAGAAGAGAAGGACGAATTCAGTCAAGAAGGCAGCACAAGACACACCCAAATCGAAGATACAAGAGCTGTAAGAAGGTGCTGCATGTATTTAATTCATTAAGTAGTTTTGTTTTATTGTTTTAGCAAACTTTAATTCATCAGGATTGGTGGCTTGTGTAATGTGACAACGGAAAGATTGCACTCCCTTTAATACTTGCTTTCCTATCAATTAAAGTTTATATGTTGATGTCTTTGGTTACTACTTATTAGTGCATTGACCACCTCTGTGTTTATTAGTGGCTTGCGGGCACCCGACTGCGGGACAAGGTGTGGCTCCCACGGTTGTTTCTAAATTGATCACTTAGGAATAACTTTTAGACATAAGTCGTCATTAAGGGTTTACTCGCCGATAAGAATAGGACCAACGAGAAAGGGTTAATTACATACACTTCATATAAAGCTATCAATAAAACAAGTGACAAACTACTTAATCATAAGGACAGCCCTCTTATTGTCTCTAGTATCTATCTGTGTACGTGTGTGCTACTTGCTGATTCGTGCCTATTTGTTTATTTTATTATTTAATTGCAAACAAAACTGTGCCAGTCTCTCAGGCTGAAACCCCCTTGCGTTAGGATATTAAAATACTGATTAGATTAACGAGATTATACGTTCCACTCTTAGTGATCGACACTCTACTTACCATTATCTTCATACTGACCGGGTACACTGCTCGTTAAGTGTGTGTGTTATTGATAAGTCGGCTAAATATAAATTTAAAACTTGAGTAGGCATTAAAACTGCTAAACCGCAACGACACATCACGCGCATCAGCATTCATTAGGAAAAAGGCTGAGACTAGTTGGACATGGCAACGTTGGTTACAAAACACTTCAGGATTTAAATGGTTACCAAAGATAATTACCTGTTGTGTTACTAACCCAACGGATCCAACCGTTACCAATTCTCCACCTGTTTCCAATGTTTGTGATGCAGGTGATCCAAATTGTCCTATGGATTGTTGATAGTGGGTGTTCCCGACACATGACCGGCAACCTCAAGCTTCTCACAAACTTTATCGCAAAGTTCATCGGAACGGTCAGGTTCGGGAATGATCACTTCGCAGCAATAATGGGCTATGGAGATTATGTTAATGGGAACATCGAGATCAGTCGTGTATACTATGTTGAAGGCCTTGGTCACAATTTATTCTCAGTGGGACAATTCTGTGATGGAGACTTAGAAGTAGCATTTAGGGAGAAGACTTGCTTCATTCTTGATCTTCAAGGAAATGATTTGATGAAAGGAAAACGGGGAACCAGTCTATACACCATATCCTTTGAAGGCATGACAGCTTCATCTCCTATCTGTTTACTCTCCAAGGCTAATCCCACAAAGGCTTGGTTATGGCATAAAAGATTGTCTCATCTCAATTTCAAAACCATGACTGACCTTGCAAGGAATAAATTGGTGGACGGATTACCCAAATTCAGATATGCCAAAGATCATTTGTGTTCTGCATGTGAACAAGGGAAAAGTCACCATGCTCACTTTCCTCCCAAAACAGAACACAGCACAGATCATGTCCTCCAGCTGCTACATATGGATTTGTGTGGTCCAATGCGGGTTCAAACTATAAACGGGAAAAGTTATATTTTGGTAATAGTTGATGACTACTCAAGATGGACATGGGTCTACTTTCTTCGGACAAAAGATCAAGGTCCTTTAATGGTCATCACGTTTCTCACAAAGATTCAAGTTCAAGTCCGTAACACCGTCAGGATTATTCGAACAGACAACGGCACTGAATTTAAGAATCAAACCCTTCGGGAATACACTGAGAAGCATGGGATTGTTCGTCAATATTGAATTGCTCGCACTCCCTAACAGAATGGTGTAGTTGAAAGACAAAACCGTACACTTGTGGAAGCAGCTAGAACAATGTTGATCAATGCTCAATTACCAGACTACCTTTGGGCTGAAGCTGTTAATACTGCTTGTTATACTCAGAACCGTGGCATGATCAACAGACGACACAACAAAACTCCATATGAGCTAATTCAAGGCAGAAAACCAAACATCAACTACTTTCATGTTTTTGGAGCACTGTGTTACCCGAAAAATGATAGAGATGATCTTGGTAAATTAAAGGCTAAAGCAGACATCGGGATATTCGTTGGCTACAGTGAGAATTCTAAGGGATATAGAATTTGGAATCGTCGAACCGGGGAAATTCAAGAGACTATACACGCAAATTTTGATGAACTCACGGAAATGGCTTCTGAACAAGACCGCTTAGAACCCGAACATAACCGTCTAAACTTCCTTGAATCTTCGGCTGCACCTTTACCTTTTAACAGGAAAGATCTGGAAGATTTGTTTGCACCAATGTTTGATGAAGTTTGTGTTAGTAGTGCATCAGATGCTTCCACCAGTTCCGCAGCTCAACAAGTCCCAAATCAAGCACCTGATCAATCTGCAACTACTTCTACAGCAGTTGATAACGATGCACCTCAACCTGAACCCTCATCACCCATAGTTCAAACACCTCCACCTGCAGTTGAAGATTCTTCCCCCACTTCTAACCAAGTTCCCACACCTTCAGATTATGACGGGAATGCATTCTTCAATCCATTTACTCCACCACCAACCATTCCAGAACCAGGAGAATCATCCTCGAGCAATATGGACCCGTCATATCACCAAAACAACATTCAACATTATCCATCCACCCACAAATGGACAAGAGAGCATCCCTTGGTAAATATAATTGGAAATCCTAACAATCCAGTCATCACAAGACAAAAACTTCACTCAGATAGTGAACACTGCATGTATGCACTCACTGTCTGTCAATCTGAACCTAAAAACATCAAAGAAGCCCTTACATATGACAACTGGATTGAATCCATGCAAGAAGAGCTGGATCAATTCAAACGTTTAGAAGTTTGGGAATTAGTTGAAAGACCAGATGGAGTGTATGTTGTTGGATTAAAATGGATTTGGAAGAATAAGCTAGATGCAGATAGTACAGTGATTCGTAACAAGTCCCGACTAGTAGCAAAAGGATTCAGTCAAGAAGAGGGTATCGACTTTGAAGAATCGTTTGCTCCGGTTGCAAGGCTCGAGGCAGTTCGCATGTTCCTGGCTTACGCAGCTCACAAGAACATAACGGTTTACCAGATGGACGTGAAGACGGCATTTCTGAATGGTTAACTCCGTGAAGAGGTGTACCTTACAGAACCTGAAGGCTTCGTGGACCAAGAACACCCGAACCACGTATATCGGCTAAAAAAAGCCCTTTACGGCCTTAAACAAGCCCCGAGGGCATAGTACGATAAACTGTTTGCATTTCTCTTTGCTAATCACTTTACCAAAGGCTCCGTTGACCCGACTTTATTTATACAAACACATGGGGAAGACATTCTCATTGTACAAATATATGTAGATGATATTATTTTTGGTTCAACCATAAAAAATATTCAAACGCTTTTTCTAAACTGATGAAACAAAACTTTGAGATGTCTATGATGGGTGAACTTAATTTCTTTCTAGGATTGCAAGTTCATCAATCACCCCGTGGTATATTTCTAAGTCAGTCAAAATATGCTCAGGAAATCCTGAAAAAGCATGGTATGACCAGCTGTGACACCTATAATACCCCAATGTCCTCCTCATCCCCAAAGCTAGATGCTGACATACATGGGACACCCATTGATCCTACGAAGTATCGTAGTATCATTGGCTCGATCATGTATCTCACGGCTAGCAGACCGGATGTTGTATTTGCCACATATCTTTGCTCCCGATATCAGCCGTTAAAAGAATCCTTAGATACATAAAGGGAACCATTAATTTGGGAATCTGGTATCCAAAGGATTCTGGGTTTGAACTTGTTGCATTTTCAGACGCTGACCATGCAGGATGCTTAGACACACGCAAAAGTACATCAGGGGGAGTACAATTCTTGGGTGACAAGCTCGTCTCTTGGCAATCAAAGAAACAAGACTGCACCTCACTGTCTTCAACAGAATCTGAGTATGTAGCCATGTCTGCCTGTTGTGCTCAAGTCATCTGGATGAGATCACAACTGATGGACTACGGATACATATTCAACAAGATTCCTATGTACTGTGATTCCAAGAGTGCCATCGCTATTTCATGCAACACCGTGCAGCATTCCAAATCAAAGCATATAGATCTCCGGTACCATTTCATCAAGGAACACGTGGAAAAGGGTACTGTTGAATTATATTTTGTGAGAACTGAACACCAACTGGCAGATCTGTTCACAAAAGCCTTGCCTCATGCAAGATTTGTGGATCTGGTTCACCGGATTGGTATGAGATGTTTGACGCCAAATGATTTGGAAAAGTTTCTTAAACACAATTAACAAAGTCAAACATCTCCAAACTATCTTTGTAAATATATATATATATATATATATATATATATATATATATATATATATATATAATATATATATATATATATATATATATATATATATATAAATGCAAGTACAAACCCTTATCCAACACGTTGTTTATTTTAAAATGTCACAAATTATTTTTTGAACACGTGTTGAGGGGGAGACATAATTTTTACCACAATTTTTTAAAATTGTACTTGCATAGTTTCAAAAATTTGTTGCTTCACGAAGTTATGGTGATAAGATCTCAAGATGGAAAAGTTATGTGCCTTAAATGTAAAAAAAGTGAGACTTAGAGTTAGTATGATGGTGGTTTAGGACTTAGCATTCAAAGTCGTCAAAGTTAGGGGACTATATGTGTCAAAGTTGCAAAGTTAAAAAAAAATTAGATATAAAAAATCAAAGAAATAACCGCAGTTATTACTCTGACTCATTTCACCTAACGAATTAAATATCTCACCCACCATCATCAACGGACGTCATTCATTCTGCATATCCGATCAAGATCTTTGAATTTTGTGAGTGTTCTTGTGCTTAACGAGTCATTATTAAAGATGGTTTTGAACAGAATCATGATCCAACGGCTAGAACGATCAAAATTGTGATGTTTAGTTCTAGGGTTTTGCGTAAATTGGGGATTTATGATTAAGAGTGTTTGTGTTGTAAATAATTGTACGATAATGCTTATATATTGTTTATGAACCTATATTGCATGCTTAATTACTCCCAGTAACTACAAATTGTTCTAATTGGATTTTAGGGTTTAAGCGTCAATTTGGGGAAAACTTTATTTTTGCGTTATTGTGTGATTTGTTTATTGGAATGTTGTTATTTGATGTTTAATTGAACGTTGGCATGCTTGGTTTGTACCCAGAAACACGTTAAGTGAATTTATTATGTTTAAGGGTTTATGAAGAACACGAACACCAGCAGTTTGATTCTTGCATTTTTTGTGGTTCATTTTTGTTATAACTTAGCCAGAATGCTCAAAATAGTCATAAAAGTTGTTTGTGATAATCTGTGGTTACAAATCATAAGTTATAATGAATCACGATAAAGATCTGAGTGGCTGTTCATCGTCAATATTATCGTAAACTCTTGTACAAGAGTTTATCGAAGTTGCCCAAATTATCGCAGTTGGGATGATTATCGCAGTTGGGATAATTATCGCAGTTGGGATACTTATCTTGATTGGGATACTTATCTTGATTGATTTAATTATCTTGATTGACATAATTATCGCAGTTGAAATAATTATCGCAGTTGGGATAATTATCGCAGTTGGGATACTTATCTTGATTGGGATACTTATCTTGATTGGTTTAATTATCTTGATTGACATAATTATCGCAGTTGACATAATTATCGCAGTTGGCATAATTATCGCAGTTGTGATCTGATATAAAATTTGATCAATTTCCTTAGTTATATCCTTTTATACTTATTGAAATGGATCAAATTTTATAGAATTTGGCTAACTCTTGATAAATTCTTTGACCAAGCATGAAACAACCAATCATAAATGCAATAGGGTGCCATGTGTTGCTTCTAAAGCTAACAATTTCTAACAAACATGTATCCTGTATATTCGTATATGATTGTTGATTCAGAAACACATCAATGGCGACTTCACAACAACAACCTCTTCCTATTCTCACCAAAAATGAAGTCTTTCCTCACGGGTATTCTCTGGAAATTGGAAAGAACAATTCACGAGTTGAACTGGACAAGATCAAGTTCTCTGACTCAAGTTGCTAGATTGCAGTGGAGATTCTCAAAGTTCATAAGTGCAGGGATCTTCTTGTAGCTCGGACACCGTTCCAGAACTATACATTCATCAACTCTGGGATACCTTCACAATAGGCAATGATGACAAGTATTTCACTTGTACACTGGATCGTCAAAAAATCAGAGTCACACCTGCCACACTCCGTAAAGCCTTAAAACTTCCAGATGTACCTGAAACTTCCAACCAATTTTACCCGACACCTTCAGAATCTGAAATCATGCAATTCCTTGTAGATATTGGTTATGATGTTCAACCAGATACACCATTAACCACAATCTCCAAAGTCAATGCAAAAAACATTCCTCAACCCTAGAGAACTATCTTCTTCATTATAACCCATTCCATATCTTGAAGAGATAGTGGGTTTGAGCACCCAAGACTTTCTCATCTTCAAGTCTTATGGGGATTTGTGAACCAGGAACCAATTGACTTTGCTGCTCTCATTTGGGAAGACATTCTGTACCTAATGCGAAAAACCTTCAAGAAAATTCCATTTGTACGATACACCAAGGTTCTCATTAGCTATCTACTCGATCAACATCAAGACATTGATAAGCGTCCTACTGATCGAGAGACTCATGAATACAGAATGGATAAAACCTTAAGCAAAGTCTACTTTCCAAAAGAAAGCACGCACAAACAAGGTGCAAGATTGCCAGAATTTCTGATGAATGATAAGGTAAAAGAAACTAAAGCATATCTTGATTACGACAAGGCATTCCGTGAACGTCGTGTGGGTCTTGCTAAGTTGGTTGAAGGATCAGGATCTTCTAAGACTCGTTCTCGAAGCAAGTCTAAGACGAGTAGTGCATCAAGTGTCTCCGAACCAAAGAAACCACATCCTCGAACTACTGTTATCAAGAGGAGAGTACCAAGCAAACCTCAACCAAAAGCTGAACCGATTGGAATCATTAATGAAGATACTGACTCTGAATCATCTGAATCTGAAGAAGAACCTGTCTTTATGACTGTTGAAGAGGCAGAATTTCATAATAAGATCACTGAGGAGAATGCACAAAAGCAGAGTCTCAAGTCATTAAAGGAAGATGAAGAGCGAAGGGCAAGGAAAACATTGGAGCAACAGATGGAGTATGAGAAACATATGGAGTTGGAGGATCCGAAACTGTTCATGAAGCTGCTTCGACCCAAGTAATCCGGTTAATCAACCCGGAGGATCTGGAGCTGCAACAACCAAGTTCAGCCCGATACGATTAATCAACTCGATAAGGCTGAATCGGTCTCTTCTCAGCAACCAAGCTCGGTTAATCAACCCGGAGGATCTGGAGCTGCAACAACCAAGGTTCAGCCCGATACGATTAATCAACTCGATAAGGCTGAATCGGTCTCTTCTCAGCAACCAAGCTCGGTTAATCAACCCTACTTGGGAGCACAGACTTAGGAGGAGAAGGAAAAGGATCTGGAAAGCAATATTGTTTTATCTTACAAGGAAATCTCTGTTTCTATGTTTGACGACAATCAAAGGGAACAACCACGTAACAATGATACAGAAGATTGGAACATGGAAGAAGAAAGGGACATTCTGGGAGATAAAACAACTAAAGCTGCAATGGAACTTGAGGAAATGGCAAGACAAGAAGAAGTAGAAAGGAAACGTAAGGAGGATGCTCAAGCTGACTTGGAAGCAGATAGCTACATACGTTCTCCATCAATTCCTCCAACCGAACTTGCTATGGTTGTTAGTAACCCTCAACAGGATCAGGAACAACCACCAGTTCAACCCTCATCTGTTTCATCACCTAAAACACCTCCTGGGTCACCTCTAGAGAATCCTACAGCTCCAACCTCACCTCCTAAGGACTCTACAACTAAATCTGATGAACCAATTCCTTCACTAACACCATCATCTTCAAGATCTTCATCACCCAAAGCAAAAGCATCTATTTCTGAGAGAATTCAAAAGGCTTACAAAGGAAAGAATAAAAGAAGAATTGTCCATGTCACAAAAGTAGAAGTTGTGTCTCCTGCCGCAAAGAAACTTAAACAAGCAGTAAAGAGAGCACAAGCACAAAAAGACAAACAAGCAACAACAAAATTGGCTGAAATGGAAAGTTTAGTCAAGAACTTGTCTCAGCAAGTGGAGGAGATGCAGGAAAGTAAGAAGAAGATAGATGAATTCCTTGGTTTTAATATCAAAAATCATATCACACGTAAGACAAGGCATTTTGTCAAGCAATATTTTCCTGATCTTCAGAAAAATATAAATGAGCACATTGATTCACAACTTGAAGACAAAATCAAAGAAGTCGTCACGTCTTCTTCCCAAACCAAACCAATTCAAGATCTCACAACTGAAGAAATCGAGCTTGTGCTTCTCGACAGACTCTTTGCTATCACCTCTCCTTCTCAAGAAGAAATCAACCTGATCGCGGCTCTTCATGCACACATTGAGAAGGAACCGTGCAAGGTAGCTGCTGACAAAGGGAAACGTATTCGAGAGGACGACGAGGAAGATCAAGACCCGAACCCCGAACATAAGAAACACAAAAGAGGGTCTGGGATTCATATTCAGGAGCCAACTGGAAAAACAACATCATCTCTACCTCCAAACCATCAATCATCTGGTCCTACTGCAACCGAACATCAATATGAGCATTTCACGGCTGAAGATGTGGAATTTCAGCCGCAAGACGATCAACCGCATTCACCACCGTCACCACCCAAACCAAAGCCCTCCAAATCCAAGTCATCATGCAGCAAGAAGTCATCAACAGAACTAGCTATTGTCACCTGGCTTGATAATGATAAGGATGAGCTAGGGAATGAATGGTTTGATCATCTGGCAAGTGCTCAGGTTCCGACTGATGAAGCTTCCCGAGTTGAAGACAGCACGTTTGCTGTTACTCAAGAGATCAAAAGAAGTCTTAATGTAAACTTGAAGACTAAATGGGAACTTCAACGGATCAAGAACGATGCCTTCATTCTTCTGAAAGATAAATCCAACAGTGCAGCCGAACTTGAATATCATCTTGAAAACATTGCACGCGCAATGTCAAGTGACTTCGACTGGGCTAATCCAGACATAGTCAGGGGAGTTGGCAAGAACCGTCCTTACATCACTGATTGGACTAAGCCACTTCCCGTGATACGAAGATCTCACCACTCCGAAATTCCCTTCCAATTTTTCTTCAACAACGATCTGGAACTTCTCAAGAAAGGAGCACAAGGGAAGACAAAGTATGCTATGTCAATTACTTTCACACCAGCTGCTCACTATACACAGTCAGCTATTGAGGAAGAAGCTATTAACAGACATCTGTTTGTTAAAGAGCTCGTGAAATATGATCGTGATGCAGAGTTGGGGATTCATCACTGGTATTCGAAACGACAAAGCTGGTACAAGTACAAACTTGCTCTCCAGAAATCACAGGAACCAGTTTAGAGTGATTTCAAAATAGTGGCCATTATCAGTGTGAGCGGATCCAGAAGGTGTGATTATATATTTCTCGAAGAGATCACGGTAAAAAGAATTGACAACAATCTCTACACATTCTCTGAGGCTGATCTTCCTGATTTGAACCTGAATGATATCGAAGACATGTACCTGATGAAAGTCCAAGGCAAATTGCAACATTTGACAAACGAGCTTCGATATGCACTCAGTACCTCTCTATGTCACTTCATCAGGAGAACAATCATCAGAGAACGAGTAGAGGATCTCCAGCTAGGTGTCGAAAGTTATCAAATGAAGCTAAACCTTGTTGAACCTCAATTCCTACTCAACAGCAACAAAGACCCTCAATACACCATGCTACATAGTCCGGTCTTTGGGTTCCTTTACAGAAGTACAACGGATTTCCACCATTTCATGCCGTTCAATGAAATTCATAAGTTTTGTGACGATACCTTAAAGAGTGTTCGTGATGGGTTAGCTAATCGGGTTCGAGATTCAGCGTTAGGAAAATCAAGAAGATGGAATTCTAAGGAGGTGCGACAAGTTAAGGAGTTTCTTCAGAAGATTGAAGAAAGGTTATATCATCGTGATCAGATAAGGAGGTTAGAAAGTTATGTTGGGGGTCGTCCACCCTTCGCTATCAGACTATTTCAGAGGACTGACCCAGTATTCTCAACTTTTGGCAGAGGCGGTTGATGTAAAAATCTATTCTCATATTACATAATTCTTATTTCATTATTCTTTCCATATTGGCCTGTGCATTACGGCTTGTGCACACATAACAGTGTACAACCCGGACCCCAAAGAAAGGACCCTGAGGTACGCTTCAGTGCCTCAATCCTGAAAAAGGAGCGAAAGCTTCTTACTTATGAGCAGAATTAAAACCAGAATGTTTTTTAAACATTCTGCTCATAAGGACAAGTATTCCCTTGTTAAGGGGGAGTATTTGAAAATATAATCTTTGTTCAGAGAAATATAAATGTTCTTGAAATTCTTCCCTAAAACTCAAAAACAGCATATTTTAATCATAAACGTTTTTTCCAAAAACATCATGAGTATGCTATTTTTGAGGGGGAGAAGTAAAAGATGATTAAAATATGGAGTCTCATTTGCTGGAATCTCTTGTGCTCAAACTCAGAATTGACCCTCGAATTGACGATAGGAAAAGTCAGTAGTCGAAAGGACATGTCCCGGACGGGTAATAATTTCAAGCCAGTTTATCTGGTGATGTAAGCGTGTCTCGCAAAGGACGTGTCTGAGTAGAATGTACCGATTTCGAGCGATAATCTTTGAATCTGATCTGGACGGGTAATAATTTCAAGCCAGTTTAACTAGTGATGTAAGCGTGTCTCGCGACGATCAGGTTCATTGAAATTCAATCAATTCAAAAGTGCCAACTCTTTCCGGCATGTGCAAATTTCAAATTTATTACTTATGCGCACATGTTAAGGGGGAGTATTTCTGAAAATCATCAAACTCTCAAGTTCAACAAAATGTCTTTACAATTATCGACACTTTGAGAGATTTTCAATGGTTTGGTTTTATGGCATCATTAGGATAGTCATGGAGTTATAAGGTGACTAAGGTTAGGGAAACCGTCCTATGATCCGCCAGAGCCGGAGGGATCTACCCAAGGACAATACCAATAGTTTAGAACTAGAAAGTCCTAGGTATGATATTAAAAAGGAGAAAATGAATGAAAGGAGAAAGAAGGGGTTGAAGAATTAAAAAGAAAAACAATGAAAAGGGTGAAAAGAAATAGCCCTCCATTTGTTCAACCTTAGGGCAGACACCGGGTTCAATTCATAATCTACTGGTTGATGAGCATCACAGGTATTGAAGACTAAAGACGTCATGGACCCAGTGACACACTAATAAACCTTCTAAGCCACTCAAGTGTCTCTCAAAAGACATTTGTTTCATTCACACGGAGAACCCTTCATAATCTATCGACCTCTCATTACGAGAGTTTGATATTGAAAAGGAGGCAATCTGCTCCACGCCTCCGACGAACAAACAAATGTGCACTAATTGAGTCTAGAGCCATGAGATTCATAAAAGATCTCTTAGGTACACTTAGTATTACTCTGTTGTTCTACATCCTGGGCAGCAGATGTAAAATTAAGAAAGTGTCCTTCGCAGATCTTAGCAATCTGCCGAGAACATTAATGAGAGAAGTCACAATTGTGATTATCAATGATTGAATGGAAATCCTGCCAGAGCAACATCAAACAACTCTGACAGCAGGTCACTTCGGTAACTCCTTGTGGGTTACGCTTAGTGTTTGCTCCAAACAGTCTACAGTCGTGGGGTGATCTCCCAGCGACTCACTGAATCGTGGGTGCACTTCGGTGTGTCCGTGTTATCCCTTTCGGGGGAATCTGGTTCAGAACGGTCTGGGTTAGGATTTGAGAAAGTCTTCACACTATGTTGTTGACGATCTCAAGTCTGAGCCTGTAAGTACCGGTTGGTTAGTGTTGATGTTGCTGTTGCTGCTGCTGAGGAGCTGGAGTTCGACCATCAAGACTCCATCATGTTCATATCTTGAAAAAAAAATGTTCTCTCAAAGACTCAGTAACAAAAAAAGTTTAACATATGATATAGTAATGTCAAAGGTTCAAGCACCTCAACCTTTCTCAAGATAAAGATTGAAAAGTGAGAACATGTTGCAGAAAACAAGTCAAAGACATATGAGCATGATGGAGAAGACAAGAAGACGTTGGAGATTGGCAGATCGAGACAACATCATATCATCTTAGAACAAGAACAAAGAAACAAAGATTATAAAGACGTCGGAAGCCTAAGAAGCAAAGAAGACGTCAAGCAACATTGATGATCAAGACTTAGGGGAGATTGTTTGGAACACGTTTTGTAATATTTCAAGTCTTGACCATTTGCGATAATATGTTGCTAAATATGGGTTATATTGTTTGTATTATGTGGCCGGTCTATTAGTAGCCCATGGGCCGGTCACCTTAGTAAACTCCTTCTAGAAACATGTAAGGAAATGTTGCCCTAGTGTTGTGCCTATAAATAGAGGTGTTGAGGCAACATTTCCCTTGTTGGTTATTCATGTATGTTGCGGAAGCCTTGACCTTATATCGTATGAATTGAATCTCCATTCCACTTCTCTTCTTTAATCTCTTATTCTCTTCTTCTCTTATTGCTTATTAGCTTATCTCCTTATCGTAGCTTATTAGTTAATAGTAGTACGTGTTTTATTAGTCATATCATGTGTGTGTTTGAGATATTAGTGACCTACACTGAAAACGTGAACAAACACAGACTGCATACATAATGTCAGGTCTAGAAGCAGTAAGATACATTAGAGAACCTATCATGGATCTGTAGAGGTGGACATCCACATCTTCAGCATCCTCATCCTTTGTCAATGGAACTTTGTTCTCCATTGGGGTGACTGCAGCCTTCATATTGGTAAAGTTGAACTTCTCCAGCATCTCAGCAACATATTTGTCTTGAGAGATAAAGAGTCCATCTTCTGATTGCTTCACTTGCAGTCCTAAGAAAAAGGTGAGTTCACCCATAGAACTCATCTGAAACCTCCCCTTCATTAATGCTTCAAATTCCTCACACCAAGACCTTTTAGTAGACCCAAAAATAATATCCTCCACATAATCTTGTTTCCTCTTGATGAATAAGGTCTTGTCAATTACACCTCTTATATACCCATGCTCTTCAAGAAACTTGGAGAGAGTTGCATACCAAGCTCTGGGAGCTTGATGGAGACCATATAATGCTTTTATGACTTTATACACCTTGTCTGGATTAGCAGGATCAATAAAGCCAGGAGGCTGATGAACATATACTTCTTCCTCTATGGTGCCATACAGAAAGGCACTCTTCACATCCATTTGATAGACTATGAACCCCATGTATGATGCATAGGCTAAAAATAACCTAATAGCCTCAATCCTTGCTACAGGAGCAAAGACCTCATCATAATCTATCCCTTCCTCCTGTCTATACCCTTGTGCCACTAGTCTTGCCTTGTTCCTAACAACCACTCCTCTTTCATCCCTTTTATTTCTGAAGACCCACTTTGTGCCTATAACTTTAGCTCCTCTAGGTAGATCTACCAGAACCCAAACTTTCTGCAACTTGAACTGCAACAACTCCTCTTGCATTGCTTCCACCCAACTCTCATCAGTGTTGTTGATCCTTGTTGTTGACCCTTTGCTGCTTCTTGATAAGACTGATAAGTGCATGAGATGTAGGAATCTTTTGCACTCTACTTCTGGTTTGAACAGCTGACTTTGGATCACCAATAATCTGACTTTTGGGATGGATGTTATGAACTCTGAGTGTTGGAGCTGGATCAACATCAACTTCAGTAGGTAGGTTATTGAAGTCAGTAACTACCCCTTCTTCATCATAAGAAGCCCCATCAAAAATACCCTCATCTGGATGATCAAAGATCTCATGGTCAGGCATCTCAGAATCATCAACATCAGCATTTGGAGTAGATTCAGGTTCAACAGACTTAACAGCATCACTACCAGACTTATCTAAGTTAATACTGGTAGTAGTATTATTGAGTCCACTACCAGGATTAACCAAGTTAGTTCTGGTATCAACCTTTCCAAGGTGTTTATCAGCCAAAAATTTACTTCTTCTCTGAAGGACAAGATATTTTCTGAAACTTTGTAGGAGTAACTCCTTTTTCCATTGATTGAGGCTTGTGAACAGTCTCCTTCCTTGTTCTTGAAGATCTCTTTGTTCCTTCATTAACAGCAACATGGTTGACCTCTGTGGTAGGAATCACAACAAGCTCTGCACTTTCATTTTCTTGATCAGTGTTCCCTGCATTTGAAGGATCTTGGGTACCTGCATCAGGGTTAGCTTGATTCTCCTTGGAGACAGGAATATAGTTCATAGAATCTGTTAAGTAATCAATGTCAAACATCCATCTATGTCCTAATCCCTGCACATTGGATTTTTCCTAAGAAAGTTAACATGAAGATTTTCCTCTGCTCTCTTGGTCACTAGATTGTAAACCCTAAAGGCCTTACTATTCAGTGAATACCCAACTAGAAACCCTTCATCAGACTTTCCTTCAAATTTTCCTAGAAACACTGAGCGTATCAAGAATGGTCACATGACACCCAAAAGGCCTTATATAGCTAACAACTGGTTTTTGGCCAAAAATAAGCTCATAAGGTGTTTTGTTTTGAGGCTTGGTCACTCTAACCCTATTGAAAATGTAGCAAGCAGATGCTACAGCTTCGGCCCAAAAGGTTGTGGGTAAGAATGAGTCTGCTAGCATAGTCCTAGCTGCCTCAATTAGTGTTCTGTTCATTCTCTCAGCAACTCCATTCTGCTGTGGAGTCCTAGCATTGCTAAATTGCTGCTTAATTCCTCTATTACCACAAAAATCAATCATGCTCCTATTCTTGAATTCAGTGCCATTGTCAGACCTAATGATTTTAACCTTTTTATTAAGTTGGTTTTCAATTTGCCTAATGAAAGTTTGAATCAATGGTGAAGTCTCATCTTTCCTAGACATAAAGAACACCCAGCAGAATCTAGTGCAATCATCAGTTATGACAAGGCAGTAACTAGCATGGTTAATACTTTGAATGGATGTGGGGCCAAACAGATCCATATGTAAGGTATGCAAAGGCTCAGTAACAAGCCTATCTAACTTAGCCTTACAAGATGCCCTATGCTGTTTCCCCTTATTACAAGCCACACATGCATGATCATTCTTAAACACTTTAGAAGGCAATCCTCTAACTAAGTTATTCTTCACTAACTTATTAATATTCTTAAAGTTTACATGCCCTAGCCTCCTATGCCACAATTTAGATTCATCTAATGTAGCTTTTGCAAGTAAACAGGCATAACCTTTTGAAGGATCAGGTTGCTTCATATCAAAACTGTACATGTTGTATTGTCTAGGAACTTTAAGAAGGATCTGACTTTCATCAGGCATCTTAAAGTCCGAAGTCAAGACAAAACATTCAGTTTCACTAAAAAGCACCTTATGCTTCTTATCACAAATTTGTGATATGGAGAAAAGGTTAAACTGCCCTAGTTCCCTTACAAAAGATACATTGTCAAACTCTAAATTGCCTATCACAATTCTACCTTTACCAGTTATATAACCTTTACTACCTCCAAAAGTAACAGAACCTCTTTGGAATTCTTGAAAATCTTTCAGATGGTTCTTGTTACCAGTCATGTGCCCAGAGCACCCACTATCAAATATTCCTTTGTCTTCCATGCTCTTCAGTGGATGTTCCTGCACAAAAGTAGAGAGATTAGTTTCTCTTCAGGACCCAAGCCACTGAGGACTTGGGTCTGCCCGATGGATCAACATATTTATAGGTCTTGTATGATCTTGATCCACCTTTGGTCTTGGATTCATAGGTAAGTGTGTTCTGAAAAGGATCCCAAGACCAATATGCTGGGGACTTAACAGCAGATTCCCCATTTTCCCTTACAGCACTTGAACTTGAAGTTTGTGCTGTATTATTAACAAAAGGACTCCTCACAGGTGACTTTGGTTTATAAAAATTGGTTCTTTGATTATAAGAATACACCTGTGGTTTACTAACTGATTATCTGGGTCCAGAATGATTAAACCACCCAGAATTAACACTTGGCCTCACATAATTAGCATTTTGACCAACAGAACTCACATTTGGTCTACCAGAACTAAAATCTGGTCTACCAGAACTAAAGTTTGGTCTACCAGAACTAAAGTTTGGTCTACCAGAATTTGGTCTAGCAGAACTAATATTACCAGAATTAACTTGTACAGGTCTAGTCACAAACTTATTTGCATGATTAATCCTGTTAGCATTGTTCCAAACTGTTTTATTATTCATGTGGTCATTAACACTCTTATTCTTTCTTAGTTCAGCCTCTTTTTGCATCCTTTTCTCATGAAAGTCACAATCCTTAATCAGGTGACTTAAACTACCACACACAAAACACCTCTTAGGACCAAAGGTGTGATTTTTCCTAAACTCTTGTCGCATCCTACCAGGTTTTGGTGACTCTTGATTCTTAACAGACTCCCTAGAAGTTTTCATGAGATTAACACACCTAGGTCTATCTGTATTTGATTTTGATTTTGTCACCTCTGGTTCACTCTTTTTGACAGATTCTCTTTTAGAGGACTCTTTTGATTTACACTCTGACCCTGATTCAGATTTCTCAGAGACATCTCTTGTGGATCCTTCACTGTCATTGGTTTGACAAGTGGAGTATTCACTTGATCTGTCATCAGAGTTGTCTGTCTCAGGATATATAGGACCCTTTTTACCATATACAAATAGAGAATCATCAAGGTCTACCTTTTGTGAAGGAGTGTGATCTCCACTTAGTGGATGTGGCACTCCTTTAAAGTCATCAGACTTAATGAACCTATTGTAAACAGGTTTACCAACATAATCCTCTTTTGTACATGTGAAAGCTGATCTATCCATTTCTTCTTCATAACTTAGCACTTCATCATTTGACTTAATTTCAAAACCTAAGCCAATTTTAGTTGTGGAACTCATTTGACAAGCTAGGAGTTGATCCTGACACTTAGCAGAGTGTTGCCATTTATCTATTTTCTTTTGCAATTCATCTCTTTCTTTAACAGCTTTCATGCCTATTCTTCTATATTTTTTAAGTTTCCCATCTTTTTCATATATTTCATTTGCTTGAAAAGTGAGTTTTTCATTCAAAGAGGCATGTTGTTTTTGTAAGGTGACAATTTGTGCTTCTAACTTTTTAACTGCAATAGTATAAGCTAGAATTTTTACTTCCTGGTCACTTATTTCTCTCAATTTTTCATCACACACAGATTTGAGATGATTATATGAATCAATGCATATTTTTGAACATAAGGATACCTCATCATTAGTACCAATGGCCATAAGTACATGACTCTTTACGTCCTCCTCTGGTAAGTGCTCAGTCCAGTTCACATCTCCAGCTTCTAATGTCAGCATGCTCATCTGGTTCCTCTCTGACCTGTCATTTTTTGAGTAATCATTGCTTCTCTTCCTGTCTTCATGAGCATACTTCTTCTCCTTGCAGTCTCTAGCAAAATGCCCATTTTAATGACAATTATAGCACTCAACAGTCCTTCTAGTGTACCTCACTTGAGACTTGTTATCAAAACGAATAGGCCTTCCATGCTGCTTTTGGAACCTCTTAACAAGCAGAGCAATCATGGCAATTTTCCATTTAATATCCATCTCTTCTACTTCAGCATCATTGATCTGTTCCAAATCTTCACTGATAAACTCATCATCTTCTTGTTGATAAGTAAAGAATGAATGAAGAATCTCATCAGCGACGCCTTCTGTAACACCCCAAACCGACAAGGGTAAAGATACCACAACAATGGTTTCATATCAGATCAAAACAAAGCATACATCTATAGTAATACAAAAAAAAATCTCAAAGGTTTCAAATGAAATACTAAAATTTACAAGGCTACAAGTGCAAATACTAATTCTAAAATATAATAACTTCTAATCACTTCTAAGTCCAAAAGTAGCTTATCAAGTCTTCTAAGTCCAAGGTACTCTCCACCCATTCCCAGCTTCTTACTAAAACCTGCCGCAGGAAAAGAAATGCGGCTGAGCTACGAGAGCTCAGTGAACAGATACATAGACATAGATATGATAATAAAACAGAACTGAAGTATAGTGCACTGGGAAATATCATAAGGTATAAACAAAGAGAATAATAGAAAGGAAAGATAGGATAGGATAGTCATCTACCACGAGCCCAGAAACTCACAGTCAAAATCTCAAAATCATAATCTCACAGTCATAATCTCACAATCAGAGGGGATACCTCTTAGGCAACCAGACAATATGAGGGGTGTCCTCATGTATCATAATAGTGGAGTGATCAGCTCCCAGAAATGTGAAGGGCATGTATAGCACACAGTACCAATCACCTCAAAATCATAAACTCACAGTCATAGTTAAATCCACTAAACAGACAAATCTAGGATTGCAACCCATACGCCCCCAACTCACAATCATAAACTCACAATCATAATGGCCATAGTAGATAATATAAAAGGGACGGTGTGAGAAATCACTCACCCACACATGAGTCATGCCAATGGTGCATCAAAGACATGGCCAGGTTACCTTCCTGGCTAGGTAAACAGAAATGGCTCGGGTATCAAACTAAGAGTCAGGTCTCAATATCAAAACAGAATGTCATACCAACAGGTCATGTATCAGAAGGTGCATCTCAATATCTCAGAAGTAAATATCAAAGGTTCACACAAAGGGAACATAGCAATGGCTTTGGGAAAACTTAACTGAATCATAACTCAAAATCAAATCAGGGAATAAGTCACCCTTACTGAAAAAGGGCAGAGTATCTGTACCTTACTAGCAGTGCAGAAAAATTAAACAAGCAAATAAATACTGAACATATCAAGGCTTCTCTTTCTTCGCACCTAAAGGAGTAGAAGACGGAATTACAAAGGATTCCAATCCAGATTATTACTTTTAGTTTACCTTTCCATTTTAAGTAACTTTCTATTTTTAGTAACTTTCCAGATTTAGTAAGTTTCATAATTAGCAGGTTTCCAGAATTAACAGATATTATCATTTCAGATTAGATTAAGTCCTTACTCAGAGATTATTATGGAATAAAGGTATATTTTAACAAGTTACAGAAGTCTAAGGTTAATTATGACAAGTTCACAAAGTTTAGGGTTTTAATTGTAATTTCACCAATTTCAAAGGTATAACATGAAAATACTTCAAGTTACTGATTTAATACTCATTTTATTCAGAATGACATCATAATCCCTTTAGCTTCATAATTTTACAGTTTACACCCCTCTAGTTATAATATTTACAAAACAAACCTTATATTTACATAATTCATGATTTAATCCCTCTAATATCCGTATTTACCAAACAAGCATATTATTTTACGAAAATTCAGAATGTCACATCAGAGTATTCATATAGTACTATTCAGCCCCTCAAATTTCAGAATTTACACAATTAGTCCCTTAAGTTTACAAAACTTATAAATTAAATCATAATTCCATAATAATTACACATTAGGCCCATAAATACTCAAAATTACACAAAACACTCTTAACATTATTATTTACTCAAAATAACATCAAGTATCCAGAATTTACATTTTTAGTCCCTCTAGTTTAATTATTTGCAATTCGAATTAACAATTTTATATAATTACCTTTTAAACCTTTTAATTACAAATCTAACATACATGGCCCTTATTTTATATTTTTACATGATTAGTCCCTGATTAAAAACACATCACAAAATATCCCATGAATTTCAGAAATTACAAAACAGCCCCTTTACTTTTTATTTTTAAATCATTATTTAATAAAAACATCACAAAAATACTACAAACCCTAGAATTAATTCCCAATCATTACACCATCATTCTTAACAACCTTAAACATCATTTATGACCAGAATCTCACACCAAAACCCTAACCCTAACTCCTTTCCTTTTTATTTTATTTCTTTTCTTTATTTTCTAAATTAGCGATTACAACAAAATTCACAAAACATGATCCAAGCCTCAACAATTCGAATTAGCATTTTTCTGAGATCTTATATATTATATAGAGTCCACATAAAATAGTGCTCATGCCCAGAAAATTCGTATATAATTATTTAGAGTTTTATTACGTTTTTAAGGTTTAATTCACAAATAATTTATAGATCATGCATGGTACGATTCTATCATTTTATTTGAGACGTATATGATGTATAGAGCATGGGAAAAATACCAAACCAGATCTGGAACGAAAAGAACAGGCTGAACGAATTAAACTCCTCGGATTGAATAATACGACACCAATAATTCCCACGAGCACACGAGTGATCCCACGACCTTGTATACAATTTTCACAGATCACATATGATATAAGAGACTCAGGAAAAATGCCAAAATAATTTTAGCATGATCGTATGAATTATAAGGGGATTTACCTCACGTTTTGAACAAAATTCGACAACAAAGAATCCAGGCCTCTATAATTCTAAGTACTAATTTCTTGGCTTCCTAGCAATACAATGAACTCAGGAAAATAGTATTGGGCCTCTAGAAATTCGCCAGAATGAGAGATGAATTATTTGGCGGTTTTGTGATTTACGGTATGTGAAAATAGGAAGGAATAAGTGATATAAATTATATAGAAAGTAAAATACCGGTTCTAATGGGATTTTATGCTTAAGGATCGGCCCATATTTGTAAACAAAATTAGATTTTAATTTTGGCTGCTCATATCCTTAATTGTTTGTATTTATCTTCACTTAAACTAATTTTATTTATACCGAAATAATTAAAAACAATGTATATTCGGTTTTCAAAATTATTTGTGGTAACATGATAATTATTTTGGACATATGAAAATTATTACAAGACTTGTCTTAAGTTTATTTTACCTTTATGTAATTTATTTCATAAGATTTGAATTAATTTGATGCTTATTATAGCCTTTAATTGAATTTTTAAGTCATAAGGGCATTTTGGTCATTTTACATGTTATCTGAATTTTAGGTATTACAACTTTAGAAGCAGCTCTTTCCCTCGTACTGCTAGTAGGAGTCTCATAACCACCAGAATTAATCTTGCCAGACTTAACTCTAGTAGTGCTGCTTTTGCCTTGAGAGACAAAGGCAACATTTGAGGAACTGGAAGATGCTTTAGAATATCCCTTGATTTCCTGTTCAAAAACCCTAAGGTTATTGTACAGGTCATCAGTTGTCATGCTGTCCACTTCATCCGTTACCCTCATAGTCATAGAAACACTTGACCATTCTGATGGAAGTGCTCTGAGGAGTTTAAGGTTGGCATCTTCCTCTGATACTGGAGCACCAAGAGATTCCAATTGTGCCAGAAGGAGTTGAAACCTATCATAGCCCTTTTCGAGTCCTTCTGCACTAGATATGCTGAAAGTCTCAAATTGTTGCTTGAGAACAGACTTCTGCATTCTCTTTGAGTTTGCTTTCCCACCAAAACGCTTCTTGATTGCTTGCCAAATTTCTTTGGCATCGGTCATGTTATGAAACGTTCTCAAGTGCTCTTTGGGAAGAGCCATCATCAGCACAGTTCTTGCCTTTTTCTCCTTTTCAACAGCCCGTATGTAATACCTGAAATTCAGATAACAGTAAAATTACCTAATTACCCCTGAAATCATAAAACTTAAATAAATCACTTATAAAATTCTGAAATGATTCCAAACATCTGAAAACGAACCATATATGAAACGAATAAATTTCAGGGACAACATAATATTATTTCTGAATGTCCAAAAATTAGAAATCACTTGTATACATTTTATATGGTCCGAAATATATTTAGTTAATTTAATTAAGTTTTGTAAAATAAATATAAATAAGATAAATACAAAATAAATCAGGAAAATATATCAAAATACAATTCTAATTTGTGTGGGATTACAAAACCAAAAATATCTAATCTTTATCACCTTAAAGTCGGTTTATATAATTAATTACACAAATCTTATATTTTTATAAACCTAAAAATTCCGAAACCCTTTATATCGACAAAACAAAATTCCCAAAAACCCTATTCGACATTCTGGACCTGAGCCAATAATTTTCTGGAGTTCATAATAATATTAAGGAGCTATTAAAAATAGGATTTGGAATTTAGAGGCACTCGTGTGTTCGTGGTGAATTATTTGTTCTTAGAACAATACACGTGAGGTATAATTTCTTATGATCAATCCTTACGTTGTAAACTTAATCTAGTATTTTTCTTGTGATCTTTAGGTCGAATATAACTCAGGAAAAATAAGAAACATGAATCATGCAAGCTTAATATGGCGTATGATAATTAAATAGTTAAAACACAATTAAATCGTAAATAATGTTATACGAATTTTCTGGGGTGTAACCACAATTTTTACATGTTCTATACTAATAATATAAGCCTTAAAAAATAACCATGTGATTTATTGAAGCCTAGAATAATTGATCTTGAATTTTGAATGTATCGGATCTAAAAGAAAAATAAGGAAAAATTGGGAAAAACCCTAAAACAATTAGGGTTAGGGTTTGATCATGCTAGGTCTGATGTAATTAATGTTTCTAATGATGGGGTAATAGTGGTATAATTATTTGATGAATTAGGGTTTTGTTTGGTATTTAAAAAGTTATATGATTTGGTTTTTAATTCACAAGGGTGTGTTTTGTAAACTTTGAAACTTCTGGGATATTTTTGTAATGTCATTTAAGTCTGTAGGAATGTAGGAAAAATATAACTTGAGGGTCCTAAGTGTAAATATTGCAAGAAAATGAATAAATGGTATTTATAAGGGTCGAATTGTAATTAATTAAAATAGAGGGACTAAAAGTGTAAATTCTGGAAACTTGAAGTCATTTGGGTAAATAATGATATTAAGAGTGTTTTGTGTAATTTTGAGTAGTTATGGGCTTAATATGTAATTGTTACGAAATTATGATTTAATTTATAAGTTTTGTAAAATTAAAGGACCATTTATGTAATGTATAAATTCTGAGGGATCTAATTTGTAATTCATATAAGTCTGAGGTTATGTTTTGTAACTTTGTAAAATAAGGTACTTGTTTGGAAAATATGAATATTATAAGGATTAAAACATGAATTATGTAAATGTAGGGTTTGTTTTGTAAACTATATAACTAAAGGGGTTTAATCTGTAAATGGTGAAAATAAAAGGATTAAGATGTCATTCTGAATAAAATAAGTATTTAAGTCAGTAACTTAAAGTATTTCCACTTTATGCCTTTGAATTAGATGAATTTACAATTAAAACCCTGAACTATGAAAATCTGTCATAAGAAACCCTAAACTTTTGTAACCTGCTAAAAGATACCTTAGCACCATAATAAGCCTTGAATAAGGACTTAAATTAATCTGAGATATTAATATCTTGCTAAATGTGAAAAGCTGTTAATTCGGGAAACCTGCTAAAAATGGAAAGTTACCAAATCTGGAAAGTTACTAAAAATAGAAAGTTACTTAAAATGGAAAGACAACTAAAACCCACTTGTCATTTTGTCTTCTACTCCCTTAGGTTCGAGGAAGGAGTAATCTAATCTCTATCAGCGTTTATCTCTGTGTTCTTGCATTCATAATAAGGTACAGATATTCTGCCCTTCTCTAGTAAGGTGCCTTCGTTTTCTTTTGATTTCGTATTTTGATTCGTTTAGGATTCCCTATACCATTGCTATGTTCCCTCCTGTTTGTGCACCGTTCATGTGATCTTTTATTTATGAATCCTTGATGTGTTTTCCGTTGTTCTGAAACTTCTTGAATCTCTTTGTTTTGACCTATTGTCCTGAATCCTGATCTGTAAATCTTGTTTTGAAACTTAATCTGATATACTTGTAGTAAAAACTTGATTTGATTCTTGATATAAACCTTAATCTGTTAAATCCTTATTTGAACATAATTGATTTTGGAACTATCTTTAAAATACATATGAAACCTGATGCGTGGGTTTTGCAACCTTACAACAGGTTTTACCTCTCGAGGGATCTCAAGAGGCTTACAACCCCACCAGGCAGTGTACCTGACCGATGTAGTATAGTGTAGTGGTAAGTACGGGGGATTGATCGTTCTCCACAGGGAATAGTGTTCGTTAGGTGTGAAAGGCTACTCTAATTAGGTCTAAGGGTTGAGGAAGATTCTTTTTTTATGTTTTTATATTTTATGAAAGCAAGTAAAATCTCGGGTTTTGAAGGAGTGGGCGGAATTAGTTGCTAGTCAACTAACCCAAATTACTACAAATGCAAATAAAATAAAATAACAAAAATGAAAAGTGGTGAGAAACTTATGTGTGGAGAAATGTGTTTACTTAGATTTCCTTACTCCCTAACTATCTTTTACCGGTTAATTAGTGTGTATTAGTCGCGTGGATGACGGGTGTATTCCTTAATACCATTCGTGGGGTGGCGTACTTACTTCCCCAAACTCTACAAGCTCCTACTTCACTCCTATGTCGAGCCGGCTAGGAAGCTCCTAACATGGGATCACTAGAATTCGCTTGTGCATTAAATACAACCATAAAAACCTTTAGTACGCGTTTGGTTCATGTTTCTTAAGACGTTCAAGCAAGTTACCGAATAGGAAGTTAGCCAGTTTTCTTAAGCCTAACATAGATAAACAATCATCCAATACAACTAACAACACACTAACAACCAATAATCAATAGCTAGGTTTCATTAGATCTAAGCAAACACAAGATAAAATTAGCCTAACATGTTAAACAAAAGACAAGCATAAGATAGAATCAAACAACACATAGACATATTGAATGATTAATTGATAACTTATCTTTCAATGAAACATGGAAGATCTCAAGGCAAGAAGCCCTGAAAAAGTAGCTAAAATCGTCTTAGGGTTTTATCCCAAAATTCCACACACTAAGCTCTCTTCAATGACAAAAATTTAGAAAACTATATATAGACTTTGACATCTGACGGCGTCACCTTATGCATTGTGACGCCGTCACCTCGCCGCTTTTAGGGTTCCCGGGTGACCTTCTTGACGCCGTCCCTCTTTAGCTCTTCAAAAATCCATTCTGGCTTATCAAGGCTTGACGCCGTCGGACCTATAACGTGACGCCGTCCCCTTATGATTTAAGCCGTGACGCCCTTGATTTAGTTAAAGCGTGACGCCGTCAGAATTCTCATGCAAACTCACTGGCCCGTCATGAGTAAATTTCACATCCAACTTTTCTTGCCAAGGCATGACGCCGTCTGGAGTTAATGTTGACGCCGTCAAAGGTGACTTTCAGCACAATTTTGAGACTTTGCCGTTTTCTTCACTTTTATGCTCCAAAAACGTCCAAAATGCCTCCTTTTCCAGATTTCTCCTCAAAAGTACCTAAAATGACAAAAGGAACGATTTAGGGCAATATTTGATCAAATAAATACGATTTCGGGCTTAAATGACCCCTTAAAAGCGGTACACTTTTCGCCTCATCAAATACCCTTACACTTGAGATTTGCTTGTCCTCAAGCAAATGCGCTTTTATTCTAATCAAAATACAAGTTAGGGGTCATTTAATGCAAACATAAAAGTAATTACAACAAATAATCGTTCCACTTCAATCATAATAAGCACGGAGATTACATACTAGCACCTCACAAGTAGTGTTTAGATACTCACATCTCTCAAGTGTCATCAAAATAAATCTCATAAATGAAAACGGATAATATCTCTCACTACCTGTCATAGCAAATAGATTACCATAGGCTTGGGAAAGGATCGAAAACCTCCTCCACTAGGCGTAAGCACCTAAGATAAACTATCAAAGAGGGCTTTTAAATGGGTTATAACGTTAGGTGTAGGGAAAAGGAAAACACGGTTTTGTTGGATACGGGATATTTTACTGGTGGCGAGTTAAAGATCTTGATCAATTACATGTACTATACAATGTTGCTAAGCCAAGACTAGACTCGATCTTAAGCTAATGAAAGAAAATAACAAAACATAAACATAAAATAAACATAAAATAAAACGGGATGGTAGTCCGTATGTTTTTTCTATTTTTCTTTTTCTCATTTTTTTTTTTGTATTTTTTTTGATTTTTTCGATTTTTTTTTTTTTTTTTTTTTTTTTTTTTTTTTTGCATACACTTTTACCCTACCATCCAAAATAATACATCATAGGGGCGTTGCATCCCCTTACACTTGAACTTTTACATAACTTTACAAATAACTATTCTAATGACTCGAATTAAGATAATTGAAAAACTTGGAGTACTTTTAAAACATTTAGCACATATGGGGGTAATAAATGATGTTCTTCCCCATTACTCCATTACACTAGTACTTTACCCATGAGTCCCAATCGTCCCAAAACAATTTGTACAAGGATATGACTCGAATTAGCAACCATGTAATCAACTAGATAATTAACTTGGGTTTTAAACAAATGTTGTAACAATAATGCACTAAAAATGAGTGCATATAAGGTAGGCTAAGGCGATTTGGGTGTACATTTAAGTGGGGTGTAACAAATTCTTCCTTTAAGTAAAATGCTTAAAGGTTGAAACGAAAAGATAGGCTCTGAGGGGTGTACTAGGGGTATCGTGTACTAAAAATGAGTACAACGCAAAGGGTGTGGGAGAATTACTTGACCAATGTAGCCAAAGTAATTATAACAAAAACACAGGTGTAAAACAATGGGTTAATCCTAATGCCTCTTATCATGTAGTAAATCTAACTACACGAATGTAGTCTCACTTGTGGCCTCGGAATGGTCCTAACGCAAGTTCTAGAATCTAAGTGCTACCGGTACACACATCATAGCATAAATGCTTTTCCTACCAATTCTAGGGGCGAACCTCACATATTTGGGGGTGGAAAATTTTTTAGTGGTACGGTTTTTGTGCTAGTCATATAACTCCTATCCGTGAGACGCTCATTAAGATCAAAGTTTCACTCTTAAATGTTGTAAAAAAATTTTAAATTTGGCACTAAAATTACCTTAACAAGTATTTCTCTCAGTTTTATTACACATCTACTATTAAACAAACAAAAATCAAGCGCAATTGTATTCTCTAAAATCGTACTTTTACCCTCCCCTTACACTTAAGATGAACATTGTCCCTAATGTTCAAATAACAAGATGTAAAAGAAAAAGTAAAAGAATGAAATCAAATACTCCCCTGATTCGCTCGTTGGATAATGAAATTACACGGTTAAATCTTCCTCCAAAGAGAATGTTGAAGCTCCATGACTAATGCATCGCCATAAGCTTGATTCAAAACATTTCCTTGTCCAAAATAACCTGTTGAACCTGAGAAAACAAACACGAAAACCTGCATAACATCGGCGGGATAAAATCTATATATAAGGATATAATGCTTGTGGAATGATAACTTTGCAGATTCCTGGAGATTATAAGTTGGAGATTTTAATAAAAACTTTTTATGAAAACCAAATTTTCAAAAATTTCTGGAAATTAAATCTGACGCCGTCAGGTTATAACCCCTGACGCCGTCAGAAATGACCTGACAAAAATTTTCGTTTTAAGTTTCCGGAAAATTTCTGGAAAAACCTTTACCTTACTTCCTGGAAATTCTGCAAAACATCATTATGACTCGATACAAGCATTTGACTCAAACAAATACGGATATGTATGTTAATTTATTATTATTACGATTCATGTTCATATGTGTTCTAATAAACCGATTTAGATTTCCCTTACACTTATCTTTTGCAAAATACCTTTATATGTAGTTAAGACGAAGTTAAAAACAAAATAAAGCATTTTCACAAATTAGTTTTTGAACATGAATCAATAAGAATAAAAATTAAACACACATATGGAAACAAATAAAACAAACACACAAACAAATGAACACACAAAGCAAATAAAACAAATAAAGATTGGGTTGCCTCCCAAGAAGCGCTTTTCTTTATTAACGAGTCTTGTAGCTAGACTCAAAGTCACGTACATTACGTGACTCCATCCTCGGTCACGGTTCCTAGGCCATTCTCCTTCCCGGTTTTATATTCCGGTCCTAATTTCAAACAATCCTTGTAGAAACCGAATATCCTTTCCATAACATAGTCTACTCCTTTACTTCTATCCTTATCATTCCTATAGTAGACTGCTTGTTTAAGCTCCTTCTCAACATTTGACAAGTGTTGGAATTGTTCTATCTTATATGGCATTTGGTAGCTTACTTCATCGGTCTCATCCTTAAATCTAACTATCCCCAAGGAAGGTTCATAAGTCATTCTAGAGACCTCAACAAATGGTTTTCCAAAAACCACTTGAGTCAAGGATGCATCGACTATTGGACGGATATCTTCTACAATTACAAAGTCGGTGACATAGGTGAAGTTTCCTACAATAACCGGTAATCCCTTAACTCTTCCCGTGAAGTTACTCATCCAACCCTTGTCAGGGAACATCCTATACCCAAGTTGATTTTTCATTATCAAGTTGTAGTGGGCTCTAGTCATGACGTTTATGGGTGATCTAAGGTCGATATAAGCTTTCCACACATGTAGATGCCCTATGTTGCATGGTATGTTGAGATTAGAAGGGTCGCCTATTTCTATGATTGGTCTACCTAGGAAGTATGGTGTCTCGGGGTCATCGAATAAGTTTGTATGATATGCACGCTCTTCCTTAGTGGGTAGCCTATTGAAGTAGTACTCATCATCATCTACTTCTTCAATCTCACTTGTCCTAACTTCCTTATCAACCTCGACTTTCCTATCCTCATCCTTTGGTTCACTTTCTTCCATGCTCCTATCGATTGGTTTAATAGTGACAATGTTGACGAAGTGGACATGTTTGGATGAAGAAGGGTCTTTGACTTGGGGTCCGCTATTTGTGTTCCTAGCGTCCTTATGTGGAGGTGATAACACTTGGTTATGGAGGGCTTTCAACAAGTTGTCAATTTTATTGGTCATCTCAGTTTGTTGTTGATTGAATTCAGTCTCGAATCTAGCTATCCGAGCTTCTTGAGATGCCATAAATTGAGACATCAATCCTTCAAAGTTATTGGTACTACCATTGCCGGAAGGATTGTTGTTGAAAGTACGGTTCGAGTTGGAACCGCTTGATTGGAAACGATTAGGTGGGTTGGAAGAATTGGGTTGTTGTGTGTTTTGGTTTTGTTTCCACCTAAGGTTCGGGTGATTTTTCCATGAGGGGTTGTATGAATCACCATAATGGTTTGGCTCGGGCTTGAAAGTGTACCACTTGTCTCCCGCTCCGTCGGTACGCGAGGATGCGTAGTCCGCAAAAGCTTGTTCGGGGAGTTCCATGCAATCACGAGTGTCGTGGGGACCACTACATAATTCACATGAAGAAGTGATTTTGTTCACTTGGCTTGAAGGTTTAGGAGCCTCGTAGGATTTCATGAGAAACTTGACTTGGTCTTCAAGTTCTATGATCCTACGGTCGGAAGTGCTTGAATTGTTCAAAGGCAAAGATATTGCCTTGACCGTTTTATTCAAATCACGGGGATCACTCCAACTTTCGTTGTCATAAAGAGCAAGATCCTCTAGGAGAGCCCATGATTGTTCCGCACTTAGATCACGTAGCTTGCCACCGGCCGATTGGTCAATGGTTTGCCTTGTGGAGAGATTGATATGGTCATAGAAGATTTGGACTTGGAGCCAAAGTTCTATGCCATGGTGAGGGACTTTTTGGAGTAAGTCCTTGAATCGAGTCCATGCCTCGTAGAGAGTTTCGCCTTGACGTTGTTGGAACATCAAGATATCATTCCTTAGCTTGGTAGTTCTTCCCGGTGGGAAAAACTGAGCAAGGAAACGAGTGGTGAGATCATCCCAAGAGGTGATGGATCCTGCGGGTTGACGTTCTAGCCACTGACTAGCTTGGTCCCGCAGAGAGAATTGGAAGAGACGCAATCGGGTCGTCTCTCGAGTGGCAACATCAAGGTCTATAGAATCAACGATTTTAAGAAAGTCCTTGAGATGTTGATTAGGATCTTCAGAACGAAGTCCATGGAATGCGCATCCGCTTTGCACCAACCGGATGGTGTCGGATCGCAAGGGTGTGATATTGGCTCCTTGAGTGAGCTCAATGGTGTTTCGATAGCCGTGGTGGCTAGGACGGGAATACTCTCCTAAAGTACGGGCTCTAGGAGGTGGTGGTGGTTGTTGTGGTGGTGGGTTGTGGGGGTTAAGGATATTACCATCTTCCATGATGTCGGACGGTAATGGTTACGAACAAAGACACGAAGAAAATAGATAGACTAAAGAAAACCTAGAAAAATAAAATAAAAATCTCACTAGAAAGGAATCTAGTGAGTAGACCTAATAGAAATAAAAATTCAACCTAAACAATAACTATTCCCCGGCAGCGGCGCCAAAAACTTGATGCGTGGGTTTTGCAACCTTACAACAGGTTTTACCTCTCGAGGGATCTCAAGAGGCTTACAACCCCACCAGGCAGTGTACCTGACCGATGTAGTATAGTGTAGTGGTAAGTACGGGGGATTGATCGTTCTCCACAGGGAATAGTGTTCGTTAGGTGTGAAAGGCTACTCTAATTAGGTCTAAGGGTTGAGGAAGATTCTTTTTTTATGTTTTTATATTTTATGAAAGCAAGTAAAATCTCGGGTTTTGAAGGAGTGGGCGGAATTAGTTGCTAGTCAACTAACCCAAATTACTACAAATGCAAATAAAATAAAATAACAAAAATGAAAAGTGGTGAGAAACTTATGTGTGGAGAAATGTGTTTACTTAGATTTCCTTACTCCCTAACTATCTTTTACCGGTTAATTAGTGTGTATTAGTCGCGTGGATGACGGGTGTATTCCTTAATACCATTCGTGGGGTGGCGTACTTACTTCCCCAAACTCTACAAGCTCCTACTTCACTCCTATGTCGAGCCGGCTAGGAAGCTCCTAACATGGGATCACTAGAATTCGCTTGTGCATTAAATACAACCATAAAAACCTTTAGTACGCGTTTGGTTCATGTTTCTTAAGACGTTCAAGCAAGTTACCGAATAGGAAGTTAGCCAGTTTTCTTAAGCCTAACATAGATAAACAATCATCCAATACAACTAACAACACACTAACAACCAATAATCAATAGCTAGGTTTCATTAGATCTAAGCAAACACAAGATAAAATTAGCCTAACATGTTAAACAAAAGACAAGCATAAGATAGAATCAAACAACACATAGACATATTGAATGATTAATTGATAACTTATCTTTCAATGAAACATGGAAGATCTCAAGGCAAGAAGCCCTGAAAAAGTAGCTAAAATCGTCTTAGGGTTTTATCCCAAAATTCCACACACTAAGCTCTCTTCAATGACAAAAATTTAGAAAACTATATATAGACTTTGACATCTGACGGCGTCACCTTATGCATTGTGACGCCGTCACCTCGCCGCTTTTAGGGTTCCCGGGTGACCTTCTTGACGCCGTCCCTCTTTAGCTCTTCAAAAATCCATTCTGGCTTATCAAGGCTTGACGCCGTCGGACCTATAACGTGACGCCGTCCCCTTATGATTTAAGCCGTGACGCCCTTGATTTAGTTAAAGCGTGACGCCGTCAGAATTCTCATGCAAACTCACTGGCCCGTCATGAGTAAATTTCACATCCAACTTTTCTTGCCAAGGCATGACGCCGTCTGGAGTTAATGTTGACGCCGTCAAAGGTGACTTTCAGCACAATTTTGAGACTTTGCCGTTTTCTTCACTTTTATGCTCCAAAAACGTCCAAAATGCCTCCTTTTCCAGATTTCTCCTCAAAAGTACCTAAAATGACAAAAGGAACGATTTAGGGCAATATTTGATCAAATAAATACGATTTCGGGCTTAAATGACCCCTTAAAAGCGGTACACTTTTCGCCTCATCAAAACCGTTTGAGAAAAGCTATTTTAAAAGAAGCAACACTACATTTAATGGAAGTTAATAAAAGTTTTGGAAGACCATTTTTATGAAAACTATTTTGTAAGATCAGTTGTCATGAAACCGTTTTGTGAAGGATTGTTTAAATGGACTTTTAAATAGAAACCTTTTTAAATGAACTTTTGCTATGACCTCTAATTATGAACTTGTGAAAACTCTTTTCTGAAAACCTTTTGATATTGCCCTTTGGAACTGAACTTAAACTTTGATATAAAAACTTAATCTGATAAACTCCGACTAAAACCTTTGATATTAAATCCTAAAAATTTCTTGATATGAACCTTATGCCATGAACCCTTAAGATTTGACTTTCTAATTATGCTAGTACATTTGACCTATGACCTGACAGTTTGATATCCGAGCCAATCACTAGGCATGAGGGTTTCATGTCCATGTCACTGACGCACCTCTGACATGACTCTAGGGCAGGAGAGTGATGACCTGTTCCGTCCCTTATTTATTATTTGCTATGGCCATTATAATTATGATTATTGATTTGTCTGTGGGGCGTATGGGTGCACTCTAGATTTGACCTGTTATCTGTATATGTTATATGATTATGATTATTATATTTGGTGACTGATTGTGTGTGCGATACACGTCTTTCACTTTGTCTGAGAGCTGATCACTCTACACAGGTTTGTTTTATTATATTAGTAATGCTATGGTATTGTCAGTCATCTGACTCGTGATAGATTCCTGTGTTCCTGTTTTTCTTAAATCTTATTCACTTTTGTGTTTTTCTTTTATTCATTATCCATTTGTCATTCCTTTCATTTTGATTTCGTATCGGTATGATCTGCATTCCTGATTTCCCTTGTACTGCTATCCATTATCGTTTCTTGTTATCTATATATCTGTTCACTGAGCTCTCGTAGCTCAGCCGCGTTTTCTTTTTCACGCGGCAGGTATTAGTAGGAAGCTGGGAATGAGTGAAGAGTGTACCTTGGACTTAGAAGATTGGATAGCTATGCTGGGTTAGAGTTGGATTGAAGACATTATGTTTTAGAATTAGTTTTGGAAGTTTTAATTGTAACCATTTAGATTCAATATTTCATTTGTAATCCTTGAATTTTTGTATTACTGTATTAGTATGCTTTGTTTTGATCTGATATGTATCCATTGTTGTGATATCTTTACCCTTGTCGGGTCGGGGTGTTACAATTTATGGTATCAGAGACAGGCTGCGACTCGTAATACATTTACCCTTGACCTGTGAATCCTGGACCACTAAGTTTCCACTGTAGGAGCTTGTAGGACAACCTTTGAGAATTTGCTTTAGGATTTCCCTATAGGAACTTAAATCCTGACCAGTGAGGAATGAATAGATTATAAGGCATTTTGTTTAAGTAGTATTGCTTCCGCATCACTCTGATTCGTGCCTTGCTTTTGGTTAAAGCCTATTGAAATCACACTTGGAAATTTAGAGCTTATGCCTTGCACCACCTAAGAATTGAACCTAAATAAAACTTGAAGCATTGAAAATTGCATAGTAGTCATCCGACACTATTTGATCCTTGCTTTCAGATTCCGAATCCAACCTCCGAACCTTTTGTTAATCATCCTGATGCCTCTTCGGGCATTCTGAGAATTCCCTTGACAATGATGTACTTGATATATTCCGTCAGTTGTTTCTTGCTTCCGATGATTATCTATGAACCTTTGACACTAATTAATTTCGTCTTAACCATCCCTGTTACCATAAGAAGTCTAGTGTTCTTATAAGGATTAAGTGACTGATCATCTAATATTGACGACTACCCTCTTATGTCTCGCCTTTGGCGTTTAAAACAATTTTGAAACCCCTACCATGATTACCGATTGTTAAATCTTGCTACCACTACCTGATTTTGACTTTCACTTCCAATCCGTTTGATAAACAGTTAATATTTGCCGACAATTCTGAGGGCCGTTTAACCCTAATGTGGTTGACACCTTCTATAAATCATTTTCCATGCTGGATATAAATGTATCATCCGATACTATTCTGTCTGGCAAATTCCACACTACTCCTACGAGGACTCTAATGAATATTAACCATGAATTTAGGAAGTTTATTCCTTGAATGACGAATCTTATTGCCAATCAGTTTTCCTTTGGAAGGATTTGATGCGAATACTATCTCCGTAGGAAATTGTTAAAAGAGCATGATGATGCTGATAACTGATATTTCTATACGTCTCACTTAGACAGTATGCGATGTTCGTATTACCGATTATTCGCAACCTACCTGCCATTTGTGCTAAATAGCTAATAAGGTTTCAACACCTTAAATTGTTCGCCTATAAATCTCCACGCTTTACTGAACCATGTACTCGACTTTGACATAAGAACTATCCGTCTGGTTTAATAACCATATTTGTCCTGCGTATCTGTTTACTATCGATATACCTGATTTTGGAGATCTTTTGATTATTGATTGGCTGGCTCTTCGTAAGAGCTACCATAAGACTACCGTAATTGAAATGTGATCCTTAAATCTGCTCCACCCTACTTTTGCTATGATAACCTTTAACCGCTCAGATATGTTAAGTTTAAAACTGCTATGGAAATACTTACCCTGATCTCATTTGATTGTCAAATTCTCCTGACACCTATTAGTATCCACCATTAGAAAGTTTTGGCATCGGAAGTTTTGTTGTACAAATTTTCTGGTGCTTCTGATGAAACTTTTGGGTAGCTCTCCTGATTGAGAAGTAAAATTGGCTTTGAACCGATACCAGCTGATGAACCATGATACTGTTGAAATTGAGAGATTGAAGAAGCTGATGTAATATGCTTTTGTCCACCTCGATGTTCCCTTTTAAATACTCTATTAATTTATGAAGAAGAAGGAGAACATTTTTGCGTCTGCATATCAACTATCGTAAACCTAACCGTAATTTTAACCGTAATCACTTTTCAATTCAACGTGTCACTGATTAAATTGTTCTACCTTGAAACCCTGTATCAAACAACCTCATTTAATGTTTGAAGGACTGAAGAAGCAACCACGAGAACTCCTAAGATGGGAGATGACTAACTGAGAGCAACTTCCGTAATTATTTCAGTTTTATTAGTAAAGATGGGTGATGTGAATTAGATATGAAGTTTTCCCTGAAACGATTCATGAAAACTGTTTTCTTACTCATTTTGACCATTGTGAGTCTTAAATAATGCCAATAGTATTGGTTAATAAGAATCATGTTTGCACGAGTAATTGGACAATTGTCATAGTATGACAACATGTTTATGCTCTAAGACGAATGAGGAACATGTAGACCATTTTCGTATTAAGGAATGACCCTTTGTTCTGGACGAGTAAATTTGCTTGGCTTTCAGAGATTGTAGCAAACAATACTACCAGGCATCCGGTGATGACAGCAATCAGAGTTGGCGAATTTCGATTTGTGCTAGGAGACCTGTCAAAGACACCCAGCCTTACTTCTCTATTCATTTTAGTGGTACTAAGATGAGTCGAGAGTAGAAGCAGGCTCGTGAATGGGTAATACACAGCGACTAGGTCAGAGATTCATGTTACCACACCACAGTTCCAAGAAGAAGTACCGAAGGCTTGAGGGATCAGACTCAAGTTATAAATCCTTTTCACCCGATGATCATATGGACATACATAGACAGACTGCCTGGAATCGAGAGAGATTTAAGAGCATGTATTGAATGGATGACGTAGTTCACTTCCGTTTGACCTATTTAAATTTCGGTTACCTGATGATAAAATCCTTTGAATGGTTTAGGTTCTCTATTAGTAATTCCGCTTTGTGTTCATTCCGCGTATGTAGGACGATGGCTTTGATATTTCAAATTTGACGAATGATGGATGACCTGATGCTTTTGATGATGTGCCCAAATTCTGATAAACATTCTAGATCGGTTTTGTTAACTCCTTCGAGTGATTCGTTCTCCTCTTAGTTAAGGTATTTGATTTTTGTGACCTCTGAGACCGTAGGAAGACTAGGTGGATTAAGATAAGTTGTTCTGTTCACGACTTGAGATAAAGTATGACCATCATGAGGGCATATTTATATGATGCCAGTATTATGACGTCTGGCCAACGTGATAATACTTACATCATATAACATGCACTTGTTGTGGGCATCGGATATTTCGAGAAGTGCCTTAGAGCTTTAGAAATCCTGATAACTGTTTGAGATCATCTGCGTTAGTGAGACTTTAAGTTCATTCTACCTTTACGCGTAATCTGCTTTCGCCGTTATACGAATTGATACATTTGGATTCTAGTCACGCATTCTGCTGACCTCTGGACTCCCGATAATAATCTTAGGTTCTGTTATAGAACTTCTACCAATTGATGTTATCGATAATCTATTCCTGTGCATTCTAATCTGACTTGTCAAATCAAAATCCTGTGTAATTCTTACGTCTCTTCCGAGAGAATCCGATCATCATCTATTAGGTCTGGTATGTCCTTGTTTTGTGTTCCGTTCTCTTTTCTTTCTGCTTCATGCAAATTTCGAGGACGAAATTTTTTTGTTAGTGGGGAAGAAGTTGTAATACCTGAAATTCAGATAACTGTAAAATTACCTAATTACCCCTGAAATCATAAAACTTAAATAAATCACTTATAAAATTCTGAAACGATTCCAAACTTCTGAAAACGAACCATATATGAAACGAATAAATTTCAGGGACAACATAATATTATTTCTGAATGTCCAAAAATTAGAAATCACTTGTATACATTTTATATGGTCCGAAATATATTTAGTTAATTTAATTAAGTTTTGTAAAATAAATATAAATAAGATAAATACAAAATAAATAAGGAAAATATATCAAAATACAATTCTAATTTGTGTGGGATTACAAAACAAAAAATATCTGATCTTTATCACCTTAAAGTCGGTTTATATAATTAATTACACAAATCTTATATTTTTATAAACCTAAAAATTCCGAAACCCTTTATATCGACAAAACAAAATTCCCAAAAACCCTATTCGACATTCTGGACCTGAGCCAATAATTTTCTGGAGTTCATAATAATATTAAGGAGCTACTAAAAATAGGATTTGGAATTTACAGGCACTCGTGTGTTCGTGGTGAATTATGTGTTCTTAGAACAATACGCGTGAGGTATAATTTCTTATGATCAATCCTTACGTTGTAAACTTAATCTAGTATTTTTCTTGTGATCTTTAGGTCGAATATAACTCAGGAAAAATAAGAAACATGAATCATGCAAGTTTAATATGGCGTATGATAATTAAATAGTTAAAACACAATTAAATCATAAATAATGTTATACGAATTTTCTGGGGTGTAACTAAAATTTTTACATGTTCTATACTGATAATATAAGCCTAGAAAAATAACCATGTGATTTTTTGAAGCCTAGAATAATTGATCTTGAATTTTAAATGTATCGGATTTAAAAGAAAATTAAGGAAAAATTGGGAAAAACCCTAAAACAATTAGGGTTAGGGTTTGATCATGCTAGGTCTGATGTAATTAATGTTTCTAATGATGAGGTAATAGTGGTATAATTATTTGATGAATTAGGGTTTTGTTTGGTATTTAAAAAGTTATACAATTTGGTTTTTAATTCACAAGGGTGTGTTTTGTAAACTTTGAAACTTCTGGGATATTTTTGTAATGTCATTTAAGTCTGTAGGAATGTAGGAAAAATATAACTTGAGGGTCCTAAGTGTAAATATTGCAAGAAAATGAATAAATGGTATTTATAAGGGTCGAATTGTAATTAATTAAAATAGAGGGACTAAAAGTGTAAATTCTAGAAACTTGAAGTCATTTGGGTAAATAATGATATTAAGAGTGTTTTGTGTAATTTTGAGTAGTTATGGGCTTAATATGTAATTGTTACGAAATTATGATTTAATTTATAAGTTTTGTAAAATTAAAGGACCATTTATGTAATGTATAAATTCTGAGGGATCTAATTTGTAATTCATATAAGTCTGAGGTTATGTTTTGTAACTTTGTAAAATAAGGTACTTGTTTGGAAAATATGAATATTATAAGGATTAAAACATGAATTATGTAAATGTAGGGTTTGTTTTGTAAACTATATAACAAAAGGGGTTTAATCTGTAAATGGTGAAACTAAAAGGATTAAGATGTCATTCTGAATAAAATAAGTATTTAAGTCAGTAACTTAAAGTATTTCCACTTTATGCCTTTGAATTAGATGAATTTACAATTAAAACCCTGAACTATGAAAATCTGTCATAAGAAACCCTAAACTTTTGTAACCTGCTAAAAGATACCTTAGTACCATAATAAGCCTTGAATAAGGACTTAACTTAATCTAAGATATTAATATCTTGCTAAATGTGAAAAGCTGTTAATTCGGGAAACCTGCTAAAAATGAAAAGTTACTAAATCTGGAAAGTTACCAAAATTAGAAAGTTACTTAAAATGAAAAGATAACTAAAACCCACTTGTCATTTTGTCTTCTACTCCCTTAGGTTCGAGGAAGGAGTAATCTAATCTCTATCAGCGTTTATCTCTGTGTTCTTGCATTCATAATAAGGTACAGATATTTTGCCCTTCTCTAGTAAGGTGCCTTCGTTTTCTTTTGATTTCGTATTTTGATTCGTTTAGGATTCCCTATACCATTGCTATGTTCCCTCCTGTTTGTGCACCGTTCATGTGATCTTTTATTTGTGAATCCTTGATGTGTTTTCCTTTGTTCTGAAACTTCTTGAATCTCTTTGTTTTGACCTATTGTCCTGAATCCTGATCTGTAAATCTTGTTTTGAAACTTAATCTGATATACTTGTAGTAAAAACTTGATTTGATTCTTGATATAAACATTAATCTGTTAAATCCTTATTTGAACATAATTGATTTTGGAACTATCTTTAAAATACATATGAAACCGTTTGAGAAAAGCTATTTTAAAGAAGCAACACTACTTTTAATGGAAGTTAATAAAAGTTTTGGAAGACCATTATTATGAAAACTATTTTGTAAGATCAGTTGTCATGAAACCGTTTTGTGAAGGATTGTTTAAATGGACTTTTAAATAGAAACCTTTTTAAATGAACTTTTGCTATGACCTCTAATTATGAACTTGTGAAAACTCTTTTCTGAAAACCTTTTGATATTGCCCTTTGGAACTGAACTTAAACTTTAATGTAAAAACTTAATCTGATAAACTCCGACTAAAACCTTTGATATTAAATCCTAAAAATTTCTTGATATGAACCTTATGCCATGAACCCTTAAGATTTGACTTTCTAATTATGCTAGTACATTTGACCTTTGACCTGACAGTTTGATATCCGAGCCAATCACTAGGCATGAGGGTTTCATGTCCATGTCACTGACGCACCTCTGACATGACTCTAGGGCAGGAGAGTGATGACCTGTTCCGTCCCCTATTTATTATTTGCTATGGCCATTATAATTATGATTATTGATTTGTCTGTGGGGCGTATGGGTGCACTCTAGATTTGACCTGTTATCTGTATATGTTATATGATTATGATTATTATATTTGGTGACTGATTGTGTGTGCGATACACGTCTTTCACTTTGTCTGAGAGCTGATCACTCTACACAGGTTTGTTTTATTATATTAGTAATGCTATGGTATTGTCAGTCATCTGAGCTTGTGATAGATTCCTGTGTTCCTGTTTTTCTTAAATCTTATTCACTTTTGTGCTGTTCTTTTATTCATGATCCATTTCTCATTCCTTTCATTTTGATTTCGTATCGGTATGATCTGCATTCCTGATTTCCCTTGTACTGCTATCCATTATCGTTTCTTGTTATCTATATATCTGTTCACTGAGCTCTCGTAGCTCAGCCGCGTTTTCTTTTTCATGCGGCAGGTATTAGTAGGAAGCTGGGAATGAGTGAAGAGTGTACCTTGGACTTAGAAGATTAGATAGCTATGCTGGGTTAGAGTTGGATTGAAGACATTATGTTTTAGAATTAGTTTTGGAAGTTTTAATTGTAACCATTTAGATTCAATATTTCATTTGTAATCCTTGAATTTTTGTATTACTGTATTAGTATGCTTTGTTTTGATCTGATATGTATCCATTGTTGTGATATCTTTACACTTGTCGGGTCGGGGTGTTACAATTTATGGTATCAGAGATAACAGGCTGCGACTCGTAATACATTTACCCTTGACCTGTGAATCCTGGACCACTAAGTTTCCACTGTAGGCGCTCGTAGGACAACCTTTGAGAATTTGCTTTAGGATTTCCCTATAGGAACTTAAATCCTGACCAGTGAGGAATGAATAGATTATAAGGCATTTTGTTTAAGTAGTATTGCTTCCGCATCACTCTGATTCGTGCCTTGCTTTTGGTTAAAGCCTATTGAAATCACACATGGAAATTTAGAGCTTATGCCTTGCACCACCTAAGAATTGAACCTAAATAAAACCTGAAGCATTGAAAATTGCATAGTAGTCATCCGACACTATTTGATCCTTGCTTTCAGATTCCGACTCCAACCTCCGAACCTTTTGTTAATCATCCTGATGCCTCTTTGGGCATTCTGAGAATTCCCTTGACAATGATGTACTTGATACATTCCGTCAGTTGTTTCTTGCTTCCGATGATTATCTATGAACTTTTGACACTATTTAATTTTGTCTTAACCATCCCTGTTTCCATAAGAAGTCTAGTGTTTTTATAAGGATTGAGTGACTGATCATCTAATATTGACGACTACCCTCTTATGTCTCGCCTTTGGCGTTTAAAACAATTTTGAAACCCCTACCATGATTACGGATTGTTAAATCTTGCTACCGCTACCTGATTTTGACTTTCACTTCCAATCCGTTTGATAAACAGTTAATATTTTCTGACCATTCTGAGGGCCGTTTAACCCTAATGTGGTTGACACTTTCTATAAATCATTTTCCATGCTGGATATAAATGTATCATCCGATACTATTCTGTCGGGCAAATTCCACACTACTCCTATGAGGACTCTAATGAATATTAACCATGAATTTAGGAAGTTTATTCCTTGAATGACGAATCTTATTGCCAATCAGTTTTCCTTTGGAAGGATTTGATGCGAATACTATCTCCGTAGGAAATTGTTAAAAGAGCATGATGATGCTGATAACTGATATTTCTATACGTCTCACTTGGACAGTATGCGATGTTCGTATTACCGATTATTCGCAACCTACCTGCCACGTAAATATCATCACACGGGATTATTTTTGTTTCATTATTAGAAGAGTTATACGAAAGTAAATAGGCCATGTCACGTAAATCCTTACACAATTTGAATATATGATAACTAAAATTCATTTATGTTTTGTTACTAAAAGTTACTTGAATAAACCTTTATGTCATGTAAAGAATAAATATGCCACATTAAGACCAACCTTGTGTCGATTGATGATGGTGGCTGTTTTGTGTCGTGGGTGTGGCAGTTTAGTGTCGAGTTGTGTGACTGTTTTGGAGTCGTATTACAGCCCCTTTGTCGACTCTAGTTTCAACCACATATCGACCCTTGTCATATATGAAACGCACCCTAAATAACTAATTGAAACGTACCCTAATAATCTATGGATTCGATCGCTTAATGAACTAAAGAAAACTAGAAAACCCTAAACCTTTTGCTATACGAAACTTTCATGTATTTGTGGATTGTGGCTCGACCTTCAATCTAATGTGGAGTCTCGAGTTAACAACCCATGTGTCAATCCTAAGTATTTACATAAAACGCACCCTAAATCGTTATTTAATCGATGGTGTAAAGAAACTTTGAAAACAAGAAACTGGGAACAAGTAATATAGAGTGCGAATCGATTTCATTTATATTTCATACGTAGGAGATGAATTACATGCATGCAATATATCTGAAGTACATGTTCGAGAAAACTACATTTAGCCTAGACTTGGATTTTTTTCACATTAAACCCTATACTTTGCTAAATGGCATATGAAGCCTTAAACTATAATATTTGTCATATTAAACCTTTAAGTTAACCTATTATCATTTGTAAACCCCTAAGTTTGGCCAATTAATGAATTTTATTCTAAAGTTACTAAATATGGAAACTTACTAATTATGGAAGGTTACTAAAAATGGAAAGATTCTAAAAATAGAAGAAACCCTAATCTGGATAACTATACGTTCTAAACCTATAAAATGAGTTTATAAGTAATACGCGATCATTAACTTGTGTAGATTATGTGAAGAGGGAGTAGCTTCGGTCTCAGTGTGCTTTAGAGTTATTTGATTGCTGTGATAAGGTACAAATATTCTACCCTTTCTCAGTAAGGGTTCCGATCTCATGACTTCTCGATCCTTGACTTGATTCATTTGCTTTGATATGATTCCGTTTGATATGATTCGTTGATATGATCCGTTTGATATTATCATTTGTTATGATTCTGTTTGCTATCCATTCTGTTATGATGATCTGTATATTATCTCATTGATATGAGATTTTGTTCTGTTGATATGCTCTGATTGATTATGCTATAGTAGCTCTGTTATGATTATGGATAGCTTTGCTTTGCTTTACATTGCTTGTTCTGTTCTGTTGCCCGAGCTGTTTCTGAACTATCCATGGAGGTACCATGGCCATGTCATTGAGGCACCAATGGCATGACACTTTCTGTGGAGGTGTGATTGATCCACGGCGTTCCCTTCTGTTCTGATATATATATATATATACATATATGATTATTGCGCACATGGCCATTCTGTTATATGTATGTATAGTCTCGTACTTGCATATGTATTCTGCTTTGCAGGGAGCGTATGGATGCATCCTAGGTATTTGTCTGTTTGGATATGGTTTAACTTAGTGATTGGTAGTGCGTGCCATGCACCCCATTTCACTTCTGGTACATTGGAGCTAGCTACTCCTTGTACAACTTATGATTTGACGGATATATGGTTATGATATGATGTGATTATGTGACTAAGCATGTGGCATGCTTTCTGAGCTCGATGGGCATTTCTGTTATGTTATATGATTATTATCCTCTGTTTGATTCCTTTGACTTCATTATGATCTCCTTATGTTTCACTACGATTTGCTTCTTATGGAATATGACATTTTGTTTAGATGATCCATGATCTCTTATTCGTTGGGCAGATGATATTCGTTCAGCAGGAGCTTATGTTTCTTTTCCCTATACTTATATATGTTCGATTATTCATTTTGTTTATATCTGTTTGCTAGGCTTTTTAAGCTCAGCCGTATTTCTTTTCCTGCGGCAGGTTTTTGGTTGGAAGCTGGGATTTGAGGGAAGAGTGCATAGGAGCCCTTAGTGGACCACCCTGATGATAGATACCCATTTGCTTCTGGATTAGACTTGGATATAGCTTCAGTTAAATTTAGTTTGGTTTTGTACTTCAGTTTTGGAACTCATCATGTTTAGAGTTAGTATTTTATTATCATCTTAGAATACCTTTGTAATTATTATGTTTATAAGTCTTTCGCTTGCGTTTGTATGTTCTGATTGACACTACAAAGTGACTTATGTTAGACCCGTATCCCGGTGTTAAGTAGGCCCCACCCTAGATGAAATATGCTAAGGTTGGATACGATTAGTTGGTCAACGAAGTTATGTGGAAAGTCAAACCCGGTAGTCAAATTAATAGTCAAAGTATGACTAATGTAGTAATATGAAATGTGAGGTATAAACTAGAAGGACCTAAGTTGCCAAGAGTTAATTATGTGTTATAAGTTAGTTGTGGCTAAAATAAGAAGAAAGGGACTTGAGGGACCATTCTTGCCAATTAACCAAAGATCCACCTAACTAGTTATAACTAGCTAATTCTAGAGATATCCACAATTATTGAGAGGTGATGAAGGCCGGTTCTATAGGAGAAAAAGAGAGGGAAAAAGTGAGGTGATGATCCAAGAAGATGAAGATGATCAAGTCTTAGTATTTATGACCACCCTTTTCTATGATCATTATCAAGTAAGTATGTATGTTCCTATGTTAATGAAGTGATAGATTATGAGTTAAGTGGGATTTCACCATATGATCAAGATATGATCATATGATGATGTAGGATGGTAGATGAGTATGTTTGATGGGTTATGTTAACCCTTGTTATGTTATTGATTGTTATGTTATTAGGGTTTGATATGTTGTAGAAGAATGATGATGATGATGGATGATAGTGGTGATGATGATGACTTTGATGTTGTTAGCTTGGACTAAGGTAAGTAACTCTCCCTAAAACATGTGTTATGTATGTATTATCATATATGTGTTATGCTTGTGTAAGAATAGGAGACTTGGATTTGGAATGGTTATGGGTTGGAAATAGGTGGCTAGTGACTTTGGCTAAGAGTAAGTTAGCTTGATGGACTTGGACTAGTTAAGGTATGTTGTTAATTATGGTTGTGATGAATGAATGTGGTTATGATATGAAGTTGTGTATGATATGAGTGGTATGTAGTAGTTTAGCGGCTCTTATATGATTATGATGCTTATGTGAAAGTATGTGTATAATATATGTTTTACGATGGGTTACTTACTAAGCGTAAGCTTATTCTTTTAGTTGTTAATGTTTTTGTAGGTTTATGTGCGGCGAAATGTAAGGACTTGGACTATAGCCTAAGGAATTGGAAGCGGATTGGAGGATAAATCGTAATTAGGAGCTTAGTATAGAACACCGAGCTCAAGTGACAAGGTTGTACCCCCGAGAGTCTTTTATTGATTTGTAAAGTGTAGTCGAGTGTCAATTTGTATGTTAGAAAGGTCATAACGATTTGGGAGTCTATCGATGGGTCAAAGTGTGTTTTAAGTGTTTTTGAGTAATGATAATGGGGTGTTTGGTTTAAGCGTGTTCGTACCCATTTTGGGTAGTTAACGGGTCAAGCGTCATTGGAACATGTTTGTTATGTAAATATAATGAAGTTGGTCAAGTTTGGTGTAAAACGGAAGTGGTATAAGTGGTTTTGTCATGAAATGGGTCAAAATGGGTTTTAGTGGTGAAATTGCAGATTTTTTTCATGATGGCCTTCTTGACGGCGTCCCCTTTTAATTGTCCAAAAACTTTCTGGCCCGTCAAGGTCTGACGGCGTCACCATTTTTCTGACGGCGTCACGTTTATCAGGGCAGTTTTCGAAAAATCATATCTTTTAATCCGTAAGTCGAAATGGGTCGTATGACCTATCGTTTTGAAGCTATTTGAGTCTACTTTCATCTAAAAATAGTTTCAAGGTCTCATAGTTTATAGATTTTTGTCAGTGGTCAAAAGAGTAAGCAGGTGTCCGTAAAAGTGAGTCGTTTCCATGTAAAAAGTTTTAAATTTTGGTCTAAGCGGGCACGGGGTGTTACAACTTGGTATCAAAGCTTCGGTTTAAGTGAATTAGGTTTCCACTTTAGGTTGCCTAGACTTAAACCACTCGTAGACGCGTTAAGTTTAAGTTTAAGAAATGCGGCCAAATAGTTTGTGAGTTATAGGATGTGGATGTAGAGTTTGAAACGAATGATGTGATCGTTATATGAGTATTATGATGGGGACTTAGGGATGTATCTTATGTGATACATGACGTGGGAGACTTGATGTGTGAGTAATAAGATTACCGTGCACCTCGGGCGGTCTCGGTAATTATTTTATGATTATGTGATTGTGTGCTATGGTAGTTAGCGAGGGTGAATAGGTGTAATAAGATTGTGTGGTGGGTTATAAGAAATGTGACTAAAAATGAAAGTGCGTAACTTGTGTGATAGGGATGATCAAGGCATGGCCTTGTGAGCATTTATATTTAGCATGGTGATCATTAAAGAGGTATTAGAGGCGGGTTAGTGGAGAGTTAAAGTATTAGGAGTATAAGTATGAACATGTGGTGACGTCGAATGTGTGTGGTGAAGAAATGAAATAAAAATATATAGGCATAATAAGTTTGTGATGAACTTAGTTACAAGATGAGGAAAGGCATAGGGGTTGAGAAAATGATGAAATAGAGCGAAATTTCTTATGTGCTACTAGCTAAAATGAGATGAATATGTGTGAAGCTAAGGTGTTGTTATGAAATAATTATATTACGGCTAAGGCGATTAGCTGTAATCATTAATAAATAATGAGTGTGTTGTAATGGACGATCTATGTAAGGTCTACATGTAAAGGAAGCGAGTGAGACTAAAAGAAGAGAGATAAAATATGGAAATAAAAAGGTGATGGATAAAAAACGTAAGAAAGAATGAGAGGAGTATGTGTGAGAATAAAGACGTTGTCTTGAAATTATCATATTACAGCGCTGTAATCACTATAATGAATGCATGAGTTACAGTTGGTAAAATGTGAGAAGTCTAGATGTAAATCAGTCGAGTGGACTAAAATGTGAAGTAAGAATGTGAAAATGATTAACGAAGGCTAAGAATGCAAGAGGTAAAGTAAAGATGTGAAAATAACTAAGGCGGATTAAAAATGTAAGGAGTGTGTATGAGATAAAGGCGTTGTTCTAAAATTATCATATTACTACTAAGGCGATTAGCGGTAATTACTATAATAAACGAATGTAATAATGTGTGTTTGTGGTGCTTATGGCTTGGATCCGATGTTAAAATGTGAAAGTGGTAAAGTGATGAATGTAATGATCCTTCGGGATGAATGTTAAATGTGGTATCCATCGGGATGACCAAGTAAAGGAATGTTAAGGAATCCTTCGGGATGAATGTTAAAGATCCTTCGGGATAAAAATGCATTGCCTTCACAGGCAAAGATTGCCTACATCCTTGGCATGTGTGAAAGTCCTTTCGGGGAAAATGTTAAAGTAAAGCGGATCCAAGCTAGAAAATAGAAGAATTTAAATATCAAATGAAATATAAAATGAAAATGAAATAATAAAAGTTAGATTGGGAATTAGGAGTAGTGGTGTTATGTCGGGAGTACATAACCACTAGTTTATATTTCTTGATTTACATCGATTGGGACGCCTCTCCATGTAAATGAGGAATTATAAACGAGTGGGCTATGTGTTGCCGACACGGCACGAGTAGGGTTAGAGAAGTAGAAACCGGGAGTTTAGAGTTAGTTAGGAATTGTAAGGATTAAGATAGGAGGGTTAGAATTAGACCATGGCTTTTAGATGAGACTTAGAAGGACCTTGATGGGATGGAGAAATTGTAATGGTGATATAACGTGCCTTTCGGTGTGGTACAAAATATGATGAATGAAAGTAATGGAATGTGAACGTATTAGTCGAGTGTGATTATGTATAGTCAAATAGTACGAGTTTCTTAAGTAACGAGTAGTCAAGAATGAGGGTAGAGGATACAGCGAGTGAAATGATGATGTGCGGTAATAGGGCGGATTAGAATAATGATTGGCGATAATAAGTAAGTCTTGTATTATGTAAAATCTAAGCGAGAGTTGTGTGGTATAAAAGTAAGCGGGGGTAATGTGGATTAGGGCATGTGATATGATATGGTATGCATAGAGTTGCAAGGTCACTTAGATCGTTGCAATAAGTAATCTAGTAAGTAAGGTGTTGGGAAAGAGATGAGTTATGAGACTAAGTTTTGGTTAGAAATAGAACGACAGATTTCGGGGACGAAATCTAAATAAGGGGGTAGAATTGTTAGACCCGTATCTCGGTGTTAAGTAGGCCCCACCCTAGATGAAATATGCTAAGGTTGGATACGATTAGTTGGTCAACGAAGTTATGTGGAAAGTCAAACCCGGTAGTCAAATTAATAGTCAAAGTATGACTAATGTAGTAATATGAAATGTGAGGTATAAACTAGAAGGACCTAAGTTGCCAAGAGTTAATTATGTGTTATAAGTTAGTTGTGGCTAAAATAAGAAGAAAGGGACTTGAGGGACCATTCTTGCCAATTAACCAAAGATCCACCTAACTAGTTATAACTAGCTAATTCTAGAGATATCCACAATTATTGAGAGGTGATGAAGGCCGGTTCTATAGGAGAAAAAGAGAGGGAAAAAGTGAGGTGATGATCCAAGAAGATGAAGATGATCAAGTCTTAGTATTTATGACCACCCTTTTCTATGATCATTATCAAGTAAGTATGTATGTTCCTATGTTAATGAAGTGATAGATTATGAGTTAAGTGGGATTTCACCATATGATCAAGATATGATCATATGATGATGTAGGATGGTAGATGAGTATGTTTGATGGGTTATGTTAACCCTTGTTATGTTATTGATTGTTATGTTATTAGGGTTTGATATGTTGTAGAAGAATGATGATGATGATGGATGATAGTGGTGATGATGATGACTTTGATGTTGTTAGCTTGGACTAAGGTAAGTAACTCTCCCTAAAACATGTGTTATGTATGTATTATCATATATGTGTTATGCTTGTGTAAGAATAGGAGACTTGGATTTGGAATGGTTATGGGTTGTAAATAGGTGGCTAGTGACTTTGGCTAAGAGTAAGTTAGCTTGATGGACTTGGACTAGTTAAGGTATGTTGTTAATTATGGTTGTGATGAATGAATGTGGTTATGATATGAAGTTGTGTATGATATGAGTGGTATGTAGTAGTTTAGCGGCTCTTATATGATTATGATGCTTATGTGAAAGTATGTGTATGATATATGTTTTACGATGGGTTACTTACTAAGCGTAAGCTTATTCTTTTAGTTGTTAATGTTTTTGTAGGTTTATGTGCGGCGAAATGTAAGGACTTGGACTATAGCCTAAGGAATTGGAAGCGGATTGGAGGATAAATCGTAATTAGGAGCTTAGTATAGAACACCGAGCTCAAGTGACAAGGTTGTACCCCCGAGAGTCTTTTATTGATTTGTAAAGTGTAGTCGAGTGTCAATTTGTATGTTAGAAAGGTCATAACGATTTGGGAGTCTATCGATGGGTCAAAGTGTGTTTTAAGTGTTTTTGAGTAATGATAATGGGGTGTTTGGTTTAAGCGTGTTCGTACCCATTTTGGGTAGTTAACGGGTCAAGCGTCATTGGAACATGTTTGTTATGTAAATATAATGAAGTTGGTCAAGTTTGGTGTAAAACGGAAGTGGTATAAGTGGTTTTGTCATGAAATGGGTCAAAATGGGTTTTAGTGGTGAAATTGCAGATTTTGTTCATGATGGCCTTCTTGACGGCGTCCCCTTTTAATTGTCCAAAAACTTTCTGGCCCGTCAAGGTCTGACGGCGTCACCATTTTTCTGACGGCGTCACGTTTATCAGGGCAGTTTTCGAAAAATCATATCTTTTAATCCGTAAGTCGAAATGGGTCGTATGACCTATCATTTTGAAGCTATTTGAGTCTACTTTCATCTAAAAATAGTTTCAAGGTCTCATAGTTTATAGATTTTTATCAGTGGTCAAAAGAGTAAGCAGGTGTCCGTAAAAGTGAGTCGTTTCCGTGTAAAAAGTTTTAAATTTTGGTCTAAGCGGGCACGGGGTGTTACACTATAATTTGGCATTTTGACCCTTGTCGGGTTGAGTGTTACAATTATGGTATCAGAGCCCTGGCTTCAACTTATAGCACATAAGTTATGGCCTGTGAAAATTTGGACACTTAGGTGTGCACTGTAGAAGCTTATGGAACAACCCTTAAAATTTTAGCTTTGGTTTCCCCTGAAGAAACTTTAGTTATAACCGGTGAGGATTGGGTAGATTATGCGATAAGGCATTTGTTAAATATCTTTCTTCCGCATCACTATGATTTGTGTCTCTGCTTTTAGTTAAGCCCTTGTAAGATCGTTCATTCCAGAGATTTAGAAATTTATCAAGATACGCAACATAATCTTAGTGATCAAATAAGTTTAGAATGCTTTGAGAATTTTGTAGTTACGCCTTACAAGTTTCACTTTCTGAGTTTATCACCTTCTTTCGAACTTTGATCTTTGATCCGTTTGTTATTCGTTTAGATACTTTTTTGTCCGTTCTGAGAATTCGTATATGTATGAATCCGATGTGTTCGACACATTCTGTGGTTTCTCTTGCTATTGCTAAGAATATTAAGGTTCCCTCTACACTAATGGAAATTGCTATACCTCGCTCTATCTCTATGAGAAATCTTGTGATTATCTGTCACGAGTATCTGAATTTCCCGGTTCATTTGAAGATATTTGAAGATAAGTTTCGTTCTGCTAATCTGTTTCCTTTGGGAATGTTTGATTCGATATTTTTCTGAATATGGATTTGTTGACTGAGCATCGAGATGCTAACAATGGTCATATTAGATTTTTCATCTTTGGCGATTTGAGAAACTTAAATTCTGTGCCATGGTTCCCAACCTCATAATCAATTATGATCACCTTTGCTTTGAAAACTCGTACGTTAATCCCTCGCGGTTGTAAAGATACTTCGTTTGATGAAACTCGCCTTGAGAGTTGTTCGGTTGTTTGAAATTTCGCGATGTATTACTTGATGAACTACCAAGATTTCCATCTAAATGTGAAGTTGTTTTGATCTGCTTATGAGAGTTTATTTAGTCATAACTCGAGGTAGAATGTGATTGCAATAAAGGCATGTGTATATGATGCAAGTATTATGACGCCTGGCCAACGTGATAATAGTTACATCATATAACTGAACTTATTGGGATCATAGGATGTCTTGAGAAGTGCCTGAGAACAGTAAGTTGGTTGATTTAGAACTCTATCGGAAGTTTTGCCTAATTCCGAAACTCCATATTGAGTGACATCAGTTGAATGGAAAGAATTGAAGGACCAACTTCTAGGAAGTGGTTTATTCATTTAAGTATGTCTCCGTGTTGTGCTTGCGAAGAAGAATGATGATAACATCAAGTTGTGTATTGATTTCGGGAAGTTAAATCGCATTATGGTTAGAATTGTTACCCTTACCTCGAATTGACAATTTGTTTAATCAACTTCAGGTGTGAAGTTTTCTCTATGATTGATTTGAGATCCGATTATTTTCAGTTACGAGATGTTCCTAGAATTGTTTTTCGTATTCGTTATGATCTATATGAGCGTTGCGATGCCGATTGTATTGGCTACTGCTCCGACTGTTTCTATGAACTTGATGAATCGTGTCTTTCATGAATACTTGGACAATTTATCATAGTATGACATATTGGTATATTCAGAGATGAAAGAGAAACATGAGGATCATCTTCGTATTTTGTGTTGAAATTTTTACGTCAGAAGAAGCTCTATGTAATATTCTCGAAGAGTAAATTTTGGTTGGGATGAAGAATGAGAGGAGAATTTTGAAAAGCTGAAAAGAGATTTGTTTCTACCTAAGAGGGAGACATAGCTATGTCCTTATGCAACACGGGAAAATTGTTGGTTATGCATCAATACAGCTAGAACCGTATGAGGTGAATTATTCGACGCATGACTTTGGAGTGATTTGTGGCAGACATGAAGAAGCTCAGAAGCAAGATGGTGGAATATGACCTATGTTAGAAGATTTGAAGGAAGCGGTTTTGATTGAAGCACACAGTTCTATTTGCTATATTCATCTTAGTTGTACTATTATGCATAGAGACTTGACGCAGAATTTTGATGGAATGGTATGAAGATGATTGTGACCACATTGTTGGCGAAGTGTTTAACGTGTCAATAGGTTAAGATTCAGCATCACCGAACAAGAGGTTTTCCTTAGTTTTAGATGTCCGTATGTGGAAGTGGGATTAAACTTTCAAGAACTTTGTAACGGGATTTCCGCGCACATTTAGGAAGGACAACACGAATTGGGTTGTGATAGATAGTTTGACTTAGTCAGCACTTTTTGCTCTTTCAGAAAGGACATTCAGTTAGTAAGGTTGGCAGAGATTTCTTTCGGCATAAGATTATCCAGCTACATGGCGCACCTGCAGTGACCGTGTCAGAGAATCACTTTTTGCCTCACACCTCCAGAAAGAGATACAGAATTCTATGGGAATTGGACTCAGGTTTTAGTACGACTTCTCACCTTCAGACGGATTGACAAGCAGAACAACTTTTCGAACTTGGAAGATGCGTTGAGCAGGGAATTTGACCAAGTGCTGGGTCTGGTTGTGCTTGCTCACTAATATAGATGACATGCAAGTGACAAGGGTTTCCTTTCAGAGTTTTGTATGAATGGAGATGTAGAACACCTTTTGGTTGAATTAAGTCAGGAAGCTGCTTATCGAAAGTCCGGAGTTGATTACAATGACTAATGGATTAGTTATCATTGTAGAAGAGAAACTCTGAAATTTTAGACCGGGAATTTGTATGTTCCGTATGGTGTCCCAGTACAGCCGTTTTAGACGTTTTAGAATATAAGGGAGATTTAGTTCGCGATACGTTAGTTATTAGGTTCGTTCTTATCCGTACAATTATCCAACCTACCCCATTTTGCCTTCTGATACACTACGATGCTCAGATATATGCTAAGTTGATCGTTACGAATAGGTTACCCACCTCCTTATGAAACTCTTGATACGTTTGATAATTCGATATGCGCATCTCTGGTTTTTGGCAGGTTCCTTAGTTCGTTCAGAACCTGATTGGATTCGTGAAGTTTCTACTGTTTAGCATCACTCCCGTATTTGTTCCAGAATTCTTCTGATGTTCATGTATCTCTTTGTGAGATTATGACTATCATCTGTTTCATGTTTATTTCATATCCATTGGATTAGATTTGTTATAATTTTATTCTGTTGGAGAGCCTGGGGCTATCCGAGTTTGTTTGGGTCGAGTCATGAGAAACAAACACTTTCGTTCGTTGAAATCTTTTAGAAGAGCCTGTTCGAGCGTGAGGCTAATTATTCTCATTCCTTTTCATGATTTGATACGTACCCGTCTGACTTTTGCGACTCCAATTTTGAGGACGAAATTTTTTCTTTAAGAGGGGAAGAATTATAACGAGCTAAAATTCGAGATAACTTTTAATGATTGATACGAACTTAACCTAATAACGAAACTATACATTATGATTTAAATTTTTGAAAACGTGGAACCCTTAACCTAACTTAATAAGAATCGACTCAATATATCTATCCTAAGAAAATTCTCACACGTTCTATATGTCACACAAGGACCGATTTTTTTATTCTTTTTATTTTTGTAGCACACCTTACTTTGTGAAATATGGTAAGTATGATTCGCATGAAATTATCCCTAATAACCCCATGATTTTCGGCCCTATCAATCTCTTAATCGCCCCTAATTTGTCTCATATCACACGTTATGAAGTTATAGGGACTAATTTGTCTCATAATCAATACCTCAATCACTATCCTAATTACTACTAAATCAAACCCATGATATACGAATTTCCTTATTTGTTGCCACTCTCCCAAACCATTTTATTAAGATGCATATCCCATCCTCCCCACTTTAATATGAAACTGAGAAAACAATAACACACAAAACCGATCCATCTTGAAGGACGATTGAAGAAATTTTTGATCACAGGAGAGTGGTTCGTGGGCTGTCGTTCGTAGTACTTCTTGGTTCTTGTTCGTTCCTCTAATCTGGTCTAAGGTACACTAATCCGTTTGATGATCTTTTTACGCGTCTAACATGATTCTTTACTCGTATATATGATCACTATCTTGTTTTTGATTCATTTAATAAAGTTATACGAAGATAAAAAAAAAATCTTGTCACGTAAAAATCAATAAACGACTAGTATATATCATCACATGGGATTATTTACTTTTCGTTATTAGAAGAGTTATACGAAAGTAAATAGGCCATGTCACGTAAATCTTTAAACAATTCGAATATATGATCATTAAATTCATTTATATTTTGTTACTAAAAGTTACTTGAATAAACCTTCATGTCATGTAAAGAATAAATATGCCACGTTAAGACCAACCTTGTGTCGATTGATGATGGTAGCTGTTTTGTGTCATGGGTGTGGTAGTTTAGTGTCGAGTTTTACAACTGTTTTGGAGTCGTATTACAGCCCCTTGTGTCGACTCTAGTTTCAACCATATATCGACCCTTGTCACATATGAAACGCACCCTAATAATCTATGGATTCGATCGCTTAATGAACTAAAGAAAACTAAAAAACACTAAACCTTTTGCTATACGAAACTTTCATGTATTTGTGGATTGTGGCTCGACCTTCAATCTGATGTGGAGTGTAAAACCCTAAATTTTAAATACCAAATTTTACATCTAATTTGAAATTTCCTAAGTTATTGATACAATTAATTTAAAACTGAAAGAAATTAAACGAATCAACCGTGAATCCAAATAATTCGAACAAAACGTCATCATGGAGTTTTTGAACATATTTGAAGTCCAAAATATTTCTGAAACATAAAATAATTACGAGGCACCAATTTCACTACATGAACTATTGTTTCGGGCCATGTATCTTTTGTTATGCTACAACAACCAAACCCAGGGCCCAATGAACTTGGTCACACACAAATTTCGGCCCTCTTGGCCCAATCCAAAAAAAAAAAAATACCGGTTCCTCCAAAAAAAATTCCATATTACCGAAAATTAAAAAAAAAAAAAAAAAAAAAAAAAAAAAAAAAAAAAAAAAAAAAAAAAAAAAAAAAAAGAAGAAGAACTAAACCCTAAATTCACCAAAGTCGGTTTTTCTTCTCTTGTTGGCTGCTACTGTCGATCCACACCACCAAAGGAAGACTTGATCTTGTTCTTGTTCTAAGGTAATCTTGTTCTTGGTCCTTGTTAACCGTATGAAAGAATAACACATAAAATCTTGATGAAAAACCCTAAAAATTCGTATGTATGAATCGACCAGAAATTATGTGATGAACAATTCGATTTGATTATGTTAAAACATGTTAAAATCGACCTAAATATGTTATAGACTAACCTATAATCGTTTGGTATTAAGGATTAATGATTGGAGTGATAAAAACCCTAAGTATATGCATGATTATATTAAACTGATTCTGATCCAGGAAAAAGGTCCAATTAAATCGAATGTATCTCAGTGATACGAACGTGTTTTTGGGTGGTTTTTGAGTCTAAAACTAAGTTCTATGAAATAGCTACCTGTAAAAATTGGTTTCATATTTTTTTGAGATCGGGAAGGTACTTTTTCTAAATTTATGAGATCGGGTGTCAAAACTGTATTTCGGGTTATGAAAATTCACCTGTAGTTTATGATTTTTAAGTTGAAATCTATAAATATTTGAGATCTAAAATTCTAGCATGTTAGTATTTGGAACATATGTGATTTTCTTGAATTTTTCCAGATTTTTATAAATTTTATTGATGGGACTTTAAGCAGCTTACTTTTCGTATGTTTAAGATTTCCAGAAATCTGGACAACTTGAAATATAGGATTTTTAAACCATAGTTATACTTAGAAATAAATTCTGGAAAAAATTTGTTTAGTTCTTAAGAAACCTGGGCACTTGTATGAATTTTTGGGAATTTTTATACTGAGTTCTTATAAGGACTAAAAATCGTGCAAAACAGGTCTGAACTAAGTGTAAAAGCTGTGAAAGAGTAAAAGTGATTAAAAAGGGGTGTTGTGTGTTTATTTTGTAACCTAAAGGGTGTAAATGGATATTTTGCTAAAACCAAAGGTCATAACTTGTAAAACCTGTAACTTGATGATATCTACATATTATACCCTAATCTTATCATAATAACACTTTGAACCCTAAATTATGAAAGTTACTATATGAATCCTAAAACTTTGTAAAAGACATTATGAACCTTGAACTATGAATATGATCATCTGTAATACTTGAATTGGCATATGAGAATGTTATAACTTAAAATTACCTAAATGGAATGAGAAAAAAAATGAAACCTTATGATCATATGAAACTTATAAGAGAACTTATGCATATTTGTAGATCGGGTGAAGAGGGAGTGATCATCCATCCCTATTTCTTTCGTTGCTTTGATATTTGGTGTGCTTTGTCGAGGTATAGATACTCTGCCCTTTTTCAGTAAGGGTTCTCATATTCTATACATTGATTTTGAGTTATGATTCAGTTAAGATTTCCTAAACCTTTGCTATGTCCCCTACGCTTTGATTCGTTTGTTTGATTCGTTATCCATAATTCGTTATGATACTTCTGATTATGATCTGAGCATAGTTTATCTGACCTATGCCTTTGCCAAGTTGCTCTAAAGTTCTAAACTATCTTTGTGAGAAACTAAGACTTTGGAATGATTTGTTAAACTAAGGATTTTGAAATGGTTTACTAACTAAGGTGTTGAACTACTTGTTTTGAACTATCTTTTATGAAGACTATTTTAATGACTGTCTTTATGAAACCAATTTAAAGACCATTTTAATTAAATACCTTGATTAAGCTTTCTAAAATGAATCTTTTGAATAAAGACTTTGAAGATGGACCCTTGGATAAAGACTTTGAACTTTAATTAAGATCCCCTTTGTTTTTAAAACTATGATATGAACTTTAGAAGACCTTGGTGAACCACTCTATTATGAACTATTCGATATGAACCCTTTTCTATGGACCTTGTGATATGACTTTGAGATGCACCTTTTGATATATGACCTTTTGTGATGACTTTGAGACCTGACTTTTAGTTTGATACCCGAGCCATTTTATGTTACCTAGCCAGGAAGGTAACCTGGCCATGTCTGTGATGCACCACTGGCATGACTCCCATGTGGGGGAGTGATTTCTCACACCGTCCCTTTTATGATTTTCTGCCATGGCTACTATGATTTTGGGATGACTTTGAGTTTGGGGGCGTATGGGTTGCAATCCTAGGCATGTTTTGTTTAGTGGATTTAACTATGACTTTGAGTATGACTTTGAGGTGACTGGTGCTGTGTGCAATACACGCCTTTCACACCCCTGGGAGCTGATCACTCCACTATTATGATACATGAGGACACCCCTCATATTATCTGGTTGCCTGAGAGGTATCCCCTCTGATTGTGAGATTATGATGTTGAGATTATGACTTTGAGTATTCGGGCTCGTGGTAGATGACTATCCTATATTTCATTTATTACTCTTTTGCTTTGATTATACCTTATGACATTCCCTGTACTTCACTATATTCTGTTTCGTTATCTTTGCTTGTATTATGTATCTGTTCACTGAGCTTTGTAAGCTCAGCCGCACGTTTTCTTTTCGTGTGCGGCAGGTTTTAGTTGGAAGATGGGTATGAGTGAAGAGACTTTTGGACTTAGAAGACTTGATAATTATTTTGGCCTAGAGACGATTTGAAAGTTACTACATTGTTAGAATTTGTATTCGCTTTTGTAACCTTGTAATTTCAGTATTTCTTCTGTAACCTTTGAGAATCTTTGTATTACTTTTGAATGTATGCTTTGTTATATCTGATATGAAACCATTTGCGTGACATCTTTACCCTTGTCGGGTTGGGGCGTTACAATTATGGTATCAGAGAGACAGGCTGCGATTTCGTAATACATTTACCCTTGACATGTGTAAGTTAGGACCACTAAGCTTTCCCTGTAGGCACTCGTAAGTCAACCTTTGAAAATTGCTTTAGGATTTCCCATAGGAACCTAAGTTTTGACCGGTGAGGAATGGGTAGACTATAAGGCATTTGTTTAAGCATCATTGCTTCCGTATCACTCTGATTCGTGCCTTGCTTTTGGTTAGATCCTGTTGATACCACTTCTGGAAAGTGAAAGCTTATGCTTTGCACCACCTAAGTTTTGAACCTGATTAAATCTTGAAGGCATTGAGAATTTCATAATAATGGCCTGACACTATTTGATCCTTATCTTCAAATCCCTTTTGTTAATCATTTTGATAATGACCCGCATTTCACTCTGATTCTTTTGTTAATCCCTTTGACGCCTCTTCAGGCATTCCGAGAACCTCTATGGCGATGACGTACTGGATATGTTTTGCTATTTGATAAGTATCCATGAAGTTTCCGACACTATTGAATTCGTTTTACCCATCTCTGTCCTTATGAGAAGTCTTGTGGTGTGTAACCATGAGTATAAGAATGTTTTCTTCCTCACTTCTAATGATATAGCTTTGATTTGCGAACCGTCTTTCTTTGAATAGTTAACTTTGATTTTATTCTGACAAGGAAATTGTGGAATGATAAGTCAAATATTGACAACTACCCTTCTATGTTTCACCTTTGGCATTTGCAACAATTCTGAACTTCCGACTACGATTACCAATTTTCAAACCCTTTTCTATCTTATTACTCTGGAGACGCGTGTGTCACTTTCACGGTTATGAAGTTTTCCTAGAAACCATTTCGTACACCAATGAATGAACCTTATCGTAGAAGCCTTTGGCACCTTGAGTTTCTGAACATGAACCTTGTGTTGAACGTTATTTGGAACCCTGAATTTCTTGAATTTGATTTCCTGTTGAACCACCAAGTTTTCCACCGGAGTATGAAGTAAGATTTGACATGATACCGAGAGATTTCTAGTCACTAAACGAGGATGTCTGTCGGATCATACCAATTGATTGGAGCAACCGGGAAGAGCAGCAACCGAAGACCAGGAAGTGAGTTTACTTAAGTGTATCTCCTGGGCATGTTTTTGGTTCATTCGCGAGAAAGAAGGATGGTAACTGGAGATATGTATGGAAGCTGAACCGTATTACTGTTAGGAGTCAATATTCCTCCACCCTGGAACGATTATGTGTTTTGTTTAAATTCAGAGTGCGAAGTTTCCTTTCTGATGAATTGATACTATTCTTGAAATCGCCTTCCGTATTCGTAAACGACTGCCAAGATGGTTAATGACGCTAATAGTATTAGCTAAAGCTCTGACGATCTTGGTGAATTTGATAGATGATATTTTCTCATGAGTACTGGGCATATGGTCATTGTATGACTTAATGGTACATTCGGAGACGAGGAAGAACATGAAAATCATTTTGCACCTTGTTAGAGATTTGAGGAACATTTGTGTATTCTGAGAGATTGATGTTGTTTGAGACAATGGTGTTCCTTGCCTGACCTGGAGTTGACAACAATGGAGACCTACCCCGAAGAGTGGAGACATTCCTTACAAGACAGAAGTGTTGGCGATGCAGAAGAAGAAATTGTAGTCAAGATGGCGAACTTGGAGCTGATGAAGACATGCAGTCCCACTTCCCTATTCATCTTAGTTGTACTGAGATGAATTGAGAGCGGAAGCAGACTGGATGATGGAGAGATTTAAAAGACCGTGCCAGAAATCCACGTTGCTCCATCACATTCCAAAAAGAACTGCAGGAGGCTCGACGAATCAGACACAAGTTCCCGATTTTGGTTTCACTTCCCGATTGATAGACAGACGAAGACAGATTTACAGGACTTGAAGAGATTGGAGGTGTTGAATGAGCGGAATCGGGAAACAGACCCTTCATGTTTGGAAGATTAGATTTTATGAAGGCCGAAGTTCTTGAAGATTAATAAGATCCTTGATGATTTAAGTTTCCTAGAAGCATTTCAGTTCGTGTTTATTTTTTTTGTATGTTCGGTGATAGCTTTGTTTGAGAGATTTTGGCTAGTTGTGGAAGTTATGATGCTTATGACGGCATACCTCATTTCAGTTGGCAATCTGGGATTTTGATACTCGTGCGAATAGTTTGTTTTCCCTCTTGGCTATGATATTTGACCTTGTTGGCTTTTGAGACTGTAGAAGTATTAATTGGATTAAGATAGGTGGTTTTGATTACGACTTGAGATAAAGTATGACCATCATGAGGGCATAGTTATATGATGCCAGTATTATGACGTCTGGCCAACGTGATAATACTTACATCCTATAACGTGAACTTGTTGTGGGCATAGGATATCTTGGGGAGTACATAAGAAGTTAAGAATTTGAACTCCGTTGGATTATCCGTGATTAGTAAGACTTTAGATCCATCATATCGATGCGTATACTCTGCTCTCGTTCATTAGATATCTGATTGAGTTTGGACTCTCGTTTGCATTGTGTTGACCTACACTATAAATATTGAACTCCTTTTAGAACTCCCTACTATTGATAACAATTAATTCGATTTGAAATCTTGATTCGTATTCCAGATGAACTTTCTGAAGATGCACCTATCGTCCATTTTATATTGCATGGACCTTTTGATCAAGATCAACTTATTTTGTCTCTTTCTGAGAAGTTTGAAACCACCTCATTTTGATCTGATTCATGAGAAACCTTTGGTCTGAAAATCTTTTGGAAGAACCTACTCGGACATGAGAATGGTTGTGATGATCTTTTGCGACTTGCTACCACTCCGTTTAACTTCGCATTTTCACTTTGGTTTCGTGCTTCAATTTTCGAGGACGAAAATTTCTTTTTAAGAGGGGAAGAGTTGTAAAACCCTAAATTTTAAATACCAAATTTTACATCTAATTTGAAATTTCCTAAGTTATTGATACAATTAATTTAAAACTGAAAGAAATTAAACGAATCAACCGTGAATCCAAATAATTCGAACAAAACATCATCATGGAGTCTTTGAACATATTTGAAGTCCAAAATATTTCTGAAACATAAAATAATTACGAGGCACCAATTTCACTACATGAACTATTGTTTCGGGCCATGTATCTTTTGTTATGCTACAACAACCAAACCCAGGGCCCAATGAACTTGGTCACACACAAATTTCGGCCCTCTTGGCCCAATCCAAAAAAAAAAACAAATACCGGTTCCTCCAAAAAAAATTCCATATTACCGAAAATCAAAAAAAAAAAAAAAAAAAAAAAAAAAAAAAAAAAAAAAAAAAAGAAGAACTAAACCCTAAATTCACCAAAGTCGGTTTTTCTTCTCTTGTTGGCTGCTACTGTCGATCCACACCACCAAAGGAAGACTTGATCTTGTTCTTGTTCTAAGGTAATCTTGTTCTTGGTCCTTGTTAATCGTATGAAAGAATAACACATAAAATCTTGATGAAAAACCCTAAAAATTCGTATGTATGAATCGACCAGAAATTATGTGATGAACAATTCGATTTGATTATGTTAAAACATGTTAAAATCGACCTAAATATGTTATAGACTAACCTATAATCGTTTGGTATTAAGGATTAATGATTGGAGTGATAAAAACCCTAAGTATATGCATGATTATATTAAACTGATTCTGATCCAGGAAAAAGGTCCAATTAAATCGAATGTATCTCAGTGATACGAACGTGTTTTTGGGTGGTTTTTGAGTCTAAAACTAAGTTCTATGAAATAGCTACCTGTAGAAATTGGTTTCATATTTTTTTGAGGTCGGGAAGGTACTTTTTCTGAATTTATGAGATCGGGTGTCAAAACTGTATTTCGGGTTACGAAAATTCACCTGTAGTTTATGATTTTTAAGTTGAAATCTATAAATATTTGAGATCTAAAATTCTAGCATGTTAGTATTTGGAACATAGGTGATTTTCTTGAATTTTTCCAGATTTTTATAAATTTTATTGATGGGACTTTAAGCAGCTTACTTTTCGTATGTTTAAGATTTCCAGAAATCTGGACAACTTGAAATATAGGATTTTTAAACTATAGTTATACTTAGAAATAAATTCTGGAAAAAATTAGGTTAGTTCTTAAGAAACCTGGGCACTTGTATGAATTTTTGGGAATTTTTATACTGAGTTCTTATAAGGACTAAAAATCGTGCAAAACAGGTCTGAACTAAGTGTAAAAGCTGTGAAAGAGTAAAAGTGATTAAAAAGGGGTGTTGTGTGTTTATTTTGTAACCTAAAGGGTGTAAATGGATATTTTGCTAAAACCAAAGGTCATAACTTGTAAAACCTGTAACTTGATGATATCTACATATTATACCCTAATCTTATCATAATAACACTTTGAACCCTAAATTATGAAAGTTACTATATGAATCCTAAAACTTTGTAAAAGACATTATGAACCTTGAACTATGAATATGATCATCTGTAATACTTGAATTGGCATATGAGAATGTTATAACTTAAAATTACCTAAATGGAATGAGAACAAAAATGAAACCTTACGATCATATGAAACTTATAAGAGAACTTATGCATATTTGTAGATCGGGTGAAGAGGGAGTGATCATCCATCCCTATTTCTTTCGTTGCTTTGATATTTGGTGTGCTTTGTCGAGGTATAGATACTCTGCCCTTTTTCAGTAAGGGTTCTCATATTCTATACATTGATTTTGAGTTATGATTCAGTTAAGATTTCCTAAACCTTTGCTATGTCCCCTACGCTTTGATTCGTTTGTTTGATTCGTTATCCATAATTCGTTATGATACTTCTGATTATGATCTGCCTTTGCCAAGTTGCTCTAAAGTTCTAAACTATCTTTGTGAGAAACTAAGACTTTGGAATGATTTGTTAAACTAAGGATTTTGAAATGGTTTACTAACTAAGGTGTTGAACTACTTGTTTTGAACTATCTTTTATGAAGACTATTTTAATGACTGTCTTTATGAAACCAATTTAAAGACCATTTTAATTAAATACCTTGATTAAGCTTTCTAAAATGAATCTTTTGAATAAAGACTTTGAAGATGGACCCTTGGATAAAGACTTTGAACTTTAATTAAGATCCCCTTTGTTTTTAAAACTATGATATGAACTTTAGAAGACCTTGGTGAACCACTCTATTATGAACTATTCGATATGAACCCTTTTCTATGGACCTTGTGATATGACTTTGAGATGCACCTTTTGATATATGACCTTTTGTGATGACTTTGAGACCTGACTTTTAGTTTGATACCTGAGCCATTTTATGTTACCTAGCCAGGAAGGTAACCTGGCCATGTCTGTGATGCACCACTGGCATGACTCCCGTGTGGGGGAGTGATTTCTCACACCGTCCCTTTTATGATTTTCTGCCATGGCTACTATGATTTTGGGATGACTTTGAGTTTGGGGGCGTATGGGTTGCAATCCTAGGCATGTTTTGTTTAGTGGATTTAACTATGACTTTGAGTATGACTTTGAGGTGACTGGTGCTGTGTGCAATACACGCCTTTCACACCCCTGGGAGCTGATCACTCCACTATTATGATACATGAGGACACCCCTCATATTATCTGGTTGCCTGAGAGGTATCCCCTCTGATTGTGAGATTATGATGTTGAGATTATGACTTTGAGTATTCGGGCTCGTGGTAGATGACTATCCTATATTTCCTTTATTACTCTTTTGCTTTGATTATACCTTATGACATTCCCTGTACTTCACTATATTCTGTTTCGTTATCTTTGCTTGTATTATGTATCTGTTCACTGAGCTTTGTAAGCTCAGCCGCACGTTTTCTTTTCGTGTGCGGCAGGTTTTAGTTGGAAGATGGGTATGAGTGAAGAGACTTTTGGACTTAGAAGACTTGATAATTATTTTGGCCTAGAGACGATTGGAAGTTACTACATTGTTAGAATTTGTATTCGCTTTTGTAACCTTGTAATTTCAGTATTTCTTCTGTAACCTTTGAGAATCTTTGTATTACTTTTGAATGTATGCTTTGTTATATCTGATATGAAACCATTTGCGTGACATCTTTACCCTTGTCGGGTTGGGGTGTTACATGGAGTCTCGAGTTAACAGCCCATGTGTCGACCCTAAGTATTAAGATAAAACGCACTCTAAATCGTTATTTAATCGATGGTGTAAAGAAACTTTGAAAACAAGAAACTGGGAACTAGTAATATAGAGTGCGAATCGATTTTGGCTATATTTCATACGTAGGAGATGAGTTACATGCATGCAATATATCTGAAGTACTTGTTCGAGAAAACTACATTTAGCCTAGACTTAGATTTTTTTCACATTAAACCCTATACTTTGCTAAATGGAATATAAAGCCTTAAACTATAATATTTGTCATATTAAACCTTTAAGTTAACCTATTATCATTTGTAAACCCCTAAGTTTGGCCAATTCGTGGATTTTACTCTAAAGTTACTAAATATGGAAACTTACTAATTATGGAAGAAACCCAAAAAATAGAAGAAACCCTAATCTGGATAACTATATGCTCTAAACCTATAAAATGAGATTATAAGTAATGCGCGATCATTAACTTGTGTAGATTACATGAAGAGGGAGTGGCTTTTGTCTCAGTGTGCTTTTGAGTTATTTGCTTGTTGTGATAAGGTACAGATATTCTACCCTTTCTCAGTAAGGGTTCTGATCTCATGACTTCTCGATCAGTGACTTGATTCATTTTCTTTGATATGATTCCGTTTGATATGATTCGTTGATATGATCCATTTGATATTATCATTTGATATTATTATGTTTGCTATCCATTCTGTTATGATGATCAGTATATTATATCATTGATATGAGATTCTGTTCTGTTGATATGCTCTGATTGATTATGCTATAGTAGCTCTGTTATGATTATGGATAGCTTTGCTTTGCTTCACATTGCTTGTTCTATTATATTGCCCGAGCTATTTCGGAACTAGCCATGGAGGTATCATGGCCATGTCATTGAGGCACCAATGGCATGACACTTTCTGTGGAGGTGTGATTGATCTACGATGTTCCCTTCTATTCTGATATATATATATATATATATATATATATATATATATATATATATATATATATATATATATATATATGATTATTGCACACATGGCCATTATGTTATATGTATATATAGTCTCGAACTTGCATATGTATTCTGTTTTGCAGGGAGCGTATGGATGCATCCTAGGTATTTGTCTGTTTGGATATGGTTTGAATTAGTGGTTGGTAGAGTGTGTCATGCACCCCCATTTCACTTCTGGTACATTGGAGCTAGCTACTCCTTGTACAACTTATGATTTGACGGATATATGGATATGATATGATGTGATTATGTGACTAAGCATGTGGCATGCTTTCTGAGCTCGATGGGCATTTCTGTTCTGTTATATAATTATTATCCTCTGTTTGATTCCTTTGACTTCGTTATGATCTCCTTATGTTTCGCTACGATTTGCTTCTTATGGTAAATGACATTTTGTTCAGTTGATCCTTGATCTCTTATTCGTTGGGCAGATGATATTCGTTCAGCAGGAGCTTATGTTCCTTTTCCCTATACTTATAGATGTTCGATTATTCGTTTTGTTTATATCTGTTCACTGGGCTTTTTAAGCTCAGCCGTATTTCTTTTCCTGCGGCAGGTTTTTGGTTAGAAGTTGGGATTTGTGGGAAGAGTGCATAGGAGCTCTTAGTAGACCACCCTGACGATAGATACCCATTTCCTTCTGGATTAGACTTGGATATAGCTTCAGTTAAATTTAGTTTCATTCTGTACTTCAGTTTTTGAACTCATCATGTTTAGAGTTAGTATTTTATTATCATCTTAGAATACCTTTGTAATTATTATGTTTATAAGTCTTCCGCTTTCGTTTGTATGTTCTGATTGACACCATAATGTGGCATTTTGACCCTTTTCGGGTTGAGGTGTTACAAACATAGGATTAAAATATTGATAGATATCTAGGTGTTAACGTTCCACTCTTAGTGTTCGACACTCTACTTACCAACTAGCTACATTGATCGGGTACACTGCTCGTTAGTGTGTGTTATATGATAAGTCGGCTAAATATAAATTTAACACTTGATAATATAATCTATTCTACAACGATATACGCATGCATCAAGTTTTTTACGTCGTTGTCGGGGAGTGAATTGTTTAATACTTGAATATCTATTAATATTTTAATTTAGAATTGACTTAATTAGTTTTTAATTTTTAGTTTTTAACTTTCTAACTTTGTTGTGTATTTGTATTATTTGCATTCATTGTATTTTTCAGCATATTTTCGTTTTTCGTGTTTGTTTGTTTTCAGTAATTTTTGTTTGTCCTGTTTGTTTTGTGTTTTTGCATTTTTCATTTTCTGTTCTGCATTTACTTCGATTCCTTCACTTTTCTTTTGCACGAGTAAGTTTTATTTCAGGATTATGGACGAATCAGACATTACGATGAAAGATTACATTTTGAAACTAACAGGAAAGGCTAGAAGGAACAATCGAATTTTCAACAACTGGGAAATTGTTAAGTACGGTAAGATAAGGAGACAACTCCGTGAAGGTAAAATTGATTGTCTTCGATTCTTTGAAATTAAATTTCTAGGTATAGTTTATGATGATGCACTAAACTATAAGGAGGATTCTAAACCAAACTCCTCTCCGATATTAAATGATATATGTGAATCATCTTCACTTCAAACTTAGGAGGGAGAGGATACCCGATTTTATACCATCATTGTTTGACACATCAAGCTTAGGAGGGAAAGGATAACCGATTTTATACCATATGGGACCATCCCATAAGCATTTCATTACATAGTTTCTCAAAACTTGATTGTCATCACACGACGGGTTTTCCCATTCATCATTAGGTTCTTCATCCACAATAATGGACTTTCCTTTGTAGTCATATTTGGATGAGTTACTCATTTTTGGTAGTGAGGTTTTCTTTGTGATACAACTAAGAAAAGAAGAGAAGATGTGCATTATGCCTTTGTTTTAAAGGGTTTATATAGGGATGAAAAAGGGTGTTAGGTATGAAGATTGAAGTATTCATCATATTAATGATGTAGTGCAAGTACTTAGATGCTAGATCACATGTGATGGTGTAAGTTATTCAAACAGTGTTATGAGTGATTTACTTAGTGTTTGGTTGAGGTTGGATGATCTAGTTTCTCATGCTAGTTCCCATAATTAATCATCCATGCACCATGATTTGTCAAGCCATGCATGATTCTTCCAATTAAGGTTGGATGAGTGAAGATCCTAGATCATCATTTTGAAATTAAATGATTATATTTAACACAATATAGAACCTACATCTCATCATGCATGAATCAAGAGCAAGTATTTCATGCAAGTCATCTCAAGAATGTAGTTGTTTGTGTATAGAAATCAAGTGTATATTTTATAATTGAGTACACAAACTAGATCCTATAAACCATCACACATTGTATAGAAAGTCAATATACAATGCAAGATACCTATATGGTTTATGGTTTATTGTGTAGTGTGTCGACTTTAATAATCCTTATTTGTTACTTGCATTAACAAAATAAGTTTCTAAGATTTCGGATGAAATAATTAGTTTATTAAGTATATGCATCGGGTATTTTAGTTTGTTATGCAATAACATACCGGATTCAAACCATGGGAATTCTCTTCAACTATGTAATTAGTTTTTATCTTTGCATAAAATCTTTTCTTTTCTTTTTTTTTTACCCAAAACACATAGCATGCAATTTTCACATAATTGAACGAGTAGAGATAGATATAAGATCTTCAACACAAGTGTGAGTTGTGATCTGAAATTTTATCTAGTCTTTGAAATTTGACACAAATGGCTTTCAACCTTATCAAGTGTAATAAGATAATTTGTGTCAAATTTTCTTGTTCATCACACATAGTATAGACATGTAGAATCTAGGATATTATAAACCATCGTTTGAATAATGCATTTATAGATATCTTTCTTCTCGGAAATCGTTAATTAGTATTTCCTTCCATGCCTTCACATAAGTCCTAGTCACATAAGCACATAAGCTCTAAGAGCACCTAAGAAGGACCTTGCAAACACCTTCATACAACTTTAGGTCAAATTTGGTGAGATATTCTTTTGTGTTAAGTATGAATACTTTACAACCAAACACCCTAAAGTATTCTAAGGAAGGCTTCATATTTCTAAGTATCTCATAGGGTGTTTTATTAATGACTTTTCTAATGTAGACTCTATTAAAATATAACATGCGGTATCTAGGGCATGACACCAAAACTTTAGTGGAATGGATTGCTCGTCAAGCATTGCATGACTCATCTTTCGTAACTTACGATGTGTTCTTTCAACAATCTCAAGCGATTGAAAAGTGACCGGGACCGATAAGTTAAAAGATATTCCATGTCATTCACAAAAGCTACCAAATTGCATTTTATCAAATTCACAACTATGATTGGTTTTCATTGAAACAACAGAACAATCAAGTAGGTTTTCAAGCTTTTATCTCAATATATCAAATTTTCTTAAGACTTCATCCTTTAGACCCTAGAAATAACACCCAAGTGTAATTTGAATAGTCATCGACAATCATCAAAGTGTAGAAGTTTCCTCCATACCTTTGGATTGGGGATGGACCGTACAAATCCAAGTGTAGCAACTCTAAAACCCTATTAGTTGACACTTCATTCCTATTCCTATTGTTTGCATGTCCTTGACTCCCTAGATTACAAGTATCACAATAATGTCTTTCAAATCTCAACTTTGGTAAATTCCTTACTAGATCGTTGGAAGCTAGATTTTGGACTAACCTCATATTGGCATGACCTAACCTCCTATGCCAAATCGTTGAGTTATCCACCATGGACGTAAGACATATGTGTTGTTTAGAGTTATCTCCCAACTTGCAAGTATACAAATTATTTCTCCTATGACCTCTATCTAACACTTTACCATTTTTACTAATAGTGCAATCTACTTTAGTAAACTTAACCTCACAATCATCATCACTTAATTGACTAACACTAATCAAGTTAAAGTTTAAACCACTAAATTGCTCAACATTGGTAATTTCTATGGAGCCATGAAGGACGTTACCTTTGCCAATGATTTTGCCACTAAGTTTCCTTCCAAATATGACTTGATTGTCGTCATACACCTTTATGAGGTGAACAATCTCCTATTCCCGGTCATGTGTTTAGTGCAACTGCTATCCACTATCCACTCATCCGGTTGTAGATCACATTTGAGGCAAACATACAACCAAAAATGCAATTCAAGTTTTTGGTACCCATTGCTTCTTGGGTCCATTTTGGTTAGCATTTAAAGTGCCCAAGTTAAATATATTTGGGTGTTGAAGCAAGACACATAATTTCTCAATACCATATCTATAGAAAGCAGACCAAAGGTTGTTTTGAAAATCGTTTTGGTATTGATAGCTTGGTCTATAGCTTTGTTGAGTTTGAGGTCTAAAGAATCTTTGGTTTAAATAAGAGTTGTCTCTCCTTTGGTATGAATTATAGTAATAGTGTGAGGACCTTTGGTTATTGTAAAAATTTCCTCTTGGAAATGATTGATTATATTGAATAGAAGGTCTTTGATTGTATGAGTTTGAAAGTCTCACATTAGGTGTAGGTAAGAGTGGTCTATGATTGACTCAAGCTTGTGTGTATCCAAGACCATTACGAGAACCCGAGTTATAAAGTGGTTTTGGGCTTTCTCTTCTTGTAATGGGTGCTTGATTACCTCGAGTATTTGAAAAATGTGTTTGAGGAACAATTGGTTTAACAAAACTTTTTGATAACTCTCCTTTTTTCCTCAGAGTCCTGGAGCGCTGCAGGCGCGTCAGCGCGTCAGGCTCAGAAATTTTTGGAGTTTCATTTTTGCTAGCTATTACAAACACTATTGGTTTGGTTAAACCCTCGGAAGTGGTTAACTCATGTTTTAAAAATCCAAGACCTTCCTTATCTTGGGACACATTTTGACGACTTAACATATCGTCCGAATCATTGCTACTTTTCTTAAATATTGAAAAGCTTAGAGAATCCTTTTAAAGTTTAGATACTTTATCATTCAAAGAGTCAACCTCAAGTGTGAGTGTCTCACATCTTTTACATGGTTCAACCACCTCTTTGCGATGATTTCGGATCTTGGCTTCTCTTTCGAGTTCATAAACTTTCTCGTTAAGTTTGGCATACTCTTGTTCAAGAGAGCGTTTTTCCTTAACAATATTTTCAAGAGTTTTCATAAAATTCTTATTAAACTTTGATAGTTCCTCATTGTCCTTTTGCAATTTATTTATATCTAAATTATTGGAAGTAGAAGGATTTTGAGATACCTCTAGCTTTTCTAGAGCTATGAGACAAGTAGCTTCCTTATTTGGTTGTTCTTCATCTTCACTATCGCTTCAAGCTCCACCGACGAATGCTTTGTTCTCTTTGGGCTTTGGACAATCACTTATGAAGTGACTTTTGTCACCACAATTATAGCACCCGCGATCACGCCTAGAGCTTTCACCAACCTTGTTGTCCATGCCTCGACCTCTTTCAAACTTGTTCCTTCCATCATTACCTCGGTTACTATAGCATATTCAATAACATATAACACACTAGAGATGTGATTTGGCCGAATGGATTTAGAGAGAGAAAGAGAAGTTGGGAACTAGAGAGAGAAAGTGATATATATTAGATTAAAATGAGAAGAGTTCCAACCCTCTCCCTAGGTGGAGAGGGGTATTTATACTTACAAATATATGTGCCCCGAGTGGGCTGTAGAGTGAGCTGACAGAGGGTAAAGACCCGACCCACTCCACAAATACTAATTTAATTAAACTAATACTAATAATACTAATTATCCTACGAGCTACTTAATGCTAATAGATACTCGGGGTGACCGAGTCTTCATATGAATATTTATATTCCTAACAATCTCCCCCTAAGGGAGGTCACCCCGGAAATTACATTTTGAATTCTAGCATTCCATCATATGAATTTGTTTTCGTAGCTCGTAGTCTTTGATTCTTCAACTTCATTGATCTTTATGCAATCAGCAGCGAACTTTTGATGACTGATCTTTTTTCTTGGATGATCTTTGAGGATTCATTGAGTTTATCATCCAACATATGTCTTCAAGTCATCTTGTTGCAGTATCGTCTCCATGTGAAGTTGTGATCTTTGAGCATTCTTTGAGATCATCAGCCACCGTAAATCTCCAAGCTCATCCGTTGTAGTAATATTGCCTTCATGTGATTTGTTGTGACTGTTGGACTGCATGCTCACACTTTTCTGGATCATGATAGCTATCATCAGAGTTGCGGAAGCTGTGTTGTAGGTCTTTCAGCTATCATGATGTCTTTGATAATGAATTGGAAGTATGAGCATGGAGTGTGGATTGACACGTCTCTACTGGAATCAGGAACCACCATCACCATCTTTAAATGAATCTGAAATAAAAAAGTTAGCAATAAAGTTGGAGAACGAATATGGATTTGTCATTCGCTCGGTGTGGTTGGATTAACCTTCGGTTCCGTGAGGACCGACCTGTGATCAGGTAGAATTCCCTTTAAAGAGAATTCTCCTTGACAGGAATTTCCAGCTTGTTGTAGGGAATCATCCAACGAGTTACCATAGGAATCACCCTACTAAGCATGTTCTCATACCGGAACGTCTCAAAGCAGACAACACGGTAGAGTGAATCAGTGAATTGAATACCCACTGATTGATGAGAAATTGATAAGAAAAAATCACTCGCGTGTCACTGGATAAACATTTTATGCAACACGACGAGGGTTTTATACATTGAATCACATTTCTGTCATAAACACTTTTGTTTGAAAATTTTCACAATCAATGTGCTCGAAACTCATTTGGTGAGCACATTGAAAGGTTTTCCAAAAGCATCCGTCAATCCATTTGTAAAACCCTAAAAATCTAAAACATGTAAAATGTCCAAAATGGCCCTGCAAGTTTAGAAATTAATTAAAAGTTTATAAAGTATCAAATAAATTCCAAACTTCTGTCAATGCATAAGTTATTATTCCAAATAATTTTAACAATTTCATTTAACATTTATACAAGAGATAAAATTACCAAAATGCCCCCATAAGAGCCGAATAACATTCTTATTAATAATTTGAATTATATAAATTAACATAAATGCATTTAAATGAGGAAATTAATCACATTAATTTTGCCAATCAATTTTAATAAATTTCTGGTCTTATTCCCCCCCCCCCCCTTGACTCGTTCCTTCCATTTAAAATTCAATCACACACCTTTCTTTTAGAACCCTATTACCGAGTGGAATAAAAACACACACATAATTCACCTAGCCTCCAATCGACACTCTAAAATTCCCAAGCTATTTTTCTGTGTTAAATCATCATCCAAGGAGTCCTAGAAAAATAATACTTCGAATTGTGGTGGCCGGATTCAAGGGTTTTCGAAAATTCTTGTTTAATTCAAACTGAAAGGTAAAAATCCCACCTTGATTCATTCGATCTTGGATAAATTCGTTTCTTATTTTTATTGTGTTCCTCACATCATACGTGACACGTGAAAATTGGTTTCGAGATTTTTAGATCATTTTTGAAGCCGTGGTGAATTTTAGGGCGTTTTGGCTATACACGTACAAGATAAATCCTCCAACCCTTTCTACACGTTCGAATCTCTTTGTGGTATTTTTCTCAGATCCTATATGTATTTAGAACATCAAATAAAATGATTATAACATACCATGCATGATCTACATATTATTTGTGAATTAAACATGGAAAACGGGTATAAATCCAAAATAATTGTATACGAATTTTTGGGGCTTCTTATTTATTTTATTTGGACTCTACATGATCATAATAAACTGAGAAAAATGCTACTTCGAATTATTGGGGCCTAATCGAATTATTTGTGGATTTATTTATTTTACCGATTTAAAAGAAATTAAAAAGAAAAAGCAAATAAAATGTAATTCGAATTAGGGTTATAAATTAGGGCTTGAATTTGAATGATAAATGATGTTATAATGATTACATGATGATTGGTGAATGATTGGTATTTTAGGGTTAGGATTTTGTTAATAAAAAAAGGGTTATACGATTTAATTTAAAATGTTAGGGGGTGTTTTGTAACTTTTGAAACTTAAGGGTTATGTTTAGAACTTATTTTGGGCTGTGAACATTTTGAATAAAATATAAGTTGAGGGCCCCATGTGTAATTTTTATGTTTAAAGGAATTAAAATGTTTATTTTAATAAAATACAATTCGATTTGTAAATAATTAAAATGAAGGGACTAAATATGTAAATTCTGGAAACTTAGGGTTGATTTGAGTAATAAATTATATTCAGGGGGTTATGTGTCATTTTGGTAAATTAATGGCTTAATATGTAATTATTGATAATTAAAGATTGAAAATGTAAATTAAGGGTTAAATATGTAACTTTGATAACTTGAGGGACTTGATGTGTAAATTATGAATACTTAAGGGTAAATTCGTATAACATAATGAAATAAGTGTCCATTGTGTAATTTTGATAAATTAAGGGCTTAATGTGTAACTTCTGGAATATAAGGGTATAAAATGTAAATTATGAAACCTAAAGGACTAAAAGAGTATCTTGAGGAATCTAAAAGCTAAAAAGAGGAAAACTTCTAAAATGGAAAATTACTTAAAATGAAAGGGTTTGTAATTCTTGTCTACCCCCTCTAGGTGTGAAGAAAGAGAGGTCCTGATCCACTTTGTGTCATCCATTTCTGATTTGTGGTTGCTTCTGGAATAAGGTACAGATATTCTGACCTTCTCTGTAAGGTTTCCTATGATTCTTTTCTGATCTGTTAAAATCTCTTATTTGATACTCTGTTACGATCCTTTGCTATGATACCTTTGCTTCGACCTTTGATCTCTGATTTTGGGACATATATTGACTTAAAGAAAACTATTTTTGAAGTTCGTTTTATGAAAACTATTTGAAAGATCATTTATGAAAACTATTTTGAATGATTGTTTTAATTGAACCTTAAGAGAAAACCTTTTTGAAAAGTATTTTTGATATTGAACCTTTTGAAGATTTGACTATCTGATACTTTGACCCTTTTGGATATTGACCTGGGATATTTGCCCTTCTGATATTGAACATTCTAATATGACACACTGATTTTGATATGAACCTTTGACCTTTGACCTTTGACTCCCAGTTTGATACCCGAGCCAAATGTGTTCCCTAGCCATGAAGGTAACATGGCCGTGTCTGTGATGCACCACTGGCATGACTAGTGTGTAGCCCTAGTGATCTGGTTACACCGTCCCCATCTTGATTTTGATTATGCATGCACACTATATGATTTATTATGGCCGATCTGTTCTGGGGGGCGAATGGATGCATCCTAGATTTGTTCTGTTATGATATGATATGTTATGATATGATCTGATTTCTGGTGACTGACGGTGGGTGCAATCCACGTCTTTCATGTTCTGGGAGCTGATCACTCCATATATTTCTGTTGGATACATGAGGTCACCCCTCATATTATCTGGGTACTTGAGAGGCATCCCCTCTGGATTTCTGATATGGTTACATGGATATGATATTTCTGTTTCCGGGCTCGTGGTGGATTACTGTCCTAAACCTTTACTCTCTCTCTCTGTACCTTTACTTATTTATTTCATTATGCTATATCTGTTCTTTTCCTTTTACTTCCATTTCTGTTTGCTTTCGTTTCCGTTTATTATATATCTGTTCACTGGGCTTTGTAAGCTCAGCCGTACGTTTCTTTTCATGTACGGCAGGTTTTAGTTGGAAGCTGGGTTATTATTAGAGAGGACCTTGAACTTAGAAGCCCTTGCTAGCTAAATTGGATTAGAGATGATTGGAAGAGTGATATTCAGACTTAGTGATTATTGTATATCTCATTGTAGCCTTGTAATATCAGAATTTCAGTTGTAACCCTTGGAATCCTATTGTATTATTTATGTCATATGCTTGTGTTTGTTCTGATAAGAATCCGTATATGTGACACCTTTGCCCTTGTGGGGTTGGGGTGTTATTATTATGGTATCAGAGAACAGGCTGCGACTTGTAATACAATTACCCTTGACCTGTGAAGTTTGGACCACTAGGTTTCCACTGTAGGCGCTCATAAGATTACCTGTAAGAATTGCTCTAGGATTTCCCTATAGGAACTTAAGTTCTGACCAGTGAGGAATGGGTTGACTATAAGGCGTTTGTTTAGGTATCATTGCTTCCGCATCACTCTGATTCATGCCTTACTTTTGGTTAGATCCTGTTGTTATCACTTTTGGAAATTGAAAGCTTGTGCCTTACACCTAAGATTTGAAACCTAATTACGTTTTGAGACATTGAAACCTGCATAGAAAGTACCTGACACTATTGAACCTTATCTCTAGATTCCGACTCTGATATCTGATCAATTGTTAATCATTTTGATGCCTCCTCGGACAATTCTAAGAATCTCCATGGCGATGACGTACTCGATACATTCTGTTGTTTGTCTCTTGCTTTTGATAAGCATCTATGAATCTTCTGACACTATTTGATTTCGTCTTGCCCCTCTCTATCCCTATGAAAAGTCTTGTGGTGTTTAACCATGAGTATGAAAATGTTTTCCCTCTCACTTTTGAACGATAAGATTTGCCTGGTTGATCCGTCTTTCTTGGATAGTCAACTTCGATTCCATTCTGATAAGGGACTGGTTAATTGAGCACTCGAGATAAACAACAACGGCGGCTACCCTGAAGAGTGAAGGCATCCCTTACAAGGCAGAAGTGTTGGCGATGCAGAAGAAGAAATCTACTCAAGACGGCGAAACTGGAGCTGATGAAGACATGCAGTCTGACTTCCCTATTCACCTTGGTTGTACTAAGATGAATTGAGAGCAAAAGCAGACTGGATGATGAAGGATTTAAAGATCGTGCCAGAAATTCATATTACCCCATCATATTCCAAGAAGAACAGCAAGAGGCTTGACGGACCAGACACAAGTTCACGATTTTGTTTCACTTCCAGATTGATGGACACATTTAAACTTCGTTATATACTAATAAGATCCCCTGATGTTTTAAGTTCCCTAAAAGCATTTCAATTCCGCGATTATTCGTACATTCATGGCTTTGTTCTGGGAAGATTTTTGGCAAATTGTGGAAGATCTGACGCTTGTGGACAACGTATCTTATTCTACTAGGCAATCTGGGATTCCGATACTCTTGCAAGTAGTTGCTTTCCCTCTTGACTATGACATCGATTTTGTTGACCTCTGAGACTATAGAGTACTAGGTGGATTAAGATAGGTGGCTTTGTTTACGACTTGAGATAAAGTATGATCATCATGAAGGCATAATTATGTGGTGCTGGTATTATTAACATGATAATACTTACACCATATAACGTGCCCTCATTGTGGCCATAGGATATCTTGGGAAGTACCTAAGAAGTTTAGAGCTTGACTTCCGATGGATTATCTGTGATTAGTGAGACCTTAGGTTCATTCTACCTATGCGTATACTCTACCTTCGTTCGTTAAATATCGGGGTGAATTTGGACTCTCGTGCTGCATTCTGTTGACCTCAGTTATGAATCTTAAACTCCTGGAAGAGCTCTCTGTTGTGGATACAATTAGTGCGAGTCGAAATCTTGTTCGCATCCCGTATGAGTATGCCGTTCTCTTTTCTCTCTGCTTCCTGCAAATTTCGAGGATGAAATTTTTCTTTTTGAGGGGAAGAGTTGTAAAACCCTAAAAATCTAAAACATGTAAAATGACCAAAATGGCCCTGCATGTTTAGAAATTAATTAAAAGTTTATAAAGTATCAAATAAATTCCAAACTTCTGGCAATGCATAAGTTATGATTCCAAATAATTTTAACAATTTCATTTAACATTTATACAAGAGATAAAATTACCAAAATGCCCCCATAAGAGCCGAATAACATTCTTATTAATAATTTGAATTATATAAATTAACATAAATGCATTTAAATGAGGAAATTAATCACATTAATTTTGCCAATCAATTTTAATAAATTTCTGGTCTTATTCCCCCCCCCCCCTTGACTCGTTCCTTCCATTTAAAATTCAATCACACACCTTTCTTTTAGAACCCTATTACCGAGTGGAATAAAAACACACACATAATTCACCTAGCCTCCAATCGACACTCTAAAATTCCCAAGCTATTTTTCTGTGTTAAATCATCATCCAAGGAGTCCTAGAAAAATAATACTTCGAATTGTGGTGGCCGGATTCAAGGGTTTTCGAAAATTCTTGTTTAATTTAAACCGAAAGGTAAAAATCCCACCTTGATTCATTCGATCTTGGATAAATTCGTTTCTTATTTTTATTGTGTTCCTCACATCATACGTGACACGTGAAAATTGGTTTCAAGATTTTTAGATCATTTTTGAAGCCGTGGTGAATTTTTGGGCGTTTTGGCTATACGCGTACAAGATAAATCCTCCAACCCATTCTACACGTTCGAATCTCTTTGTGGTATTTTTCTCAGATCCTATATGTATTTAGAACATCAAATAAAATGATTATAACATACCATGCATGATCTACATATTATTTGTGAATTAAACATGGAAAACGGGTATAAATCCAAAATAATTGTATACGAATTTTTGGGGCTTCTTATTTATTTTATTTGGACTCTACATGATCATAATAAACTGAGAAAAATGCTACTTCGAATTATTGGGGCCTAATCGAATTATTTGTGGATTTATTTATTTTACCGATTTAAAAGAAATTAAAAAGAAAAAGCAAATAAAATGTATTTCGAATTAGGGTTATAAATTAGGGCTTGAATTTGAATGATAAATGATGTTATAATGATTACATGCTGATTGGTGAATGATTGGTATTTTAGGGTTAGGATTTTGTTAATAAAAAAAGGGTTATACGATTTAATTTAAAATGTTAGGGGGTGTTTTGTAACTTTTGAAACTTAAGGGTTATGTTTAGAACTTATTTTGGGCTGTGAACATTTCGAATAAAATATAAGTTGAGGGCCCCATGTGTAATTTTTATGTTTAAAGGAATTAAAATGTTTATTTTAATAAAATACAATTCGATTTGTAAATAATTAAAATGAAGGGACTAAATATGTAAATTCTGGAAACTTAGGGTTGATTTGAGTAATAAATTATATTCAGGGGGTTATGTGTCATTTTTGGTAAATTAATGGCTTAATATGTAATTATTGATAATTAAAGATTGAAAATGTAAATTAAGGGTTAAATATGTAACTTTGATAACTTGAGGGACTTGATGTGTAAATTATGAATACTTAAGGGTAAATTCGTATAACATAATGAAATAAGTGTCCATTGTGTAATTTTGATAAATTAAGGGCTTAATGTGTAACTTCTGGAATATAAGGGTATAAAATGTAAATTATGAAACCTAAAGGACTAAAAGAGTATCTTGAGGAATCTAAAAGCTAAAAAGAGGAAAACTTCTAAAATGGAAAATTACTTAAAATGAAAGGGTTTGTAATTCTTGTCTACCCCCTCTAGGTGTGAAGAAAGAGAGGTCCTGATCCACTTTGTGTCATCCATTTCTGATTTGTGGTTGCTTCTGGAATAAGGTACAGATATTCTGACCTTCTCTGTAAGGTTTCCTATGATTCTTTTCTGATCTGTTAAAATCTCTTATTTGATACTCTGTTACGATCCTTTGCTATGATACCTTTGCTTCTACCTTTGATCTCTGATTTTGGGACATATATTGACTTAAAGAAAACTATTTTTGAAGTTCGTTTTATGAAAACTATTTGAAAGATCATTTATGAAAACTATTTTGAATGATTGTTTTAATTGAACCTTAAGAGAAAACCTTTTGAAAAGTATTTTTGATATTGAACCTTTTGAAGATTTGACTATCTGATACTTTGACCCTTTTGGATATTGACCTGGGATATTTGCCCTTCTGATATTGAACATTCTAATATGACACACTGATTTTGATATGAACCTTTGACCTTTGACTCCCAGTTTGATACCCGAGCCAAATGTGTTCCCTAGCCATGAAGGTAACATGGCCGTGTCTGTGATGCACCACTGGCATGACTAGTGTGTAGCCCTAGTGATCTGGTTACACCGTCCCCATTCTGATTTTGATTATGCATGCACACTATATGATTTATTATGGCCGATCTGTTCTGGGGGGCGAATGGATGCATCCTAGATTTGTTCTGTTATGATATGATATGTTATGATATGATCTGATTTCTGGTGACTGACGGTGGGTGCAATCCACGTCTTTCATGTTCTGGGAGCTGATCACTCCATATATTTCTGTTGGATACATGAGGTCACCCCTCATATTATCTGGGTACTTGAGAGGCATCCCCTCTGGATTTCTGATATGGTTACATGGATATGATATTTCTGTTTCCGGGCTCGTGGTGGATTACTGTCCTAAACCTTTACTCTCTCTCTCTGTACCTTTACTTATTTATTTCGTTATGCTATATCTGTTCTTTTCCTTTTACTTCCATTTCTGTTTGCTTTCGTTTCCGTTTATTATATATCTGTTCACTGGGCTTTGTAAGCTCAGCCGTACGTTTCTTTTCATGTACGGCAGGTTTTAGTTGGAAGCTGGGTTATTATTAGAGAGGACCTTGAACTTAGAAGCCCTTGCTAGCTAAATTGGATTAGAGATGATTGGAAGAGTGATATTCAGACTTAGTGATTATTGTATATCTCATTGTAGCCTTGTAATATCAGAATTTCAGTTGTAACCCTTGGAATCCTATTGTATTATTTATGTCATATGCTTGTGTTTGTTCTGATAAGAATCCGTATATGTGACACCTTTGCCCTTGTCGGGTTGGGGTGTTACACCATTTCCTAGAACAAGGTTGATTCAAATGAGAATCGCCCCATCGTTTCTTTCCAGTTGTCACAAGTTTGATCCATGCAGGATCTCACATGTCACCCACCAAGAGCTTGTTTGATGTTGGCTCTAAAAGGATTTCCATCTTCATTGTGAATACTTTACATATCACTCGGATGTTCTGGCAATACCACGAGGATAATGCGTAGGACTCTTCATATATATTTTCTTGCTTTTCACGGTGTATGAAACAGCAAGCATACTGGGAATGTGTCCTAATGAGATTTATGTATGATCTCTTGGCTCTAGACTCAATAGTGCGTTTTGATTTAGTGATCGGAGGCTGGAGAGGATTGCCACCTTTTCAATATCGTCTAACTCGGAGTGAGAGAGACGATAGAAATGTATTGATCTCCGTGACAAATGAAACAAGAGTCCTTTGAGGGACCTTGAGTGGCTAAGGAGGGTTGTGCAGTGTATCACTGGGTCCATGATACTTTTCTTCAATGTTAGCAATCAACTAAGTGATTCTGACAGCATATGTATTGACCCGGCTTCTGCATAAACTGTAAGGAGGGCTTCTTTCTTTTCACCCTTTATCTTTACATTTCTTTTTCATTATTCAACCTCTTCAGCGCTTACCGAGACTTCATCACTAGCACCTTGTTGGGTTTGTTCCAATACTAGCTCCATCTCAGTCGGCACTCTTCTCTTATTCACTTTTCTCCTTTTTAATCATTCCTAAGGACTTCTATTCTAACTACAGGATTTTCCCTGGGAAGATCCCTCCGGTTCTGGCTGGATCATAGGAACTAATACCTAACCTCACCATCCTTATAACTCCAGTACATTAAAATAAGATTGGTCGGTCTTTGGTATTCTTCCACAATTGCCATCATAAACCATTTGCTCCCCCTCAATGTGTGCATCGATATACGAAAGAGTTTAGCACATATTTGGGAGCCTACACATGAGTCCAAAAGATCACATTTTATCAAATTTCATATTTAAATTACATTCTCTCCCCCGATAAAAAATTTCAAACCATTTGAGATTTGTGATCCCAATTGATTTAAATAAGTTAGAAATTATGGGAGAAAATGTGATCAGTTTTAATATGTGCTGATAATGGAACATTCAACTGCTCCCCCTCAATTTATGAGGGAGATTCACTACTTGTTATGTACAAGATAACTGTTATGACACAAATGATATTGACCTTTTTGCGCAGACGATGTGATCATCCGCTTCTCTGAGGGAGTCAGTAGTCAACATCAATTATCCATCCACCAACAAAAATTTCCTAAATATTGTATATCCCCACTTGGCGAGACCAGAATAAGTACTGCTTTGTTGGAATGAAGGTGGTGCCGGTGAAGACAGTGTTGTTGTTGTTGTTGTTGTTGCTGATGTTGTTGTTGTGGTGAGTTCAGAGCCAATCAATAGAGTTTGAACATCTGATCATATGGTTAGAGTTGGAGCAGGCACATTCATATCGGCCATGGAATCTGCATAAGAATATCAACACAGATATAAACACATACAGATTCTCTCTTCATTAACAGCTATCACATAGCAGCTTGCCTATTCATAATACCATATTCATCTCATAATCAAACCACAGTCAGGAAATACATCAAACCGCTATCTAGCATGAAGAGCAATCAGCAATCATGAACGTGGCAATTCACTCATATTTCAACATTCAACTCAGGATCTTAGGGACAAGATTCTATCATGATAGGTATATACCTAAGCATATCATGAGTGCACATGCACTAAATCAACAACAATTAAGCAGCTATCGACTAACAAAAGTCAAACAACATTTGAAACTCATTCATTCAGATCATACAAATGCCAGTGGAGTATTAAAGAACATCAATCACAATGGGTTTTCTAACTTCTCTTAGATTTTGAGTTTTAAAGTATTTAGGGGATTAAACGAGGATTCCAAGGTGACACAAATGAACCTTCTAGTTACATAAAGCTAGGAAACTATAAGCAAATTGCACATAATGCCCTAATCTTTCTAGCAACTAACACATTTGGCCATTTGGTATAAATCTTAGTAAGTTCCTCTTCAACTAATACCCCATTAACTACAAAACCTTTTCTAACAATTATGAGATAACCAAGAAACCCGTTTGATGATATAAAATTTTAAATAACTCTCCCCCTCAATCAATGACCCGTATTCTAGTTAAAGAGTTGTAGTCATTGATTGAGTGACAAATTTTATGCACAATCCAAGTCTGAAAGAATTTCAAACAACACGTTACCACCATGTGTCTCACAAATAATTTTCAGAAGAATCATAGAATGAAAATTATTTGTTTACAAAGAAGATTTCTCTTTTTTTACAAGAAATAATGCACTGAAGCGTACATTAAATTGGGGATGCACGGATATGAAGTAATCCATGCCCGGGTGAACTTCACCCGTTGTTAGGAACTTTCATCTTTTTGCCGATGTGCTTTCCTCATTTTGAAACGCGGGACGCTATATGAAGTAATAGCAAGCCATAATGACATGTTTTGATAAACCTTTTACACTTCTTCTCGAGCTTTATTTAAAGACCAGTGTCATTATTGAATGACATTTCTAGCTCCGTAAATGTTATCGATAAACAAAAGACACGCCTAGAACAACTATTTTTGGTATTTTCTATTCTTCTTATTTTTATGGGTTTTCTTGGTTTTAATATTTTTCTATTTACAATTTTCTATTTACAATTTGGTTTAAGATATGTACAAACTAAATTATTCAATTTAAGAAGATGTTGACATGAATATCAAAATAAGGATATTGTTCTGTACGTTGTAGAAGTCAGTAGTCAACTTCTCTTAAACTTTCACCACCAAAGCTTTCGAGGCTCCTGAATTGTCACACCTCGCCAAGGCGGAAACGCGAGTGTAACTTCATGGATATCTTCACAACACATGGTGTCTAAATAGAGAATTTCTACATGCGCATAGATAGAGCAAAGTACAGACACAAATTGTCGTAACAATACCCCAAATGAAAATAAACAAAACAAATCTCCAAATATATCCTCAATAAAACAAAAGTACTAGTCGAAAACATTTAAGTATCATAATCCAAAATCAAACATATTAAATTCAAAACATAAAGATAATTCGCTCTCAAATGCAACTAAGTCTCGTCTAGTCGCTTCCTTCTATCTTAGCCTTAGAATGCTCACCTGAAAATGATGCTTAAAAACGTCAACATAATGTTGGTGAGGTTCATAGGTTTAAGACACACAATATATCTCAGGCAACCAGTTCACTGTGATTATAAAACATAGCAGGACAGTAAAAATAGTTATTATAAAACTAGCATGTAATCGCAACCAATTAACCAGCAAACGGGACATAAGGGACGGAACGCGCCAACGATCCAAATAGCAACAACAACAACAACAATAATAATAATAATAATAATAATAATAATAATAATAATAATAATAATAATAATAATAATAATAATAATAATAATAATAATAATAATAATAATAATAATAATAATAATAATAATAATAATAATAATAATAATAATAATAATAATAATAAGGGGTAAACCGTACCCTCTGATCAGACCACACAGAATAATAGTGAGTAGAAATCCTACTCTCCAATTGGATAATGGGAGCATAGCTACCCTCCAAATGGACCACACAGAATCACCACACAATAATCTCATAACATGCATACACGTATAATAACACTTACAAGTCCATGCATTTACAACCACATAATCACAGTAACTCAAAAATAAATTTGACACAAGCATCATTCCCATCCCAAGTTAAAACAAAGTAAAAATGGGACTATGAAACTCACCTCAAACTTCGCAGCTTCCAATTATCAAATCACAAATCTATATAACAAAAATAAGATCACGTTACACGCGACCAAGCTAAAAGCTATAGTCCATGTAACACACATATGATGGATATCTAAGGTTCATGTAAACCACCATGGATCACCTAGACTCCATCCTAACCACTACCAAACACTTTTACTCACTAAATCCCTTGCATATACTTTTTCAGAATACGCAGATTTTTTGGGTACTTTCACCCACATAAAATGATAACAAAAATAACTCAAAAAACTCACACCAAAAATTCACCATGGTCCTTAATGAGCATAAAAGCTTGTCCCAGAAGGTCATGCACTAAACACACACACAAGTACTCTTTGAAAAATCAAACATAAAAAACTATCCAGATTCGGATCTGAACGCACACTAAAAAGTTTTGACTCAACAACCATACTTGTACAACATATTATCGGCTAATTTTCGGAAGTCAAAGAGAATATAGAAATCAATTTCCCCAGAAGGGCTAACCCAAATTACTCATTTAAACCAATTTTGACCTCAATACTTTTAACCTAAATCTGTCTCGGTTTAACAGTTCTGACACCTTCACTTGCAAAAATCGTTTGACTGACCTCCCGACCTCGAAATCACTCGTGGCCGGACTTTTTGGAAAGCTCTTTCTCTGAACTACAATTTAGTCTCAAGAATCATCAATTAACTCATCTCCATCTATTAGATCTCATCGTATCTTTACAGCCTTAAAAATCTGTCGAACCCTAACTCAATAATTAACACGTTTTATGCCCTAATCTCTTCACCAATCATCATAATATTACAAATTATTGATCCTAACATGGTGTATATTATTAATTTACAAAATTAAACATAAACCCTAGTCCATCATACTATTGTTACATGAATTATAATAATAAATTGAACACAAGTATTGAAAATTATACCTTGATCTTGATTTTTAGGCTTAAATAATTAAACCCTAATTTTTTTCTTCTTCCCCTCTCCTTGGCCGGTCATATATCACAAAAAAATGGGTGAGGGATTTTTGGTTTTGTATTTATAAGGCCCTATGGAAGATTCTAGATAAGACTTATAATTGGTAAGTGTATTTGGAATAAAATTTGGTTTCCTTTTTCCCCCCTAATACCCTATTCGGCCGCCCCTTTAATATATATATATATATATATATATATATATATATATATATATATATATATATATATATATTTAATATTAATTATTACACTTAAAATCTTGTACTCTTGATATTTTATAAAAGCCTATATCGAAACCTAACATCTTACGCTGTAATTCTTCATTTTACGACAACCCGAAAAAATTATCATTTTCAAAACAAAGTTTCCAAAAATAGAATTTCACACTCATTATTAATATAACCCATAAAACCGAACACCACTTAATTTACCATCGCTCACAAAATTGAACACAACTCATTACGCAAAAACCCCTAACACCAAAACCACACAAGTCATTTCCTTGTCACCAAAGTGAAAAAAATGAACTTATACCAAACAACACTACTCATGACACACCGGAAGAGTCACACAAAGGGATTTAGTGCCAAAACACACGTATATCACACATATGCCACACAAAACACTTAAGTCACACCAAGCAAAAGTTAAATGAGTCAAGACTATCAGTTAGACTAACCTGCTAAAATCACGGTTGTGACATCATCCCCCACTTAGGGAAATCTCGTCCCGAGATTTAGCTACTTGTCTCACCAATCACATCAGCAAACAAATTTGGGTACTTAGACCTCATCTGATCCTCGCGCTCCCAAGTAAACTCAGGACCACGCTTTGAATTCCATCGTACTTTTACCAAAGCTATCTTACCACGCTTCAAACTCTTGACCTCTCGGTCCATAATCTCAACAGGTTCTTCAAAAAAATGAAGGGTCTTGTCAACCTTAATCTCATCTAATGGCACATGCAGACTAGCATCCGCCAAACATTTCTTCAAATTAGATACGTGGAATGTATCATGCACACCACTTAGCTCCTGAGGCAATTTCAGTCGATATGCCACAAGTCCAATCCTTTTCGTAATCTCAAACGGTCCTACATATCTCGGTGCTAATTCACCTTTCTTACCGAAACGCACAACACCCTTCCAAGGGGACACTTTCAGCATCACAAGATCACCAACACCAAACTCTAAAGGCTTACGGCGATTATCTGCATAACTCTTTTGGTGATCCCTTGCTGCCTCAAGTCTTTCTTTAATTTGAAAAACCTTATCCGTAGTCTCTTGCACCAGTTTAGGACCAATTAGTTGGCTTGTTCCAACCTCTGCCCACAGAACAGGCGATCTACATTTCCTCCCATACAACATTTCAAACGGAGCACACCTAATACTGGAATGATAGCTGTTATTATAGGAAAACTCAGCTAAAGGTAAATGAGTATCCCAGCTTCCTCCAAAATCGATAGCACATGCTCTAAGTAAATCTTCTAAAGTTTGAATTGTTCGCTCGCTTTGCCCATCCGTCTGTGGATGATAAGATGTACTCATATCCAAACGCGTATCCAAAGCCTTCTGTAGCGACTGCCAGAACCGCGATGTAAACCTACTGTCGCGATCAGTTATAATAGACACTGGCACACCATGTCGTGCCACAATCTCATTGATATAAATTCTTGCCAGCTTCTCCATCTTATAATCCTCACGAATGGCCAGAAAATGTGCAGACTTTGTCAGCCTGTCCACTATGACCCATATCGTATCATGTCCATTACTTGTTCGAGGCAACTTGGTTATAAAATCCATCATTATGTTCTCCCCGTTTCCACTCAGGAATCGGCGGTTGTTGTAGCAATCCAGAGGGTTTCCGATGTTCAGCCTTACCTTTCAAACAAGTCAAACACTTACTAACATAATCAGCTATTTCCCTCTTCATTCCTGGCCACCAATAAGCATCTCTAAGATCGTAATACATCTTGTCAGATCCTGGATGAATCGAGTATCTTGTTTTATGAGCCTCTTCCATTATCAGCTTTCTTACCTCTCCCACCATCGGAACCCATATCCGATCCAAGAAATATAACCCACCATCCTCCTTTTTCTCCATTTACTGATCCAACCCTCGCAGCATCTCAGCTGTTGCATTTTCATCCTTGAGAGCTTCCTCTTGTGCTGCCAATATCTTCCTCTTGATTCCCGATTGCAATGTCATGCACATATCTCGCACACGCTTAGGCTTAATCCTTTCTTTCCTACTCAACGCATCAGCCACCACATTCTCCTTTCCAGGATGATAGCGAATCTCACAATCATAATCACTAAACAATTCAATCCATCTTCTCTGTCGCATATTCAGCTCCTTCTGACTGAAGATATGCTGAAGACTCTTATGATCCGTATAAACAACACTCTTTGTGCCATACAGATAATGTCTCCAATTCTTAAGAGCGAACACTACCGCACCAAGCTCTAAATCATGAGTGGTGTAATTCTTCTCATGAATCTTGAGTTGCCGGGATGCATAAGCTATCACCTTCCCTCTCTGCATTAGCACATATCCAAAATGTTGTTTCGACGCATCACAATACACCACAAAATCATCTGGTCCGTCTGGAAGCGCCAGAATAGGTGCATTGCACAAATTATCCTTTAATGTCTGAAAAGCCATCTCTTGCTCCTCTCCCCAGACATACTTCTTATTCTTCTGGGTCAACAATGTGAGGGGTTTGGCAATCTTCAAAAAAATTTCGATAAATCGTCTGTAATACCCTGCCAATCCTAAAAAGGAACGTATCTCTGACGGCGTCGTAGGAGCCTTCCAATTCTTGACCGCTTCGACCTTTCCAGGGTCTACATGTATACCTTCACTATTAACCACATGTCCAAGAAATTGTACCTCTCAAAGCCAAAACTTGCATTTTGAAAACTTAGCGTACAACTTTTACTCCTTCAGAAATTTGAGGACCAACTTCAAATGCTCTCCATGCTCCTTCTCAGTCTTAGAGTAGACTAATATATCATCGATGAACATTATCACAAATTTATCTAAATAAGGCTTACAAATGCGATTCATTAGATCCATGAATATCGCAGGTGCATTTGTCAACCCAAATGGCATAACCGTAAACTCAAAGTGTCCATAACGAGTCCTAAAAGCAGTCTTCGGAATATCCTCCTCATACACTCTTAACTGATGATAACCAGAACGTAGATCTATCTTCGAAAAGAATCGAGAACCTTGTAGCTGGTCAAGGAGATCATCGATTCTAGGAAGAGGATACCTATTCTTAACCGTTAACTTGTTCAATTTACGATAGTCAATACACATCCGGAATGAATGATGCGTGGTTTTGCGACCTTACAACAGGTTTTACCTCTCGAGGGATCTCAAGAGGCTTACAACCCCACCAGGCAGTGTACCTGACCGATGTAGTATAGTGTAGTGGCAAGTACGGGGGATTGATCATTCTCCACAGGGAATAGTGTCGTTAGGATTGAAAAACTACTCTAATAGATCTAAGGGTGAGGGAAGATTCTTTTTGTATTTTTATGTTTTTATGAAAGCAAGTAAAATCTCGGTTTTGAAGGAGTGGGCGGAATTAGTTGCTAGTCAACTAACCCAAATAACTACAAATTCAAATAAAATAAAATAACTGAAAATGAAAAGGTCGTGAAACTTATGTGGAGAGAAATGTGTTTACTTAGATTTCCTTACTCCCTAACTATCTTTTACCGGTTGATTGGTGTGTATTAATTGCGTGGATGACGGGTGTATTGCTTAATACCAATCGTGGGGTGGCGTACGTACTTCCCCAACTCTACAAGCTCCTACTTCACTCCTATGTCGAGCCGGCTAAGAAGCTCCTAACATGGGATCACTAGAATTCGCTCATGCATTAAATACAACCATAAAAACCTAGTACGCATTGGTTCATGTTTCTTAAGACGTTCAAGCAAGTTACCGTATAGGAAGTTAGCCAGTTTTCTTAAGCCTAACATCGATAAACAATCATTAAATACAATAAATAACACACTAGTAACCAATAATCAATAGTTAGGTTTCATTAGATCTAAGCAAACACAAGATAAATCTAGCCTAGCATGTTAATTAAAAGACAAGAACAAGATATAATCAAACAACACATAGACATATTGATTGATTAAATGAATACTTATCTTCAATTAAACATGGGAGATCCAAGGGTATGAAAACCCTTAAAAATGGCAGAAATTCGTTTTAGGGTTTCTCCTCACAAAGTTGCACACTAATGACAAAAAATTGCAAAACTATATATAGAACTTAGTGGCTGACGGCGTCACGTTGTAGATCTTGACGACGTCACCTCTCCGTGTCTAGGGTTCCCGGATGGCCTTCTTGACGCCGTCCCTCTTTAGTGCTCCAAAATCCGCTCTGGCTTATCAAGGCTTGACGCCGTCAGAAATGGGTTTGACGCCGTCTCTCGTTAAGTTAAACCGTGATGGCCTTGATCACTTTAAAGGGTGACGCCGTCAGAAATTCATTGTAAAATTCTCTGGCTTATCATGTGTATTTTTCATGTCCACCTCTTTTGCCAAGCCATGACGCCGTCAGGAGCAATCCTTGACGCCGTCAAAGGTACTTTTCCAGCCAATTTTGAGACTTTGCCGTTTTCTTCACTTTTATGCTCCAAAAACGTCCAAAATGCTTCCTTTTCCAGATTTCTTCTCCAAAGTACCTAAAATGACAAAAGGAACGATTTAGGGCAATATTTGATCAAATAAATACGATTTAGGGCTTAAATGACCCCCTAAAAGCGGTAACACTTTTCGCTTCATCAATGAACCATCCTTCTTCTTAACAAAAAACACAGGTGCTCCCCACGGAGAGTGACTGGGTCGGATAAACCCCTTATCCTGAAGTTCTTGCAACTGCTCGGACAACTTTTGCATCTCAGAGGGTGCTAAACGATATGGGGATTTCGCCACAGGTGCCGCTCCAGGAATCAATTCAATACGGAATTCCACTTATCGGATTGGAGGCAACCCAGACAAGTCTTCAGGAAAAACACCAGAAATTCACACACCACAGGAATCTCTTCTATTTTAAGTTCTTTGGCTTTTGCATTCTTAAGGGATTTCAAATCAGTCCCTAAGAATTCTCCTTGTATTCGAAGTATAACACGGTTCCCTAAAGGTATACGAACTACCTTTTCATGGCATACAACCTTGGCCTTATGTTTAGATAACCAGCTCATCCCTATCATCACATCAAAACTCCCATGTCCAAAAGGTATCAAATCAATCATAAACGGAATGCCCTCTAATACTATAGTACACCCACAAATAACCTTATCAACCTCTACCTCCCTACCGCTAGCTATCTCAATCACAATACTATACCTAAGCTCATTAGGTTCAATATTCAACAATTTAGCAAATTCAGTGGACACAAAGCAGTAATCCGCACCCGTATCAAATAAAGTAGTAGCATAATGACCATTTAGAGTGAAAGTACCAGTAACAATGTGCGGGTCTTGACGCGCCTCGTTCGCATTGATGGTGAACGCCTTTCCTCTAGCTGCATTCTTGTTGTACCCTTGCCCTTGGCCTCCTTCAATGGCCAACCTATTTCCTGCCTGACCAGGTGCCCTGTTCAGCTTGGGACACACATTTCGGAGATGATCCGTACTTCCACACTCATAACACACCCTACGCTCATTCCTTACGCCAACCGAGTTGATCGGAGTCGCTTGAGTAATCACCGTACGACATTCTCTAACAAAGTGTCCAGGTTAGCCACACCTGAAGCACGTACGACACGCAGCCTGCTCATGATGATAACCATTGCATTTAACACATTTGGGAGCAGAACTAGTGTACCCCCTTCTGTCTGTGTTTCCTGCCACAGCCGGAGTAGCCGCTATCGCAGGACTTGCTACCACCATAGGATTCGCCACTACGAACCCTCTTCCATTCCTTGCTCTCTTATTGTCAGCACCAGAACTAACCTGCTTACCTGCTTCAGTCTCCTCCTTCCTCTTCTCACTTGTCTTCGCGAGTACTCCACTCCTAACCGCTTCATCAGTTAGTGCTCCAGCCTTCTGAATAGCACTTTGGAGTGTCAAGGGTTCTGTAGCCCTAACCATGCTACGAATCTGTTTAACCAAACCACGAATGTATTTATCGATACGCTTCGACTCAGGAGTTACCAAGTGAGGGACCAACTTAGCTAACTCATGGAACCTGTTAGTATATCCCGCGTGATTAGCTCCAACCATTGCATGATTCCAAAATCCTTCCTCTAATTTCTGCATCTCATTCTTTGGGAAAAACTCCTCCATCATCAAGGCTTTGAAATCTTCCCAAGTCATTCCCATCGCAGCAACCCTTCCCCTAGCTTGGACTTGCGTGTTCCACCAAGTCAAAGCCTTATTGATCAGAGAACTTTCTGCATACTTGACTTTCTGGCCTTCAGCACAGCCACTAATATCCATCACTGGTTCCATCTTCTCTAACCATCGAGTGAGCACTATCGCACCACCCTTACCATCGTACTCTTTGGGCTTACAAGCCATAAACTCTTTGTAGGAGCATCGGTTATTGCCACCCCCACAACTTCCAGCACCATTAGATTGAGCACCATCACCCATCTGTGTGCTCACTTGGTTAACAATCTCTAGCAGTAGCGCTTCCAGTTGCTGATTAATCATTTGCTGGAAGATGGGGTTACTCTCTCCAATAATGGGTGCCGACTTTCACCTCTTCGGCGTTCTCTTCTGCGGCGTCCGGTAGGCTCCACTCATTGGTGACTTAGTAATAGGACGTCTCAGTCTTTTTGGTGCCATTTCCTGGACACGCAAAATGTTGATACCATTAGGCGTCGTTCACGAAGTTCACGAATACTTAACACAAGTACTCCCCATCATATGGGACAATTAACACAAATATCAAGGTTAAACTTAATCCTACTACACGTAAGCATGTCATCATTGGTCAACGTAGCATTGGCCATAAGTCCACATGTGTCGTGATACATGTATAATTATGTTGGCCACCCATAATTATAGATGTATCCTTTCACATGTGTACTCGCTTCCAATACCACGCCTAACAATAATAACACCTCACAATTACAAATACACAAACTCACAAATTGACATCATATAATACACCCATAAATCACATATCACACACATAAAATATTCAAACTCACTCAAGCCTTATTATTAATAACTTGGGTAAAATCCCAAAATTCAAAGGAATCCGCGGTCCAACATAATACCAAACATCAAAGGTCAACAGAAAACATCCCAAAACATAACACTAAACCAAACAAAATCGCACACGGCTCGAGCTCAACCCTAACGTTTGCCCCTCTCATTCAACTCGGATTAAATCAACTACTTGTCGTAGACTCTAGATCTGAATCCACTTCGTACTCTTCCTCTTCACTTATCCATCCATTCCGGTTTCCCTCGATCTGTGGTAGTGGACGACTGGCAAAACCACTCCTGAGGTTCCTTTCTTCCTCCTCTATATGGTCCACAAACCCATACAGATTATGAGGCTCAGCCCAAACCTCTCCTCCATCTTCTAGGCATTTGGGGCACTTTCTAGGGTACCTAATAATGTAGCCGTCTTTATTGGTCACTTTTGCCTCGTACCTTTCTATCTCCTTTCCATCCACATTCACTAAAGTCTTCTTCTCCTCGATCTTACATGGACACATGCTAGCAGGAACTAGGATCCTCTTGTTAGTGCATTTCAAGCTACCAATCCTCTTGCAACCAGTAGCGACAATGGTAGTCCAACGAAACTTGCTACGCATGAGAGGTGCCATGCTAAAAGTAACATATATAATACTAAGTATAGGGGTTCAATCGGCTTCCGAAACTCGACAATACTTCTCATAAACTCAAGAAAAATAGACATATAAAATACCATACTTATACATAAGCCCTAAATGCCACTATATGAGGGACTCCTAGGTTATAGTCTAGGTTCAACCACCTACTTCTCTATAACCAAGGCTCTGATACCAATCTGTCACACCTCGCCAAGGCGGAAACGCGAGTGTAACTTCATGGATATCGTCACAACACATGGTGTCTAAATAGAGAATTTCTACATGCGCATAAATAGAGCAAAGTACAGACACAAAGTGTCGTAACAATACCCCAAAAGAAAATAAATAAAACAAATCTCCAAAGATATCCTCAATAAAACAAAAGTACTAGTCGAAAACATTTAAGTATCATAATCCAAAATCAAACATATTAAATTCAAAACATAAAGATAATTCGCTATCAAATGCAACTAAGTCTCGTCTAGTCGTTTCCTTCTATCTTAGCCTTAGAATGCTCACCTGAAAATGATGCTTAAAAACGTCAACATAATGTTGGTGAGGTTCATAGGTTTAAGACACACAATATATCTCAGGCAACCAGTTCACTGTGATTATAAAACATAGCAGGACAGTAAAAATAGTTATTATACAACTAGCATGTAATCGCAACCAATTAACCAGCAAACGGGACATAAGGGACGGAACGCGCCAACGATCCAAATAGCAACAATAATAATAATAATAATAATGGGTAAACCGTACCCTCTGATCAGACCACACAGAATAATAGTGAGTAGAAATCCTACTCTCCAATTGGATAATGGGAGCATAGCTACCCTCCAAATGGACCACACAGAATCACCACACAATAATCTCATAACATGCATACACGTATAATAACACTTACAAGTCCATGCATTTACAACCACATAATCACAGTAACTCAAAAATAAATTCGACACAAGCATCATTCCCATCCCAAGTTAAAACAAAGTAAAAATGGGACTATGAAACTCACCTCAAACTTCGCAGCTTCCAATTATCAAATCACAAATCTATATAACAAAAATAAGATCACATTACACGCGACCAAGCTAAAAGCTATAGTCCATGTAACACACATATGATGGATGTCTAAGGTTCATGTAAACCACCATGGATCACCTAGACTCCATCCTAACCACTACCAAACACTTTTACTCACTAAATCCCTTGCATATACTTTTTCAGAATACGCAGATTTTTGGGGTACTTTCACCCACATAAAATCACAAAAAAAAATAACTCAAAAAACTCACAACAAAAATTCACCATGGTCCTTCATGAGCATACAAGCTTCTCCCAGAAGGCCATACACTAAACACACACACAAGTACTCTTTGAAAAATCAAACATAAAAACTATCCAGATTCGGATCTGAACGCACACTAAAAAGTTTTGACTCAACAACCATACTTGCACAACTTATTATCAGCTAATTTTAGCGTGAAAGTCAAAGGGAATATAGAACTCAATTTTCCCAGAAGGGCTAACCAAAATTACTCTTTTTAAACCAATTTTGACCTCAATACTTTTAACCTAAATTTGTCCCTGTTTATCAGTTCTGACACCTTCACTTGCAAAAATCGTTTGACTGACCTCCCAACCTCGAAATCACTCGTGGCCGGACTTTTTGGAAAGCTCTTTCTCTGAACTACAATTTAGGCTCAATAATCATCAATTAACTCATCTTCATCTATTAGATCTCGTCATATCTTTACAGCCTTAAAAATCTGTCAAACCCTAACTCAATAATTAACACATTTTATGCCCTAATCTCTTCACCAATCATCATAATATTACTAATTATTGATCCTAACATGGTGTATATCATTAATTTACAGAATTAAACATAAACCCTAATCCATCATATTATTGTTACTTGAATTATAATAATAAATTGAACACAAGTATTGAAAATTATACCTTGATCATGATTTTTAGGCTTAAATAATTAAACCCTAATTTTTTCCTTCTTCCCCTCTCCTTGGCCGGTTGTATATCACACAAAAAATGGGTGAGGGAGTTTTGGTTTTGTATTTATAAGGCCCTATAGAAGATTCTAGATAAGCCTTATAATTGGTAAGTGTATTTGGATTAAAATTTTGTTTCTTTTTTCCCCCCTAATACCCTATTCGGTCGCCCCTTTAATATATATATATATATATATATATATATATATATATATATATATATATATATATATATATATATATATATATATATATATATATATATATATATTTATTTTTATTTTTATTAATATTAATTATTACAGTTAAAACCTTGTACTCTTGATATTTTATAAAAGCCTATACCGAAACCTAACATCTTACGCGGTAATTCTTCATTTTACGACAACCCGGAAAAATTATTATTTTCAAAACAAAGTTTTCAAAAATAGAATTTCACACTCATTATTAATATAACCCATAAAACCGAACACCACTTAATTTACCATCGCTCACAAAATTGAACACAACTCATTACGCAAAAACCCCGAACACCAAAACCACACAAGTCATTTTCATGTCACCAAAGTGAACAAAATGAACTTATACCAAACAACACTACTCATGACACACCAGAAGAGACACACAAAGGGATTTAGTGCCAAAACACACGTATATCACACATATGCCACACAAAACACTTAAGTCACACCAAGCAAAAGTTAAATGAGTCAAGACTATCAGTTAGACTAACCTGCTAAAATCACGGTTGTGACATGAATAATCGTCTGAACTTGAGCCTTCTCAATTGTGACGCTTTGATAGCTTTCCCCCAAACCGACAATCTTCTTTTTTGAGTAGTTTCAAAGCTCTCTTTCAAGCTTACATAAGGTAAGTGTACAGCGGAAACCATAGCAAACCACATCAAATATTGCTGCTCCTTTTAAGAACAATTATCAAAATTCTCCGTTCGGGGTGTCATTGAATAAATCAGCAGTGTATCATCTCACACTTGAATAATTCTTCTCACATTTCTTCCCGCTGAAGTCTGAAGTAATGCATAGCAAAAGTATCAAGAGACCACTTTCCCCAAGTAGTTGAAGTTATGCAATCAGTCTCATTGTATGAAGCCCAAAAAACCCGAACAACACACTCAATCCCATTAATGAAGTCGAAAACGTAACATCAAGATTAATTAAGACTCGGAAATCCCCTTTTCTCCTTTCAGGAAATTGCAGATGAGAATTGCTACACCAAAGTCAACTAAGTCCCGAGTGTAGGCAATTTATCCCGTATGTAGTCGAAATGATACAGACTAACTAGAGGAATCATCATACCATTGCGTACCTCTTTTATCATCAGAAACTGTTTCTTACATCTCTTCCCCCACATAGTTGGAATGATACACCAGAAGGCACGAGTTAAAACACTGATTTTCTCTGCGGTTATGACATTTGTCTTTTCAGAATAGCTTCAATTTAGAAGAAGTATAAAGTTCATCACGTGTACTCGTTGTGCGTTCAGATGTATGTCTCCTTCCCCCTTGCTAGTTTTGATACCTCAGAATCAGCAACACATTTTACGCACATATACTTGAAAACTTGTGAGAAGAAGAAAATTGGCTCAAATGTATCAAGTGAGAACCAACCGCTACCGAAACACTCTCTGACTATCTTTACCAACCCTTAAGTAGGCTATTTGAAGTGATAATTGATGGAGCAAACCCGATATACCAAACTTGAAACTGAAGTAGAATTCCCCGTTCTCGTGACTTAATCTTGCACTAATGTTGGAAGAACGGTGTAGAGAATTTATGCTCCAAGCAAATCTCTAAGTACTCAATACCCAACCAAAGTATGAGACATTAACACCTCTTGTGATTATCCACAACATCATCTGCGTATGACACTGAGTACTACAACGTAACTCCTTTAAGTGATAGTTAACCAGGTCTTCAACCAACTACCTCGACTGATGGTAACTAGATAATACAACTCTTCAACTTAAATCTTAAGCACGAGCAAGTTATCATTGAAAGTCATGCATCCAACCAACCCCGACTTCAAGATAAAATAAAAACACGCCTTTGTGAAAGTCAACTTCAATCTCGAATAAGTGATACCTAATCAACTCATCCACTGTTCACACTTCCCCCCCTCAAAAATTGCATATGAGGTTGCCATTTTTGATTGAACAAGTGCATATGAGGTTGATCCACTATTCACACTTCTCCCCCTCAAAAATTGCATTTGAGGATGCCATTTTTGATCGAGTGAATAAAAATACAATCTTAATGAAAGTAGATCCACTTGATGACTGAAAGAGCATGGAACAAGTATGAAGCTTGTTGATGAGAATAGTCAGAAACAAGAAGATTTCTCTTCTTCCGAAGATAAAGCGCACTCAAGCGTACGCCTTTCTTTTCTTTGAGGAACGGGGCCTGAAGTGTTGTCAGCAGACGCCATTGTGTTGACATTGAGGACCGAGGCTTGAACTGATGTGTTCAAACGTCATTGTCGATGAAGAACGTGGCCTGAACTGATGTGAACAGACGTCATTTTTCGCTGAAGGACGAGGCTTGAACTGATGTGTTCAAACGTCATTACGTTGTTGAAGAACGAGGCCTGAAGTGATGTGAATAGACGTCATTATGTTGTTGAAGAACGAGGCCTGAACTGATGTGAACAGACGTCATTGTCGATTTCCCCTCATATGTTGTGAGTAGCCTGAGTCCAAATGTCAAGGGATGATCTATACGACCTGCATTTGAAAACAGACAAAAATAGAGAGTTTGGAGTGCCGGATCCCCAATTTAAGTTGGGTTCTAGTTGGTTAGTGGGAACAGAAGCATCATTTTCCTGAGTCTCAGTAGGAGTTGGAATGCTAGTGGAAGTAGCCTTTTTCTGTTTGTTTCTACGTTGGTACATAGTTAACGATTTATGAGGATTGTTACAAAATCTCTCAGTGATGACGCTTTCACTAGTACTAACGTGTTTAGGTTGTATTAAAGGCACTGTTTTGGATTTAGTGGACCTAATTAAAGGGCACTGTTCTCTTACAGGGAATTTCCTTCCAGTTGGCTTCCATTGACGTACAGGCACTACTTTAGACTTAGTTATCCTAGTTAAAGGGCACTGTTCTCCTAAAGTGAATTTCCTTCCAGTTGGCTTCCATTGGTAACCAACATTAGCAAACATATTTCCTGTGGCTCTCCAAGTTTGCTTAATTTGTCTAGCTCTCCAAACTTTCTTAACTGGGGGTTTGTTGGACGACTTCAAGAATTTCTCAACAAATTTATCATGATTACCCGAAATTAAACAATCATTACATGTTTTGCAAAGTGAATTAGGATTTGAATTATGATTCCGTTTGTTCAAATCTGACTTATTGTTCCTCATGTGGTCTTCTACTTTCTTCTTAGGGACACTTTTAGCTGGTGAAGTCCTATAGTTCTTTATATTTCTCCTAGGTTTTGACTCGCTAGCTTTAGTGTCTCTGTTAACTCCCGTAGAAGGACTGATGGGAATCTTAGTCCTTTTCACTTCCAGTTGCTTAACATGTTTTGATGTGTTGAGATCTGAAGTTTCCAAGGGTGCCTCAAAGGTTACATGCTTGTTCTTAGTCATTGAAGATGATGCAATAAATCTATCTCTTTTGTTATCAATCTTAGGACCTGTGCCAATGACATATTCTAAAAGTTCCTGAGACCGTTTAGTGAGGAAGCAGGCATCTACAACTGCACTATCAAGTAGTTTATCTATCCTATCCTCTTCTACGATCTCACGAAGGGTATCAAGGCTATCCTTAAGGTGATTGAGATATACTTGATGGGCAGACCTATTGTTTCTAAGGGGAAACGGAATAGGCACAATATCAACAGCATACTTACTACAAGCAGAAACCTTTGGAATAACATTCTCACTAGTGATAATTGGCATTTTCCCTTTCACCCGAGTCTTTAGATTCTCGATCTCATTTAGCAAAGAAGTTATCTTTTCATTGTGATTGTTTCGTGTGACTTTAATTGAGTCATATAACTCTTTGTAATGTTGTTTGACTTTTGAATTTTCAGCTCGAAAACACTCATTTTCATAGTGTAACTTATTGATGGTGTCTTGATATTGAAAATTCTAAGAATCTAAAGTCGATGGTTTATGGGTGCCAATTGCTTCACTCTTATTTGACTTTAATTGGGCAATTTGGGCCCTCAATTGTCGAATCGTGTTAGTGTGAGCTTGAATTTTTTCATCGCGTTTGCTTAATTCAAAATATGTATCAAATTCCGGAGCATCTAAAGATGTCTTGGCATTTGAGATTTTCATTCTTTCTACTAAATGTTGATACTTTAATTGCAAATTAAGATTATCAACTTCTAGTTTTGAAAAACGTTTAACCATGTTATCATGGTCATCATTTTGAATTTTCTCATGCAATTTCAAATTCTCCCCCTCAAGCTCAACAACACGATTATGTGTAACATTCAATGCAATAGAATACTCATGAAATTGACAGGCATTTAATGCAGAATCAGTAGCAGTATAAAATATATCATGTGCAATACATCTAGAAATCAAATTCTCATTGGTGATGAGAATATTCTTTCTCTCAATCTCACGACTCTTAAGGTCTATCGCATTTTGGGACACCTCATTTTTCATATCTTTAAACACTTCTTTCATCTCGTTTACTTCAGTTTTAAGGGTTTTTTGCATCCCTTCAAAATGTTCTTTGAGTTGTTTAAAGAATGGAATAACCACATTTAAGTAGCACCTTTTTGTTTGTTAAAAACCCCTTTCCCCCTCAGTAATTCCAGTTGGCGTAATTCTCTTCTTACATGTTTTATCAAAATCAACAAATAGTTGACAAAGTACATATATGCTAATTAGGGTTTTACATTCCGTGGGAAGAGTCAAGGGAACTAAATGTCTAGGTGTATTGGGAGGATACACCGTTTCAGCCGCAATTTTCCTAAGGGGTGGAGTTTTGGCTTTAAGTTCATCGGCCTTTCTCTTTTCTATGTCCAAAGACCAAAATATTTGTTCAGGCGTCAACTTAGTTTGAGGTGCAAAAACAGTCAAACGATTTTCCTCATAATAATCATTGGGTTTGATTATAATTCGTTTGGCTATACATTTGGGATCCTTCATTTTCTCAGTCATTCTTTCTCTATTTCTCACTTCTATCTCATTACTCTCTTCTAATGATGACACATCAGGAGGGGCATGATCAGGCTTAATCATCACATTTGCATCATATAAAGCAGGTTGGGCTACTTTAGCATTCCTAAGAAGAGCTAATTTAGGTTCACCTACATTATTTTCACTATGCTTATCACACAACTTTTTGTGCTTTTGAATCATTTGAGCAGTTTGTCTGGTTTGGTCTTGTGTGTACAACTTGTTTTCAAGCTTATTCTTTAACGTTTTAAGTCTGGAGAAATCATTTAAGAGTTTTGTTTCTTTTTCTTTGAAATCTTGTTTTAGTGTATTTACACTCTCTTGGACTTCCTGTTTTTGTGTAGCTGATGGAGCTCTTTCTCTTGAGAATTCGGGCACACAGAGTTCCTATCGGCACTAACATACTCAAACACGTTTATCTGTTGTACATCTTTGGGAATCTTTTGTTTGTCAATCATGTCATACAATTTGAGTACCTCAGAAATGACTGAATCCGTAGTTTTTGACATGATATGAACGTGCACGGGATTTTACAATTCTATGATTTAAACCGAGAAATAGATTCTTTCGCGGGATTTTACAAAAATCAAGAATAAACCATGATTTGATTACTTGAATGTGTTATGATGAAAGTTTGGTAGACTTGGTGATCTGTTGTATAGTTGTGATTTGGTTTGGTTGATGCAAGTTGTTACGGTGAAATTATGGTATGAAAACTTAAAACCTCAATAACTTCATTTTGGAGCTATTTCAGGCTTCGAAAGTTGGGTTGAATGAATAAATTTATTCAACGTGTCCTTCTCCTCGGTCTCACGGTCGTTTTGACAGGTTACTGTAGCATATTCAATAACATATAACACACTAGAGATGTGATTTGGCCGAATGGATTTAGAGAGAGAAAGAGAAGTTGGGAACTAGAGAGAGAAAGTGATATGTATTACATTAAAATGAGAAGATTTCCAACCCTCTCCCTAGGTGGAGAGGGGTATTTATACTTACAAATATATGTGCCCCGAGTGGGCTGTAGAGTGAGCTGACAGAGGGTAAAGACCCGACCCACTCCACAAATACTAATATAATTAAACTAATACAAATAATACTAATTATCCTGCGAGCTACTTAATGCTAATAGATACTCGGGGTGACCAAGTCTTCATATGAATATTTATATTCCTAACAGTTACCAAACCGACTACCACGCCAAAAATTACCTCCTCTTCTAAATAACTTCATTAAGTTCTTAGCCATTAGGTTGAACTCTTCGTCGTCTTCATCACTTTCATCACCACTTCCTTCTTGACTAACGCTATCGTCACTAGCTTGAGTCATAGTGACTTTAGCCTTGAGAGCTAAGGACTTCACCTTATCCTTTTTGTCTTTAGATTCAACCTTGTCATTTTCAAGAATCAAATCGTACACCTTGAGGTTTCCGATTAGCTCGTCAAGAGGAAGTTCCGCCAAGTTCTTTGCTTCTTCAATAGCCGTCACCTTTGGTCGCCACTTTACCAGAAGAGCTCTAAGAAACTTTCTTACATGGTTCTTGTTGCTATAGCATGGATCTAGGGCCGTTAAGCTTGTGATAATAGCATTGAACCGTGTATAACCATTTCAATGGTTTCTTCATCCGAGATCGAAAACTTCTCATATTGTTGAATGAGTAAGTCGATCTTGCAATCCTTGACTTGTGAGTTACCTTGATGAGTAATGATGAGTGTATGACAAATCTCCTTGGCGTTCTTGCAAGTGTAAACCCTCTCCAACTCCCTTCAAGTTGCTGGCGTGTCGGAGCGCCAGCGACGCGCCAGGACCTCTATAACTTTTTTCTTGGGATTTTTGTCTTTTAAATACCCAACCTTGCTAAACCCCTAATTGTACTTCACAATTTGACCTAAACATATTCATCCTCAAGGTCAACCAACTCAAATAGCCATTTGATGAGAAATCATTTTGTGAAGTGTTAAAGTGAAAACTAATTATCAAAGAGAAAAAGATAGAAGGGAAAGGGATAACTGGATAGGGGTAGTTTGGGTATTCCTCACATGGCATAGATAAGAGAGAAAGAATATGCCATGGAATATTCCTTTGCTTGGAAATGAAGTGTAGATATTGAGATAGGGTGATAGAGGGAAGATTTGAATTTGAAATTCAAATGTTGTGTGAGAGGGAGAGAGGTTAGGTTAGAAAGAAACCATGGTTGGGTTAAGTGAGATGGCATGGTTAAGCGAAGAGAATATGCCAAAGTATTAAGGAATATGCTTTTGCTTGGAAAAGAGGGTGAGATGAAGGGTTGAGATGAATTGGGGTGAGTTGTGAGAGGGAGAGTTTGAATTTCAAATTTGAAATATAGTTGTTAGGGAGGAGATGTATGTGAGTTGTCATTGATGTGATGGGGAGCCTAAGAAGGGGATTCAAATTTGAAATGTGAGGAGAGGGACAGAAGTGAGGGAGGTTGTATGTGAGGGAGTGAGTTATAAGTGTGTAAGAGTGATGTGATAAGGATGTAATGGGGAGCCTTTGGCTTTGGATTCAAATTTGAAATTTGAATGTTAGGGAGTGAGAGGTGAGGTGGTTTGTGGAGAAGGTTTATTTGATTTTGAAATGAAGGGTAGGATGAAGAAGATGATGAGGTGGTGAAATCTAAGTAGTTGGATTGGAATGTAGAGAAGAGAATGTTTGGAAGATATGGTGTGGGAATGTAGGGGACAAGAAGTACATGCAACTACAAGGAATATTTAAAGAACGTTGGGGATAAGATTTGGATGTTTTTGAAATGGTTGGAGGGTTTGTTTGGTGTAGAGATTAATCAAATGATTGATTAAGGCTTAATCATATTGTCATTAAGAAAGAAAAAAATTGACAATGATGATTATGGGTTATGTGTTGGATGAGAAAATCAAAGGTTACTCATAATCCCAAGTAACTCAACGTCGAGTATTCATAATCTCATAATTCGTGAATTTCCACAACTCGACGTCATCAATAATCATCTTGATGCAAACAAGCTAAGTGCTTTGCATCATGGTAAAGGATATCCCATGACGTGAAAGGATGCGTTTACGCAAAGAGACCTTTGACTTTGTTTGACCAATAAGGGAGTAACCCGTTACGTGATTAGAGAAGACGTAAAAATGGATTATGGTCATACGAATACTTTCACTTGATATCACGTGAAATATATAAGTCTCCTAGGTTTAGAAAAGCCTTGGCTAGAGGCATTTAACAAAATACTTGAGTTAGCGTTTAGTCAAAAATGGGAGGTTGTGATCTTGGATTCCTCTAATTTTGAAACCCGTTTCGAGTGTTCCCAATGAAGCACATGAAATATTCATACCTATATTGAAAGATCCACATTTGTCAGGTAAGGGGAGAGCCAACTTTCAAAAACCATGATGAACCAAGACAGAAGCCGGCGCGTCGGAGCGCCAGCAGCGCGCCAGACCAAGCTCTTTTGTCATTTGGTTTTTGGCTAACGTTTGTGATTTTATGTGTTGCGAAGGTTTATTTGTCATCATTAAAACATAAGGAGACCTAATTAATGTTGTCCCAACATAGACATTTTAAACGGATGAGTCGATATGATATCATTAGAAATGAGATGTTAAACGGATGAGTCAAGATGATATCATTATACAAGACATGTTAAACAGATGGGTCAAGATGACATCGTTATACATGATATGTTAAATGGATGAGTCAAGATGTGTTGGGAATTAAACTTAAGCAGTTACCGATACTGATTGTCTTATACTTTCTCCTGATTTCAAGCTACCTGATGAAAGTCAAGTATTGCTTAAAATCCCTAGAAAGGATAATACATACAGTGTTGAGATGAATAGACTAGTTCCTAAGGTTGGACTTACTTGTCTTGTTGCAAAAGCCACATTGGAAGAATCAATGTTGTGGCATAGGAGGCTTGGTCATGTTAATTTTAAAACCATTAACAATATTGCTAAAAATGGGTTGGTAAGAGGTTTACCAAACAAAACTTTTCTCAATGACCAAACTTGTGTTTCTTGCCTTAAGGGTAAGCAACACAGAGCCTCATGTAAGACAAAATCCCAGAACTCTATTTCTCAAGCTTTATATATGTTGCATATGGACTTGTTTGGTCCTACTTCTGTTAATAGCTTGAACTTTAAGAGATACTGCCTTGTTGTCACTGATGATTATAGTAGGTTTTCTTGGGTATTCTTTATGAAAACTAAGGATGAGACAAGTGAAATCCTTAAGACCTTTATTGTTGAAGTAGAAAACCTAGTTGATAAGAAGGTTAAAATAATCAGATGTGACAATGGGACTGAATTTAAGAATAGGGTGATGGATGACTTTTGCAGAGAAAAAGGTATTAAGAGGGAGTTTAGTGTAGCTAGAACCCCACAGCAAAATGGTGTAGCTGAGAGAAAGAATAGGACTCTTATAGAGGCTGCTAGGACAATGTTAGCTGACTCTAAGCTACCAGTTTCATTTTGGGCTGAAGCAGTTAGCACTGCTTGTTATGTATTGAATAGGGTTTTAGTTGTGCAACCTCACAATAAGACTGCTTATGAGCTTCTTAGAGGTAGAACCCCTGCTTTAAGCTTCATGAGACCTTTTGGTTGTCATGTTACTATCCTTAATACCAAAGACCAACTAGAAGAAAATCTGCACATAGAATTTTTGGAGAATAAACCAAATGTTGCAGGTGTAGGTCCAGATTGGATCTTTGATATTGACAGTCTTTCAGATTCCATGAATTATGTGCCTGTTACAGGTACAAATACTAACAATGATGCAGGTTCAGAGGAGGAAGATGATGATTGCATTTTCATACCAGTCATGGAAGAAAGTCCTGTGAATGAGTCTTCTACAAAGAAAGATGATATTCCTTCATCAAGTGGTGTAGACAAAGAGAATGATGTTGCTGAAACAAGTGGTCAGAATGGTAAAGAAGCTGAAAATCCAACGAGCAGTACAAATGGAGTTAGTACTGCTCAGCCACAAGTTCCAACTGCTGAGCAAAATAGTGATGCTGCTGGACCAAGTCAACCTCATCTTGATTCACCAGTTGATACTGCTTCTCAAGCTGATGAGTTTGATTTCTTTGGAGATGGTCTGCAAAACATGCCTACCAGCTATGCAGCTCCTTCTACTCCCCATACTATTGTACATAGGAATCATCCACTTACCAATATTATAGGAGATGTACAATCTGGAGTCAAGACCAGAAAGCAAATACAAGACCCAGATCATCATGGATTTCTCAGTGTGGTATATGAGGAGAAACATCATGAAGATGAGCATGAGTGTATGTTTGTATGTTTTCTATCTCAGATTGAACCCAAGAATGTACTAAAGGCTTTAGAAGAATCAAGTTGGGTTGAAGCTATGCAAGAAGAGCTACTTCAATTCAAAATTCATAACGTTTGGGTTCTGGTTGATCTACCAAAGGGAATGAGAGTGATTGGTAGATGATGAAGCGAAAAGTGTACCGCTTTTAGGGGGTCATTTAAGCCCTAAATCGTATTTATTTGATCAAATATTGCCCTAAATCGTTCCTTTTGTCATTTTAGGTACTTTGGAGAAGAAATCTGGAAAAGGAAGCATTTTGGACATTTTTGGAACATAAAAGTGAAGAAAACGAAAAAGTCTCAAAATCGGCTGGAAAAGTACCTTTGACGGCGTCAGGGATTGCCCTTGACGGCGTCATGGCTTGGCAAAAAAAGGTGGATATGAAAAATACACATGATAAGCCAGAGAGTTTTACAATGGAAAGTCTGACGGCGTCACCCTTTGAAGTGATCAAGGCCATCACGGTTTAACTTAAAGAGGGACGGCGTCAAGCCTTATTCTGACGGGGTCTAGCTTTGATAAGCCAGAGCGGATTTTGGAGGTCTAAAGAGGGACGGCGTCAAGAAGGGCATCCGGGAACCGTAGACACGGCGAGGTGACGGCGTCAAGTCCTATAACGTGACGCCGTCAGCCCTTAAACTCTATATATAGTTTTGCAATTTTTTGTCATTTGTGTGCAACTTTGTGAGGAGAAACCCTAAAGACGAATTTATGCCATTTTTAAGGGTTTTCATACCCATGGATCTCCCATGTTTAATTGAAGATAAGTAATTGTTTAATCAATCAATATGTCTATGTGTTGTTTGATTATATATTGTTCTTGTCTTTTAATTAACATGCTAGGCTAGATTTATCTTGTGTTTGCTTAGATCTAATGAAACCTAGCTATTGATTATTGGTTATTAGTGTGTTTTTAATTGTATTGGATGATTGTTTATCGATGTTAGGCTTAAGAAAATTGGCTAACTTCCTATTCGGTAACTTGCTTGAACGTCTTAAGAAACATGAACCAATGCGTACTAAGGTTTTTATGGTTGTATTTAATGTATGAGCGAATTCTAGTGATCCCATGTTAGGAGCTTCCTAGCCGGCTCGACATAGGAGTGAAGTAGGAGCTTGTAGAGTTGGGGAAGTACGTACGCCACCCCACGATTGGTATTAAGGAATACACCCATCATTCACGCAATTAATACACACTAATCAACCGGTAAAAGATAGTTAGGGAGTAAGGAAATCTAAGTAAACACATTTCTCTCCACATAAGTTTCACAGACCTTTTCATTTTCAGTTATTTTATTTTATATGCATTTGTAGTTATTTGGGTTAGTTGACTAGCAACTAATTCTGCCCACTCCTTCAAACCCGAGATTTTACTTGCTTTTATGAAAAAACATAAAAATACAAAAAGAATCTTCCCTCACCCTTAGACCTATTAGAGTAGTTTTTTCAATCCTAACGACACTATTCCCTGTGGAGAACGATCAATCCCCCGTACTTACCACTACACTATACTACATCGGTCAGGTACACTGCCTGGTGGGGTTGTAAGCCTCTTGAGATCCCTCGAGAGGTAAAACCTGTTGTAAGGTCGCAAAACCACGCATCAAGTTTTTGGCGCCGCTACCGGGGAATAGTTATTGTTTAGGTTGAATTTTTATTTTATTAGGTCTACTCACTAGATTCCTTTCTAGTGAGATTTTTATTTTCTTTTTCTAGGTTTTCTTTAGTCTATCTTTTTTCTTCGTTTCTTTGTTCGTAACCATTACCATCCGACATCATGGAAGGTGGTAATATCCTTGATCCCAACAACCCACCACCACAACAACACCCACCTCCTAGAGCCCGTACCTTAGGAGACTACTCCTGTCCTAGCCACCATGGCTATCGAAACACCATTGAGCTCACTCAAGGAGCCAATGTCACTCCCTTGCGATCCGACACCATCCGGTTGGTGCAAAGCGGATGCGCATTCCATGGACTTCGTTCCGAAGATCCTAATCAACATCTCAAGGACTTTCTAAAAATCGTTGATTCCATAGACCTTGATGTTGCCACTCGAGAGACGACCCGACTGCGTCTCTTTCAATTCTCTCTGCGGGACCAAGCTAGTCAATGGCTAGAGCGTCTACCCGCAGGATCCATCACCTCTTGGGATGATCTCACCACTCGTTTCCTTGCTCAGTTTTTCCCACCAGGAAGAACTACCAAGCTAAGGAATGATATCTTGATGTTCCAACAACGTCAAGGCGAAACCCTCTACGAGGCATGGACTCGATTCAAGGACTTACTCCAAAAAGTCCCTCACCATGGCATAGAACTTTGGCTCCAAGTCCAAATCTTTTATGACCATATCAATCTCTCCACGAGGCAAACCATTGACCAATCGGCCGGTGGTAAGCTACGTGATCTAAGTGCGGAAGAATCATGGGCTCTCCTAGAAGATCTTTCTCTTTATGACAACGAAAGTTGGAGTGATCCCCGTGATTTGAATAAAACGGTCAAGGCAATATCTTTGCCTTCGAACAATTCAAGCACTTCCGACCGTAGGATCATAGAACTTGAAGACCAAGTCAAGTTTCTTATGAAATCCTACGAGGCTCCTAAACCTTCAAGCCAAGTGAACAAAATCACTTCTTCATGTGAATTATGTAGTGGTCCCCACGACACTCGTGATTGCATGGAACTCCCCGAACAAGCTTTTGCGGGCTACGCATCCTCGCGTACCGACGGAGCGGGAGACAAGTGGTACACTTTCAAACCCGAGCCAAACCCCTACGGTGATTCATACAACCCCTCGTGGAAAAATCACCCAAACCTTAGGTGGAAACAAAACCAAAACGCACAACAAACCAATTCTTCCAACCCACCTAATCGTTTCCAATCAAGCGGTTCCAACTCGAACCGTACTTTCAATAACAATCCTTCCAACAATTATGGTAGTACCAATAACTTTGAAGGATTGATGTCCCAATTTATGGCATCTCAAGAAGCTCGGATAGCTAAGTTTGAATCCGAATTCAATCAACAACAAACGGAGATGACCAATAAAATTGACAACTTATTGAAAGCCTTCAATAACCAAGTGCTATCACCTCCACATAAGGACGCTAGGAACACAAATAGCGGACCCCAAGTAAAAGACCCCTCTCCATCCAAACATGTCCACTTCGTCAACATTGTCACTATCAAACCGATTGATAGGAATGAAGATAATAGTGAACCTATGGATGAGGTTAAGAAAGTCGAGGTTGATAAGGAAGTTAGGAAAAGTGAGATTGAAGAAGTAGATGATGATGAGGACTACTTTAATAGGCTACCCACTAAGGAAGAGCGCGCATATCATACAGACTTATTCGATGACCCCGAGACACCATACTTCCTAGGTAGACCAATTATAAAAATAGGCGACCCTTCTAATCTCAACATACCATGCAACATCGGACATTTGCATGTGTGGAAAGCTTACATCGACCTTAGATCACCCATAAACATCATGACTAGAGCCCACTACAACTTGATAATGAAAAATCAACTTGGGTATAGGATGTTCCCTGACAAGGGTTGGATGAGTAACTTCACGGGAAGAGTTAAGGGATTACCGGTTTATGTAGGAAACTTCACCTATGTCACCGACTTTGTAATTGTAGAAGATATCCGCCCAATAGTCGATGCATCCTTAACTCAAGTAGTTTTTGGAAAACCATTCGTGGAGGTCTCTAGAATGACTTATGAACCTTCCTTAGGGATAGTTAGATTTAAGGATGAGACCGATGAGGTAAACTACCAAATGCCATATAAGATAGAACAATTCCAACACTTTTCAAATGTTGAGAAGGAGCTTAAGCAAGCGGTCTACTATAGGAATGATGAGGATAGAAATAAAGGAGTAGACTATGTTATGGGAAGGATATCCGGTTTCTACAAGGATTGTTTGAAATTAGGACCGGAATATAAAACCGGGAAGGAGAATGGCCTAGGAACCGTGACCGATGATGGAGTCACGTAATGTACGTGATTTTGAGTCTAGCTACAAGACTCGTTAATAAAGAAAAGCGCTTCTTGGGAGGCAACCCAAGTTTTATTTGTTTTATGTGTTTATTTATTTGTTTGTTTGATTTTATTTGTTTCCGTATGTGTGTTTAATTTTTATTATTATTGATTCATGTTCAAAAGTAAATTGTGAAAATGCTTTATCTTGTTTTTAACTTCGTCTTAACTACATATAAAGGTATTTTGCAAAAGTTAAGTGTAAGGGAAATCCAAATCGGTTTATTAGAACAAATGAACATGAATCGTAATAATAATAAATTAACATACATATTAGTATTTGTTTGAGTCAAATGCTTGTATCGAGTCATAATGATGTTTTGCAGGAATTCCAGGAAGTAAGGTAGAGGTTTTTCCAGAAATTTTCCGGAAACTTAACATGAGAATTCTGTCAGATCATTTCTGACGGCGTCAGGTTTTAATTTTCTGAAATTTTTGAAAGTTTTGTTTTCATAAAAAGTTTTTATTAAATCTCTAACTTATAATCTCCAGGAATCTGCAAAATAATCATTCCACAAGCATTATATCCTTATATATAGAATTTATCCCGCCGATGTTACGCAGGTTTTCGTGTTTGTTTTCTCAGGTTCAACAGGTTATTTTGGACAAGGAGATGTATGTGGAATCAAGCTTATGGCGATGCATTAGCCTTGGAGCTTCTACTTTCTCTTGGAAGAAGATCTAACCATGTTACTTCTTTATCCACCGAGCGAATCAGGGGAGTATTTGATTTCATTCTTTTACCTTTTTACTTTTACATCTTGTTATTTGAACATTGGGGACAATGTTCATCTTAAGTGTAAGGGAGGGTAAAAGTACGAAACTTAAGAGAATGCTATTACGCTTGATTTTTGTTTGTTTAATAGTAGATGTGTTATGAAACTGAGAGAAATACCTGTTAGGGCAATTTTAGTGCCAAATTTAAAATTTTTTACAACATATAGGTGTGAAACTTTGATCTTAATGAGCGTCTCACGGATAGGAGTTATATGACTAGCACAAAAAACCGTACCACTAAAAATTTTTTCCACCCCAAATATGTGAGGTTCGCCCCTAGAATTGGTAGGAAAAGCATTTATGCTATGATGTGTGTACCGGTAGCACTTAGATTCTAGAACTTGCGTTAGGACCTTTCCGAGGCCACAAGTGAGACTACATTCGTGTAGTTAGATTTACTACATGATAAGAGGCATTAGGATTAACCCATTGTTTTACACCTGTGTTTTTGTTATAATTACATTGGCTACATTGGTCAAGTAATTCTCCCACACCCTTTGCGTTGTACTCATTTTTAGTACACGATACCCCTAGTACACCCCTCAGAGCCTATCTTTTTGTTTCGACCTTTAAGCATTTTACTTAAAGGAAGAATTTGTTACACCCCACTTAAATGTACACCCAAATCGCCTTAGCCTACCTTGTAAGCACTCATTTTTAGTGCATTATTGTTACAACATTTGTTTAAATCCAAGTTAATTATCTAATTGATTACATGGTTGCTAAGTCGAGTCATATCCTTGTACATATTGTTTTGGGACAATTGGAACTCATGGGTAAAGTACTAGTGTAATGGAGTAATGGGGAAGAACATCATTTATTACCCCCATATGTGCTAAATATTTTAAAAGTACTCCAAGTTTTTTGATTATCTTAATTCGAGTCATTAGAATAGTTATTTGTAAAGTTATGTAAAAGTTCAAGTGTAAGGGGAAAGCAACGCCCCTATGATGTATTATTTTTGATGGTAGGGCAAGAGTGTATGAAAAAAAATAATAATAAAAAAAAAATTCGATAAAATCAAGAAAAATACAAAAAAAAAAAAGAGAAAAGAAAAGTAGAAAAAACATACGGACTACCATCCCGTTTCATTTTATGTTTATTTTATGTTTATGTTATTTTGTTTTTAGCTTAAGTCGAGTCTAGTCTTGGCTTAGCAACGCCATATTGTACATGTAATTAATCAAGATCTTTAACTCGCCACCAGTAAAATATCCCTTATCCAACAAAACCGTGTTTATCATATCCCTACACCTCACGTTATAACCCATTTAAAAGCCCTCTTTGATAGTTTATCTTAGGTGCTTACGCCTAGTGGAGGAGGTTTTCGATCCTTTCCCAAGCCTATGGTAATCTATTTGCTATGACAGGTAGTGAGAGATATTATCCGTTTTCATTTACGAGATTTATTTTGATGACACCTGAGAGATGTGAGTATCTAAACACTATTTGTGAGGTGCTAGTTTGTAATATTCGTGCTTATTATGATTAAAGTGGAATGACTATTTATTGTAATTACTTTTATATTAGTGTTAAATGACCCCTAACTTGTATTTTGATTAGAATAAAAGCGCATTTGCTTGAGGACAAGCAAATCTCAAGTGTAAGGTTATTTGATGAAGCGAAAAGTGTACCGCTTTTAGGGGGTCATTTAAGCCCTAAATCATATTTATTTGATCAAATATTGCCCTAAATCGTTCCTTTTGTCATTTTAGGTACTTTGGAGAAGAAATCTGGAAAAGGAAGCATTTTGGACGTTTTTGGAGCATAAAAGTGAAGAAAACGACAAAGTCTCAAAATCGGCTGGAAAAGTACCTTTGACGGCGTCAGGGATTGCCCTTGACGGCGTCATGGCTTGGTAAAAAAAGGTGGATATGAAAAATACACATGATAAGCCAGAGAATTTTACAATGGAAAGTCTGACGGCGTCACCCTTTGAAGTGATCAAGGCCATCACGGTTTAACTTAAAGAGGGACGGCGTCAAGCCTTATTCTGACGGCGTCAAGCTTTGATAAGCCAGAGCGGATTTTGGAGGTCTAAAGAGGGACGGCGTCAAGAAGGCCATCCGGGAACCCTAGACACGGCGAGGTGACGGCATCAAGTCCTATAACGTGACGCTGTCAGCCCTTAAACTCTATATATAGTTTTGCAATTTTTTGTCATTAGTGTGCAACTTTGTGAGGAGAAACCCTAAAGACGAATTTCTGCCATTTTTAAGGGTTTTCATACCCTTAGATCTCCCATGTTTAATTGAAGATAAGTAATTGTTTAATCAATCAATATGTCTATGTGTTGTTTGATTATATATTGTTCTTGTCTTTTAATTAACATGCTAGGCTAGATTTATATTGTGTTTGCTTAGATCTAATGAAACCTAGCTATTGATTATTGGTTATTAGTGTGTTATTAATTGTATTGGATGATTGTTTATCGATGTTAGGCTTAAGAAAACTGGCTAACTTCCTATTCGGTAACTTGCTTGAACGTCTTAAGAAACATGAACCAACGCGTACTAAGGTTTTTATGGTTGTATTTAATGCATGAGCGAATTCTAGTGATCCCATGTTAGGAGCTTCCTAGCCGGCTCGACATAGGAGTGAAGTAGGAGCTTGTAGAGTTGGGGAAGTACGTACGCCACCCCACGATTGGTATTAAGGAATACACCCGTCATCCACGCAATTAATACACACTAATCAACCGGTAAAAGATAGTTAGGGAGTAAGGAAATCTAAGTAAACACATTTCTCTCCACATAAGTTTCACAGACCTTTTCATTTTCAGTTATTTTATTTTATTTGCATTTGTAGTTATTTGGGTTAGTTGACTAGCAACTAATTCCGCCCACTCCTTCAAACCCGAGATTTTACTTGCTTTTATGAAAAAACATAAAAATACAAAAAGAATCTTCCCTCACCCTTAGACCTATTAGAGTAGTTTTTTCAATCCTAACGACACTATTCCCTGTGGAGAACGATCAATCCCCCGTACTTACCACTACACTATACTACATCGGTCAGGTACACTGCCTGGTGGGGTTGTAAGCCTCTTGAGATCCCTCGAGAGGTAAAACCTGTTGTAAGGTTGCAAAACCACGCATCAGTAGAAAGTGGGCATTCAAGAACAAGAAGGATGAGAGGGGCATTGTGATAAAGAACAAAGCAAGATTGGTTGCTCAAGGCTATACTCAGGAAGAGGGTATAGATTATGAGGAAGTTTTTGCTCCAGTTGCCAGGATTGAAGCAATAAGATTATTTCTTGCTTATGCTTCATTTATGGGATTTATGGTCTATCAAATGGATGTGAAAAGTGCCTTTCTGTATGGTACTATTGATGAGGAGGTCTATGTTTCACAACCTCCAGGTTTTATAGACCCAGAGCATCCTGACAAGGTTTATAAGGTGGTGAAAGCTCTATATGGATTGCATCAGGCTCCAAGAGCCTGGTATGAAACTTTTGCTAAATATCTTCTGAAGAATGGGTTTCATAGAGGGAAAATTGATCAAACTCTATTTATTAAAAAGAACAAGGGTGATATTCTACTGGTTCAAGTCTATGTAGATGACATCATTTTTGGTTCTACAAAGAAACAGATGTGTAAGGAGTTTGAAAAGCTGATGAAAGACCAATTTCAGATGAGTTCTATGGGAGAGCTTACCTTCTTTCTAGGTCTTCAAGTACAGCAAAAGACAGATGGTATATTTATCTCTCAGGATAAATATGTTGGTGAAATATTGAGAAAATTTCAATTCACAAATGCCAAGGTTGCTAGTACACCAGTTGACAAGGAGACACATTTGCTATTAAAGGATCATAGTGGTGAAGATGTGGATGTGCACATGTATAGATATATGATTGGGTCTCTGATGTACCTTACATCATCTAGGCCTGACATTATGTTTGTTGTTTGTGCCTGTGCAAGATTCCAAGTAAATCCTAAGGTGTCTCATCTTACAGCAGTAAAGAGAATCTTCAGATACCTTAAAGGTCAGCCTAACTTGGGGCTATGGTATCCTAAAGAGTCTGCATTTGATCTTGTTGCATTCTCTGATTCTGATTATGCTGGTGCTAGCATGGATAGAAAGTCTACAACAGGTGGTTGTCAGTTCTTAGGTCGAAGATTAATCTCTTGGCAGTGTAAGAAGCAGACTATGGTGGCCACATCTACTACTGAAGCAGAATATGTGGCAGCTGCAAGTTGTTGTGCTCAAGTTCTATGGATACAAAACCAGATGCTTGATTATGGGTACAATTTCTTAAACACCATTCAAAAACTATATAGACAATAGCAGTACAATATGTATCATTAAGAATCCAGTTCAACATTCAAAAACTAAACATATTGAAATTAGACATCATTTTATAAGAGACTGTGCTGAAAAGAAGTTAATACAAGTTGTTAAAATACACACTGATGACAACTTTGCTGATCTCTTAACAAAAGGTTTTGATGTAAGCAGATTTCAGTACTTGGTAACAGGTATTGGAATGCTTAATCCTTCAAAAGATTAATGTCTAAATGTTTTTGGTTTTTGTACTGCTAGTTGTGCTATTTGTATAGTTAAGACTGCTTGATAATTTTTAGTACTGCTTGTGAATTTGTTAGTCAATTGTGATAACTGTTAAAAGAGAATATTGTGTATTGTGTTTTCTTTGGTTTTGGACTAACATTTCAGGTTAAGAAAAGCTTTTTGCTTTGGATTGTGCTTTGAAAAGTATGATGGTTTGGATTGTCAAGTGTGAATGCTTGTCACACAACAAATGGTAATTGATTCACCATGTCTAATCAACATAAGAATCAACTAGTCCAGATCAAACGGTTTCTGGTAAAGACTACTCAAATCCATTTATGGTTGACAGTTTACCAAAAACTGGTTGCTTATCAACTCACCAAATCTAAGTGTGAAGAGTTGGCTAGTCCATAGCAAACGGCTATTGGTAAAGACATGTCAAATCCGTTCATAGCTGATAGTTTGCTAAAAACTATAAGTGGACAAAAATGTTTTCGAATCCACATTAAACTTACATTTTGATTTTATCTCTGAAAACTTTTTGCTAACAGTTAGTACTGCTGGGGTTAACAGTTTGAACTGCTGGCTTCACCAGTTTGTACTGATTGTTCAAACATAGTTCCTACTGAGTTTATGCTCTGTGATACACCTCTCTCAGAAGGTAATACATCTGGAAGTGTTGAGAGCAGTTTGAAACTAAACAAATGAATTGATGGTAACTTGTACAAATGGTCATATTGGATGCTGAGCTTGGATGTGATATATTCTAGTTCATCTGATGGTGAAGATTCTTCCAAACAGGGGAGGATTAAAGTTTGTTCTAGTTGCTGTTAATGATGCTTATGAAATTCAGGGGAGGAATTAAGAAGTCAGAGATGAATTAAGAAGACAAAGATGGATTATAAACAGGTGCATAAAATTTATTCATTAAAAATGGATTCATTACATAAGAGCTTCACATAAGAAAAACCAACAAAACCTACACAACACAAACACAACACAACTACTTCAGTTTCCCTTTTCCTTTTCCTTGGATATCTGGCATGGTTTTGCTGCGAACTCCTCTGCTACCCATGATGTCAGACACCTTCTTGCAAGGGAGTGCCAGCACTACTGTTCTTGGTTTTGGATTTTGCTTCTTCTCAGGAACAGGGATCCTCTTCATTGATGATGCAGCTTTTTCAAATTCTTTTGTTAATAAGACTGATAGCTTTTGAAGATCATCATCATCAGATGAGTCAGAAGAGGAGGATGAATCATCAACATATGGTGAAAGTTCATCTGTTGAAGGTTCTTCAGACGAGGTTATTTCAACCTTTTTCTTTGAAAAGTTGCTTCTTGAGAATGAAGAATAGTTGGGTGGAAAATAGTTTTTCCAACCTGAACTTCCAGAATCTGAAGAAGAGTCGGATGAGATTTCTATAATGTTAGAGGAGGAAGAATTCATTGTGATTGAAAAGTTGAAGATTTGTGTTGAAGATTTTGTGTGGATATGTGAGTTTTTATAGAATTAATGAAGGTTTAATGACATTAAATGCGAGGTTGATATGAGGAATTAACTCCTGGGTTGGTATAAGGAATTAATTCTTTGATGGAATTAAATTAATTTTGGTAATTTTTGAAGAGTTGACCAAAAGAGTACGATATGTGAAGAAAATTCCCAAGTGTTTCGAGATTAAAGACAAGTGTTTGAAAGAATCCACCCCATCAACATAATCAGATGTTTAATTCAAGAAACTTATTGATTTGCATAGAAATCATAAGTTTAGGGGAGGATTGTTGGGAATTAAACTTAAGCAGTTAGTACGGTTGAAGAGTACAAGAACAGTTAGGACTGCTGATGGAAGAACAGTTAGGACTGCTGATGGAAGAACAGTTAGGACTGCTGATACATTGAAGTTAGGACTGCTTAAGAGATCAAGACTCTTTGCATTATAAAAAGAGATCCTTAGTTAGGGTTTATATACATCTAATACCTAATACCTAATATCCTTCATACGAATTATCAAGAGCTTCACGTTCATATTGTAATCGTTTGATATATATTGAAGTGATTGTTTGGTTGATATCGTTTTGTGTTCTTATTTGTTCTTATTGTCTTATTCCGTGTGCTATCAAGTATATACTCAAAGTATCTCCAACACAACGTGTGTGTTTAGATCCGGTCAAGATGTTAAATGGAGGAGTTGAGAGGATATCATTGTACATGAGATGTTAAACGAATGAGTCGAGATGATATCGTTATACAAGACATGTTAAACGGATGAGTCGAGATGATATCGTTATACATGAGATGTTAAACAGATAAGTCGATATGATATCGTTATACAAGACATGTTAAACGAAAGAGTCGAGATGATATCGTTGTACATAAGATGTTAAACAAACTAGTTGAGATGTTAAATGGATGAGTCGAGATGATATCTTTATACATGATATGTTAAACGGATGAGTTAAGATAATATCGTTATACAAGACATGTAAAACAGACGAGTTAATTTGTTAAATAGAGGAGTTGAGATGATATCGTTATACATTAGATGTTATACGAACGAGTCGAGATGATATCGTTATGCATAAGATGTTAAACAGATGAGTGGAGATGTTAAATTGAGGAGTCGAGATGATATCTTTATACATGAGATTTTCAACGGATGAGTCGAGATGGTATCGTTATACATGAGATGTTAAACGAATGAGTCGAGATGATATCCTTATACAAGACATGTTAAACAGATGAGTCGAGATGATATCATTATTCAATACATGCTAAGCGAATGAGTAGAGACGATATTGTTAACCATGATATGTTAAACGGATGAGTCGAGAGGATATCGCTATACATAAGATGTTAGACGGATGAGTCGAGATGATATCGTTATACATAAGATATTAAAATGACTAGTTGAGATGTTAACCGGCGGATAAGAAATGATATCGTCATACATGAGATGTTAAACGAATGAGTCAAGATGATATCGCTATACAAGAGATGTTAAACGAATGAATCGAGATGATGTCGTTATACAAGACATGTTATACGGATGAGTTGAGATGATATCGTTATATATGATATGTTAAACGGATGAGTCAAGATGATATCGCTATACATCAGATGTTAAACAGATGAGTTGAAATGATGTCGTTATACATAAGATGTTAAACAAACGAGTTGAGTTGTTAAACGGAGGAGTCGAGATGATATCGTTATACATGAGCTTTTAAACGAATTAGTCAAGACGATATCGTTATACACAAGTTATTAAACAGACGAGTGGAGATGTTAAACGGAGAAGTCAAGATGATTCCGTTATACATGAGAAGTTAAACAGATGAGTGGAGATGATATCGTTATACAAGACATGTTAAACGGATGAGTCGAGATGATATCGTTATACATGATACGTAAAATGGATGAGTCGAGATGATATCGCTATACATGATATGGTTAACGGATGAGTTAAGATGATATCGTGATACAAAACATGTTAAACAAACGAGTTGATATGTTAAACATTGGAGTCGAGATGATATCATTATACATGAGATGTTATAAGAACGAGTCGAGATGATATCGTTATACATAAGATGTTAAACAGACATGTGGAGATGTTAAATTAAGGAGTCGAGATGATATCGTTATACATGAGATTTTCAACGGATGAGTCGAGATGATATCGTTATACATGAGATGTTAAACGAATGAGTCGAGATGATATCCTTATACAAGACATTTAAAACGGATGAGTCGAGATGATATCTTTATACATGTAATGTTAAACTGATGAGTGGAGATGATATCGTCATACGAAGCATGTTAAATGGATGATTCGAGATGATATCGTTATACATGATATGTTAAACGGATGAGCCGAGATGTCCTCATGGATTTCGCCTCACCAAACCTTTGTCACTAAACACCTTCGTGATGACGAAGACAATGTAATTCATGACGTTATTTGGGGCCCACTTTTTTCGACGCTAAGACTTTACCAATGTGGGCCATCGTAAATTAGTGACGACACTAATAATTTCCGATATTTATTTTTTTTGTTATTGTGCAATTTAAATCTTTAATAAAATGAAAAAAATATACTAAATCATTTAATTTGGTGACGACATTGTCGTCACTAATCCTTTTTTATTTTATTCATTTTTCAATTTAAATCATTTAAAAAATGGAAAAAAAATCTAAAGCGTTTTAATTAGTGACGACTTAAATATGTCTGCATATCAAAGAAAAACAACAACAATTGCTGCATTTCTGGAATTTTTATTCGGAAAAAACCTACCAAAACTGAACCTGTAAATGACCCATAAATAGCTCGCCACTCGACCCGGTTGTCCCGGTGGTCCGGAGGCGGTGGTGGTGGTACTAACCAAACACAAACAAAACAAAAAAAACAACCTAAATTAATTAACCAAACATAAATTAACCAAATTATCACATAAACAAAATATACACAATTAAAAAAAAATACCTTTAAACAAAACAACCAAAAACACAACAAAAGTGTTCACGGAGGTGGTGGTGCTGCTGCTTCGGTGTTGCTTCCGGTGGAGGTTCACGGTGGTGATGCTGCTGCCGGCAGTGCCATCTAACCAACACAAACACAACAAACAAACAAATAAAGATTAATAAACAAAAATTAAAAGAAAAAACATACATTTAAACAAACCAAAGTTAACAACTAAAATAAAAAACCAAAAATACCAAAAACATATCTTTAAATGAGGGTGGTTCACGGCTGTGGTGGTGGTGGTACGCGGAGGTGATGTTGAGAAAAAAAACTAAAAGTGCCCAGTGGTGCAAGTGAAGATAGTTGTGGTGAAAGTGGTAGATTTGGTGGTAACAATGGTGGATTTAGTGGTGAAAGTGGTGGATTTGGTGTGTATAAAACGAGAGAGTTATAAGTGTGAAGATGTTTGTGTTTGGTGAAAAAGTGTTAGCAATAATGGATATGTAGATCTGGCAAAATTGGGACGACATAATTCTTTATATTTAGTGACGACATAGTCGTCACTATTTTTTTTCAAAATTTAAAAATTTTGTGTAGCGGATAAACTTTCTATTTGGCGGGGTAACACAAAAATTTCATGAAAATTTTATGACAACAAGCGTCACTAAACTTAATATTTATTTTAAAAATAATTTAAATTACTTATAAATGTTTAAAACAGAGAAGTTGAGATGATTCCGTTATACATGAGAAGTTAAACGGATGAGTGGAGATGATATTGTTATACAAGACATGTTAAGTGGATGAGTCGAGATGATATCGCTATACATGATATGTTAAACGGATGAGTTGAGATGATATCGTTATACAAGACATGTTAAACAGACGAGTTGATTTGTTAAATAAAGTAGTCGAGATAATATCGTTATACATGTGATGTTATATGAACAAGTCGAGATGATATCGTTATACATAAGATGTTAAACAGGTGAGTGGAGATGTTAAATTAAGGAGTCGAGATGGTATCGTTATACATGAGATTTTCAATGGATGAGTCGAGATGATATCGTTATACATGAGATGCTAAATGAATGAGTCGAGATAATAACCTTATACAAGACATGTTAAACGGATGAGTCGAGATGATATCGTTATACATAAGATGTTAAACAGACATGTGGAGATGTTAAATTAAGGAGTCGAGATGATATCGTTATACATGAGATTTTCAACGGATGACTCGAGATGATATCGTTAAACATGAGATGTTAAACGAATGAGTCGAGATGATATCCTTATACAGGACATTTTAAACGGATGAGTCGAGATGATATCATTATACATGTAATGTTAAACAGATGACTGGAGATGATATCGTCATACGAAGCATGTTAAATGGATGAGTCGAGATGAAATCGTTATACATGATATGTTAAACGGATGAGCCGAGATGTCCTCATGGATTTCGCGTCACCAAACCTTTGTCACTAAACACCTTCGTGACGACGAAGACTATGTAATTCATGACGACATTTGGGGCCTACTTTTTTCAACGCTAAGACTTTACCAATGTGGGCCATCGTAAATTAGTGACGACCATAATTTCCGATATTTATTTTTTTTATTGTGCAATTTAAATCTTTAATAAAATGATAAAAATAAACTAAATCATTTAATTTGGTGACGAAATTGTCGTCACTAATCCTTTTTTATTTTATTCATTTTTCAATTTAAATCATTTACAAAATGGAAAAAAAATATTAAGTCATTTAATTTCTGACGACATCGTCGTCACTAATCTTTTTTTATTTTATTTATTTTCCAATTTAAATCTGGGGAAAAATAAAGCGTTTTAATTAGTATATGTCTGCATATCAAAGAAAAACAGCAACAATTGCAGTATTTCTCGAATTTTTATTCGGAAAAAACCTACCAAAACTAAACCTGTAAATGACCCATAAATAGGTCGCCACTCGACCCGATTGTCCTGGTGGTCCGGAGGCGGTGGTGGTGGTATTAACAAAACACAAACACAACAAAAAAAAGCAACCTAAATCAAATAACCAAACATAAATTAACCAAATTATCACATTAACACAATATACACAATTAAAAAAATACCTTTGTTGGGAATTAAATAATCTGAAGATTAGTATCGGGAATTAAAGGTTTACAAGATCAGTTCTGCTCAAGGAAATACACTAAGTATCATTCTATTGCAAGTGCATTTCATTCTACTGCTAGCTTTAAGATTCTGCTGCCGCAAACATTCTACTGCTAGTATGTCAAGATTGTGCTACTAAGTAGATAACTGATGCATATTCTACTGCTGTGTGGATAAGTAGGAAAAAGATATTTGTGTATAAATGTAAAGTATATACGGTAAACAATATCTTTGATAGTTGTTCTCAGAACAAGTTGTAAAACACAGATACATGTTGTATCTTAATGACTGACACTCTCAACACAAGCAAAGCATGTGCTCGACAAGACTTGACAATATTGTAAAGATCTCTCTTGGACTATAAAAGAGAAATCTTAGCTTAGTGACTGTGTGTGTGCCTTTCATAGAAATTTCATATTAGTTATCAAGAACAAACACAACAAAAATCTCTAGTCATAGAAACATAAGATTCAAGGTTTTGTAACCCTAGTGATAGTGAAGATCACTCGTATTATTATCTTAATAATATTGAATCGTTTGGTGTTAACATTGTGTGTTCATTGTTCATTACTCAAGCATTACTTTCCATTTCCAATAACCAAATAAACCTTCTAAGTGTGGTTAAGTAGATTTCGCATACTTAATCATATTAACTCAAAGTATCACATACACTCGTACTAAAGGACTAACATCCTCAAAAATGTATCGAAGCATCCTCTCAATTGGTATCAGAGCCAGGCTGATATCTTTGATTTAGAAGAAGAAATGGACGTTGAATCTATTCAGACCAATGTTGCTGCAAAATTACCCATGCTCAAACAGAATGAGTTTGAGATGTGGAGGCTGAGAATAGAGCAGTATTTCCAAGTGCAAGACTATGCACTTTGGGAAATTATAGAAGATGGAAACTCTTACCAGCCTACAACCACTACATGAACAGTGGAAGGCAAAGTGGTGACAACTCTGCAGCTCCACCCAACATCTGCAGAAGACAGAATAAACAAGAAAAATGACCTAAACGCAAGAAGCATGCTGATGATAACCATTCCCAATGATCAACTTTTAAACTTCAGCAAGTTCAAAGATGCCAAGTCATTATTTGAAGCTATTGTTGCCAGATATGGTGGAAATGAAGCCACCAAGAAAACCCACAAGACTCTGCTCAAGCAGCAGTTTGAAAACTTCTCCTCTACCAACAATGAATCTCTTGACCACATGTTTAATAGGCTTCAGAATATTGTGAGCCAACTTGCTATTCTTGGGGTTGAAATACCTCAAGAAGATTTCAACTCAAAATTTCTGAGAAGCTTACCAGAAGAGTGGGCTATACATGTTGTTGTCTGGAAGAACAAGCCAGACCTTGACACCATAGAACTAATAGACTTGTATAGCAACTTTAAGATTGTAGAACAAGATTCGAAGAAAACTAGAGGTACTAGTTCTAATACTGGGAACATGGCATTTATGTCATCTCCTAGTACCTCAAATCCAAGTGAAGAGGTGAAAGTTGTTGATGGTGTTGGTGCTGCTAGTTCATCAAGCAGTACCATGGGTATTTTGGATGAGAAGACTTGTTGTGCTTTTCTCACAAGTCGAAATGATGGGTCAATGCTCACTTATGAAGATCTCCAAGATATCAATGATGATGATCTGGAGGAAATGGACCTTAAATGGCAAATTTCTCTTCTTAGCATGAGGGCTAAGAAGTTCTATCAAAGGACGGGGAAGAAGCTCACAATCAGCAACAATGATACTGCTGGTTTTGATAAGTCGAAGATAGAATGCTATAACTGCCACATGATGGGGCACTTCTCAAGAGAATGTAGAAGGCCAGGGCAGCAAGATAGCAAGAATAGAGGTTTTGGAAGCAAATCCAAAACAGTGGAGGTTTCTGAGCCAAACTCAAAAGCTATGGTAGCTATTGATGGGCTAGGTTTTGATTGGAGTTTCATGGCTGATGAAGAAGAAGATTCTTCACAGATGGCACTCATGGCTTTCTCTACTGAGGTACAAAATCATAAAGTTTGTTCTAATACTTGCACAGCTCTTTCAGAACTACAAACTTTAATCAAACATTATGATGACCAAAAGAAAGTCCTAAGGAGAACTCAACAAGACTTAGTAGATTATAAATGTGGCTTAGAATCTCTAGAGAAGCAGATCATTCATTAAAAACAAAATGAATTTGCTTTTTCTGATGACAAAGCTCTTCTTAGACAAGACATATTCTTTAGAGATGCTGAAATTAAGCTTTTGATAGAGGCTTATGATAGGATCAAAAAGGAAAATGGAAACATTCACTTGACTGTAGAAACACTAGAACATGCTTCAAGAGGTGTAACCAACATGATTGAATGTCAAGTGATTAATAGAGCCAAGTCAGGTGTAACTACGCAAGGAAAAGGCGTAACGTTGTGACGTGTATGATATGTGACCATGCTTATATGAAAGACAACTATAGTAATCAACGAGAACAAGTTGGTATAAATAAGACACAAATCTCATAAAATATGTCAGCAATTGATGAAGCGAAAAGTGTACCGCTTTTAGGGGGTCATTTAAGCCCTAAATCGTATTTATTTGATCAAATATTGCCCTAAATAGTTCCTTTTGTCATTTTAGGTACTTTGGAGAAGAAATCTGGAAAAGGAAGCATTTTGGACGTTTTTGGAGCATAAAAGTGAAGAAAATGACAAAGTCTTCAAAGCTGCTGGAAAAGTATACTTGACGGCGTTAAGGATAGCTCCTGACGGCGTCATGGCTTGGCAAAAGAGGTGGATATGAAAAATACACATGATAAGCCTGGGAATTTTACAATGGGAAGTCTGACGGCGTCACCTTTTAAATTGATCAAGGCCATCACGGTTTAACTTAAAGAGAGACGGCGTCAAGCCCATTTCTGACGGCGTCAACCTTTGATAAGCCAGAGCGGATTTTGGAGCACTAAAGAGGGATGGTGTCAGGAAGGCCATCCGGGAACCCTAGACACGGCGAGGAGACGGCGTCAAGATCTACAACGTGATGCCGTCAGATACTAAGTTCTATATATAGTTTTGCAATTTTATGTCATTAGTGTGCAACTTTGTGAGGAGAAACCCAAGGACGAATTTCTACCATTTTTAAGGGTTTTCATACCCTTGGATCTCCCATGTTTAATTGAAGATAAGTTTTCATTTAATCAATCAATATGTCTATGTGTTGTTTGATTATATCTTGTTCTTGTCTTTTAATTAACATGCTAGGCTAGATTTATCTTGTGTTTGCTTAGATCTAATGAAACATAACTATTGATTATTAGTTGTTAGTGTGTTATTAATTGTATTGGATGATTGTTTATCGATGTTAGGCTTAAGAAAACTGGCTAACTTCCTATTCGGTAACTTGCTTGAACGTCTTAAGAAACATGAACCAATGCGTACTAAGGTTTTTATGGTTGTATTTAATGCATGAGCGAATTCTAGTGATCCCATGTTAGGAGCTTCTTAGCCGGCTCGACATAGGAGTCAAGTAGGAGCTTATAGAGTTGGGGAAGTACGTACGCCACCCCACGATTGGTATTAAGGAATACACCCGTCATCCACGCAATTAATACACACTAATCAACCGGTAAAAGATAGTTAGGGAGTAAGGAAATCTAAGTAAACACATTTCTCTCCATATAAGTTTCACAACCTTTTCATTTTCAGTTATTTTATTTTATTTGCATTTGTAGTTATTTGGGTTAGTTGACTAGCAACTAATTCCGCCCACTCCTTCAAAACTGAGATTTTACTTGCTTTCATAAAAACATAAAAATACAAAAAGAATCTTCCCTCACCCTTAGACCTATTAGAGTAGTTTTTCAATCCTAACGATACTATTCCCTGTGGAGAACGATCAATCCCCCGTACTTACCACTACACTATACTACATCGGTCAGGTACACTGCCTGGTGGGGTTGTAAGCCTCTTGAGATCCCTCGAGAGGTAAAACCTGTTGTAAGGTCGCAAAACCACGCATCAAGTTTTTGGCGCCGTTGCCAGGGAATAGTTATTGTTTAGGTTGAATTTTTATTTTATTAGGTCTACTCACTAGATTCCTTTCTAGTGAGATTTTTTTTTTTTTTTAATTTTTCTAGGATTTCTTGTAGTCTATCTTTTTCTTTGTGCCCTTTGTTTGTAAAACCATTTTCATTTGTCACTATGATGGATGAAATTCCATTTAGATCATTGACAATAGAGGAACAATTATATTTCACCAATAGATTTGTTTCCTATCATTCCTATGAATTTTTGTGTGATCTTTGTGATTTCCAAAAGGAGTTAGGGGTAAGGTTAGATGGGTTTAATGAATTCTATGCATGTGAGATTTCTATTAGACGAGCATTATCTGGATCAATTCCTTTTAGTCAGGCCCTTTGGATGAATTTTGAGGAAAGCTTCCTAACCATGACCCATAAGTGGAACGAATTGGTGGATTCGTATGAGCAAAGAGACCTAGTTTCTAAGAACATGAACTTAGAATCAAACCAAGATTCTGAGACGGTTAGAGTTGAGCCACCTAGCTGCATGTCATGGTTAGGCACTACCATAATACAGGGTGAACACTTAGGTGATCTTGATGTGATGGAGGATCTAGCCGAGCATGATCACATTGATCAAAAAGACCTAGGTTTTATGATTGATGACGTTGAATCTCAAGAAACACATGATGAATCTTTTAGGCAATTTGAATATAGCAGTCAGAATATTAAGGATGATCCTTATGATTCGGACATAGAAGTTGAGATGCCTAGAGAAGCACTTGAGATACTTGGGAAAATGTTAGGGTTAGATCCTACTAAAACACATGATGAGGATATAGGTGATCTTGACATAAGGAATGATGAGGTAAGTAACATAAGCCCACCAAGTACCCCACAAGTCCTACCATCATTTGAGGCACACACACCACCCATGACTTACCCGGAAGAAGTAGAAGAGACTATAGGAACCCCAATAGAGGTAGAGCCCTTGGACCAAACAAAACTAGAAGAAATAGGTTTGAATACTTGTAGTCATAACCTTTCTTTTAGTTCTATGGAAGTTCCTAGTTTTGATGAACCGGAGCCTCAACCAAAACCGTTACCTAATCTTCCATCTTTAGATGTGAATTTAGGAATTAAAAAAGGTCCCGATCCACCCATCAAACCATGTAGTCCGGGTAATGTTAAGATTAAGGTAGTAGACTCTAGGCCATGTGGAGTGGAAGCTAATATAGGAGTGAACCATGACCTTACATACTTACATCACCCATTCATGATTGATCACAAGAAACATTATGGGTTTAAACCGGGTTTATTAGGTCAAGATGGATTCCCAACTAGGAGTCTCTCGAAGTTGTAACACCCAGACCCGACAAGGGTAAAGATATCACAATAATGGATTCATATCAGATCAAAACAGAGCATACATCTACAGTAATACAAAAATCTCAAAGGATTACAAACGAAATACTGAATCTACAAGGTTACAATGAAAGCTTTCAAAACTAATTCTAAAACATAATATCTTCTATCCAATTCTAATCCAGAATAGCTACCAAGCCTTCTAAGTCCAGAGGTACACTCTCACCCATTCCCAGCTTCCTACTAAAACCTGCCGCAGGAAAAGAAATGCGGCTGAGCTACGAGAGCTCAGTGAACAGATATATAGATGACAAAAACAATAACAGATAACAATACAAAAACAAATCCGAAATACAGATTATACAGATACTGAATTAAAGTGAAAGAATAGGAAAGGAATAAGGGTAAAAGAAAAAAAAATGAAAAAGGGATAATGTACAAACCAGGTTTAGGGAAATACAGAAATCCATCACGAGCCCAGAGATAACAGATAATATCATAACAGAGTAATCATATAATAATCCAGAGGGGATGCCTCTCAGGTAACAGATAATATGAGGGGTGACCTCATGTATCAATTGGAGTGATCAGCTCCCAGATATTGTGAAAGACGTGTATCGCACACACCATCAATCACCAGAGATATATATAACAGATAACATAATAACAGATAACAGAAATCAGATCAGAACTAGGATGCATCCATGCGCCCCAGTAGGCCAAAATCTTCTCCTACACAACAGATAAAATCAGGGACGGGACAGGTCATCACTCTCCTGCCCTAGAGTCATGCCATCGGTGCATCAATGACATGGACATGAAACCCTCATGCCTAGTGATTGGCTCGGATATCAGACTGTGGTCAAGGTCAGATGTCATATAATAAATAGAGTCACATCTAAGGGTTCATGGCAGAAGGGTCATGTCAACAATTCAGATTAAGATAATAAGGTTTAAATCAGAGTTTATCAGATTAAGTTTAATATCAAAGCTCAAGTTCAGATTAAAAGGTTTATTTCCAATAGTCCAAAAGAGTATATCAAAGGTTAATAATTACAAGTTTATAGCAATAATCCATTTCAGAAGTTCCTGTCAAGAGTTCATTTAAATCAATCCTTTAATAATGGTTTTCATTGAAATGATCTTTCAAAATAGTTTTCATAAAAATGGTCTTCCAAAACTTTTAGTAACTTCCATTTCAAGTGGTATAGCTTCTTTTTAAAATAGCTTTTAATAAAGGTTCAAAATCAATTAGGTTCAGATAAGGATTTAACAGGTTAAGGTTTATACCAAAATCAAGTCAAAGTTTACAATAGATATATCGGTTAAGGTTCAGAACAAGGTTCACATATCAGATTCAATCAAAACTCACAAATTCAGGGTTCAGAACAAGAGGTCAATCAGAGTTCAGGAAAAAGGTTCAGAATAAAAGAATCATAGCAGAGGTTCAAACAAAAACGTTCAAGACAAACAGATCACAACAAAGATTCACAACAGAAGGGAACATAGCAGTGGTATCAGAGATCCTAATAAAGAAAATGTAAAACTGAAAGAAAAGGGAATGAAAAACCCTTACTGAAAAAGGGCAGAATATCTGTACCTTATTCGCACAGTAGACAAACAAACAAACACAGAAGGAAATATCCGGACTTCTCCTTCTTCACACCTAAGGAAGAGGAAGACAGAATTACTACAGATTCTATTTCAGATTATTACTTTTAGTTTACCTCTTCATTTTAAGTACTTTCTATTTTTAGTAACTTTCCAGATTTAGTAAGTTCCCATAATTAGCAGGTTTCCAGAATTAACAGATATTACCATTTCAGATTAGGTTGGACCCTTATTCAAAGATTATTATGGAATAACAGAATATTTTACCAAGTTACAGAAGTTTAGGGTTAATTATGACATGATCACAAAGTTTAGGGTTTTACATGTAATTTCATCAATTTCCAAGGTCATTAGTGAAAAATACTTTAAGTTACAGAATTATATACTCATTTTAGTCAGAATTACATTTTATTCTCTTAAGTTTCACAATTTACAGATTATACCCCTCTAGTTATATAATTTACAAAACAAACCTTATATTTATATAATTCATGATTTAATCCTTCCAATATCCATATTTACCATACAAGCATATTACTTTACCAATTTTCAGAATGTTACTTCAGAATATCCATATAGTACTATTCAGCCCCTCAGATTTCAGAATTTACACAATTAGTCCCTTAAGTTTACAAAACTTATATATTAAATCATAATTCCATAATAATTACACATTAGGCCCATAAATACTCAAAATTACACAAAACACTCTCAATATTATTATTTCCTCAAAATGACTTCAAGTTTCCGTAATTTACAATTTTAGTCCCTTTACTTTAATTATTTAAAATTCGTACCCTAAATATATATTTAAATTCACATCTTGCAATTTTACACTTAAGGCCCTCATTGTATATTTTTCCTACATTGTCCCAGATCTATAGAGTCTTACAAAAATGTCCCTTGAGTTTTAGAGTTTACAAAACAACCCTTTATCTTTTTTTTATTTCAAATCGCTAATCACAAAAACAACTCAAAACCCTAGCATTAATTCCCAATCATTCAACCATCATCATGACAACCTTAAAACATAATAAATGATCAGATTTACACACCAAAACCCTAACCCTAAATCGATTGGATTTAGTTTTCTTTTATCTCCTTTTTATTTATATGCAGCGATTAGAACAATAATTTACAAAACATGATCAAAGCCTCAAAAATTTGAATCATTATTTTTCTGAGATCTTATATATTATATAGAGTCCACGAAAAATAGTGTTCATGCCCAGAAAATTCGTATATAAATATTTAGAGTTTTATAGCATTTTTAAGGTTAAATTCGAAAATAATTCATATAGCATGCATGGTTCAGTTTTAACATTTTATTTAGACCTTATATGATATAGGGGACGTGAGAAAAATACCAGATCCAATATGGAACGCGTAGAATAGGCTGGACGAAATTACACCTCTCGGATTGAATAAAACGACACCAAAATTCCCACGAGCACAAACGTGACCAACACACCTTGTAATCATTTTTCGTAGATCATATGTGATATGAGGAACTCAGGAAAAATGGAAAATGAATTATACAAGGGTCGTACGAATTAAAATGGAATTTACCTCACTTTTGAACAAAAATTCGACACCAATGAATTTAGGCCCTTATAATTCGAATGAATATTTTTCTTGGATTCCTAGCAATAGATTGAACTCAGAAAAATTGCTTTTGGACCTCCAGAAATTCGTATGAAGGAATGATGAATTATTTATGTTTTGTGTTTACTCGGCATAATGAAGTAGGAAGAAATATTGTGAAATAATTATATAGGATTATGATGTACCAATTCTAAGGAAGGGATCACATAAATTTCGGTCCAAATTAGCTAACCAAATTAGGTTTTTAATTTAATTGATCTTATCCCCTTTTTACTTGTATTTATCTAACTTTTAAATACATTTTATATAAACCGAAATTAATTAAATGTATATAAAATTGGTTTTTAAACTTTGTAAGGTATAAAATAATTATTTTGGACATGAAAATTTATTAGTGGACTTGTCTAAATTTTATTGTAATTTATATGTAGCTTATTTGACATAATTCGGATTTATTTGGTACTTATAATAGCTTGTAATTAAATTCTTACGTAGTGAGGACATTTTGGTCATTTTACATGTTATCTGAATTTCAGGTATTACACCCAACTAGGAATCTCTCAAAGTTGATAGAAGATGATCCCTTTTTAGGAGAAAACTTTAATTCACCCATTGACCAAAGTGAACTAGGTAAGGTTATGATGAAAGGAGCACACCCCTTTGAGTATATAATTCATCCACCACTCTTTCCTCACGCGGCATACTTCCACCAAGATGGTGTGTATCTCTACTATCACTCGCACTTAATCCTAAGTGTAGGAAAAACCTCTCCTTTATCCGTTAAATAAGGGTAGAGTCAGGCTCGTGACTCGAACAAAAACAAGCGCTTCTTGGGAGGCAACCCAAGCTTTATTTGCTTTGTGTGTTTATTTATTTGTTTGTTTGATTTTATTTGCTTCCGTATGTATGTTTAATTTTTATTATTATTGATTCATGTTCGAAACTAAATTGTGAAAATGCTTTATCTTGTTTTTAACTTCGTCTTAACTACATATAAAGGTATTTTGCAAAAGATAAGTGTAAGGGAAATCCAAATCGGTTTATTAGAACAAATGAACATGAATCATAACAATAATAAATTAACATACATATTAGTAATTGTTTGAGTCAAATGCTTGTATCGAGTCATAATGATATTTTGCAGGAATTCCAGGAAGTAAGGTATAGGTTTTTCCAGAAATTTTCCGGAAACTTAACATGAGAATTCTGTCAGATCATTTCTGACGGCGTCAGGCCTTACAACCTGACGGCGTCAGGTTTTAATTTTCTGAAATTTTTGAAAGTTTTGTTTTTCTTCCGAAATCATAAAAAGTTTTTATTAAATCTCTAACTTATAAACTCCAGGAATCTGCAAAATTATCATTCCACAAGCATTATATCCTTATACAGATTTATCCCGCCGATGTTATGCAGGTTTTCTTGTTTGTTTTCTCAGGATTAACAGGTTATTTTGGACAAGGAGATGTATGTGGAATCAAGCTTTTGGCGATGCTTTAGTCTTGAAGCTTCTACATTCCCTTGGAAGAAGATCTAACCATGTTACCTCTTTATCCACCAAACGAATCAGGGGAGTATTTGATTTCATTCTTTTACCTTATTTAATTTTACATCTTGTTATTTGAACATTGGGGACAATGTTCATCTTAAGTGTAAGGGGGGGTATAGTACGATACTTTAGAGAATGCAATTGCGCTCGATTTTTGTTTGTTTAATGGTAGATGTGTAATAAAACTGAGATAAATACCTGTTAGGGCAATTTTAGTGCCAAATTTAAAATTTTTTACAACATATAGGAGTGAAACTTTGATTTTAATGAGCGTCTCATGGATAGGAGTTATATGACTAGCACAAAAACCGTACCACTAAAAAATTTTCCACCCCCAAATATGTGAGGTTCGCCCCTAGAATTAGTAGCAAAAGCATTTATGCTATGATGTGTGTACCGGTAGCACTTAGATTCTAGAACTTGCGTTAGGATCATTCCGAGGCCACAAGTGAGACTACATTCGTGTAGTTAGATTTACTACATGATAAGAGGCATTAGGATTAACCCATTGTTTTACACCTGTGTTTTTGTTATAATTACTTTGGCTACATTGGTCAAGTAATTCTCCCACACCCTTTGCGTTGTACTCATTTTTAGTACACGATACCCCTAGTACACCCCTCAGAGCCTATCTTTTCGTTTCTAACTTTAAGCATTTTACTTAAAGTAAGAATTTGTTTACACCCTACTTAAATGTACACCCAAATCGCCTTAGTCTACCTTGTATGCACTCATCTTTAGTGCATTATTGTGACAACATTTGTTTAAACCCTAAGTTAATTATCTAATTGATTACATGGTTGCTAAGTCGAGTCATATCCGTGTACATATTGTTTTGGGACGATTGGGACTTATGGGTAAAGTACTAATGTAATGGAGTAATGGGGAAGAACAACATTATTACCCCCATATGTGCCAACTATTTTAAAAAGTACTCCAAGTGTTTCGATTATCTTAATTCGAGTCATTAGAATAGTTATTTGTAAAGTTATGTAAAAGTTCAAGTGTAAGGGGAATGCAATGCCCCTATGATGTATTATTGTGGATGGTAGGGCAAGAGTGTATGCACAAAAAAAAATCAAAAAATAAAATCAAAAAAAAAATCAAAAAAAAAAATCAAGAAAAATACAAAAAAAAATGAGAAAAAGAAAAATAGAAAAAACATACGGACTACCATCCCGTTTCATTTTATGTTTATTTTATGTTTATGTTATTTTGTTTTTAGCTTAAGTCGAGTCTAGTCTTGGCTTAGCAACGCCATATTGTACATGTAATTAATCAAGATCTTTAACTCGCCACCAGTAAAATATCCTTTATCCAACAAAACCGTGTTTATCATATCCCTACACCTAACGTTATATCCCATGTAAAAGCCCTCTTTGATAGTTTATCTTCGGTGCTTACACCTAGTGGAGAAGGTTTTCGATCCTTTCCCAAGCCTATGGTAATCTATTTGCTATGACAGGTAGTGAGAGATATTATCCGTTTTCATTTATGAGATTTATTTTGATGACACCTGAGAGATGTGAGTATCTAAACACTACTTGTGAGGTGCTAGTTTTTAATCTCCGTGCTTATTATGATTAAAGTGGAACGACTATTTGTTGTAATTACTTTTAAATTAGCATTAAATGACCCCTAACTTGTATTTTGATTAGAATAAAAGCGCATTTGCTTGAGGACAAGCAAATCTCAAGTGTAAGGGTATTTGATGAAGCGAAAAGTGTACCGCTTTTAGGGGGTCATTTAAGCCCTAAATCGTATTTATTTGATCAAATATTGCCCTAAATCGTTCCTTTTGTCATTTTAGGTACTTTGGAGAAGAAATCTGGAAAAGGAAGCATTTTGGACGTTTTTGGAGCATAAAAGTGAAGAAAACGACAAAGTCTCAAAATCGGCTGGAAAAGTACCTTTGACGGTGTCACAAATTGTTCCAGACGGCGTCATGGCTTGGCAAAAGAGGTGGATATGAAAAATACACATGATAAGCCAGGGAATTTTACAATGGGAAGTCTGACGGCGTCACCTTTTAAAGTGATCAAGGCCATCACGGTTTAACTTAAAGAGAGACGGCGTCAAGCCCATTTCTGACGGCGTCAACCTTTGATAAGCCAGAGCGGATTTTGGAGCACTAAAGAGGGACGGCGTCAGGAAGGCCATCCGGGAACCCTAGACACGGCGAGGTGACGGCGTCAAGATCTACAACGTGACGCCGTCAGATACTAAGTTCTATATATAGTTTTGCAATTTTATGTCATTAGTGTGCAACTTTGTGAGGAGAAACCCTAGGACGAATTTCTGCCATTTTTAAGGGTTTTCATACCCTTGGATCTCCCATGTTTAATTGAAGATAAGTTTTCATTTAATCAATCAATATGTCTATGTGTTGTTTGATTATATCTTGTTCTTGTCTTTTAATTAACATGCTAGGCTAGATTTATCTTGTGTTTGCTTAGATCTAATGAAACCTAACTATTGATTATTAGTTGTTAGTGTGTTATTAATTGTATTGGATGATTGTTTATCGATGTTAGGCTTAAGAAAACTAGCTAACTTCCTATTCGGTAACTTGCTTGAACGTCTTAAGAAACATGAACCAATGCGTACTAAGGTTTTTATGGTTGTATTTAATGCATGAGCGAATTCTAGTGATCCCATTTAGGAGCTTCTTAGCCGGCTCGACATTGGAGTGAAGTAGGAGCTTATAGAGTTGGGGAAGTACGTACGCCACCCCACGATTGGTATTAAGGAATACACCCGTCATCCACGCAATTAATACACACTAATCAACCGGTAAAAGATAGTTAGGGAGTATGGAAATCTAAGTAAACACATTTCTTTCCATATAAGTTTCACAACCTTTTAATTTTCAGTTATTTTATTTTATTTGCATTTGTAGTTATTTGGGTTAGTTGACTAGCAACTAATTCCGCCCACTCTTTCAAAACCGAGATTTTACTTGCTTTCATAAAAACATAAAAATACAAAAAGAATCTTCCCTCACCCTTAGACCTATTAGAGTAGTTTTTCAATCCTAACGACACTATTCCCTGTGGAGAACGATCAATCCCCCGTACTTACCACTACACTATACTACATCGGTCAGGTACACTGCCTTGTGGGGTTGTAAGCCTCTTGAGATCCCTCGAGAGGTAAAACCTGTTGTAAGGTCGCAAAACCACGCATCAGCAATAAACCACAAAAGAGGCATCAGCTTGGCAGGCAGGCAAAGCGGCAGTCATAGGGTTAAGTTTTTGTAAATGTAGCTATAGTCTAGGTTTTAAAATCACCCAGTTCTCTATAGCCAAGGCTCTGATACCAATCTGTCACACCCCCAGAAATCAGGTTCAGCGGAAGCATACACCTCGCTGGGGTGCAACTCAATTGGTATCACAACACAAGTATAAAGAATGGTTTTACCTCAACCATTTAAAGTAGATTTCATAATCAAAAGTGATTTGTTTACAACATTTCAAAAGTGGTGCGGAAATATAAGCCCATAAAATATTTCAAATGGTCCCGAATATATCAGAGTCTTCTATGACCATGCCATGCCCTGCCAAAAGCCTCCAGTAGCGTGCTATTGCTTATACCTGAAAATACATGCTAAAGTGTCAACACGAGGTTGGTGAGTTCATAGAGTTTAGTGAAACATGTAAAGCATTTGTATAATGATTTCCCAGCAAAGGCATTGTAAATCCACCCAGTCCCAAGTCCCGCCCATACAAGACTTGCAACCTGTGTGTTTATAACCCACTGCCAAATAAGTTTTGGTTTATGTAAACAAAAGTAATATATGGACCAAGATTCAAAGATAAGTGTGACAATGTCGCTATATAAAGATAAGCGTGAAAATGTCTCCATGTAAAGATAAGTGTGGAAATGTCGCCATCTAATCAATGCTGACAATGTCGCCATATAAACAATTCTGACAATGTCGCCATATAAACAATTCTGACAATGTCGCCATATAATCAATTCTGACAATGTCGCCATATAAACAATTAATAATGTTTAAAAGACAAGTCACATTACAAGTAAAACAAGCATGGTGTTTAATTGTAAAACGAACAGTGAGTTTAAATGTAAAACGAGCATAAAGTTTAAATATAAACGAGCATGTATTCTCCCCCAAAACAGTTACAAAACAAGTAAAAGTAGGGGCCATGAACTCACCTGATGTGATAGCAACAATGATAATAACGAATATGCTGAAATGAGGCTCGGTCTCTAACCGCGACCTAATATGAGGATATGATCTAATGTAAGCAAATGAAATGATGCTACACATGCAAATACGTATGTTATCGATACCACTCGTTAATTTTGAAAATAACGTTTATCGTCGAAAAATACATTTTTGACGTCTCGTTAAGTTATAAACTACTTTTCGTGTAAATATGTTGAAACGGTACTCCACGATTCTCGTTTGGTGTTCTATCGGTAAATATAATGTTTTCGTCGTAATTTAATATTTTTCTTAACTTGAAAATATGTGACCAAATGACTTTGCAAAACTAGTCATAAATGGGTGCTCGTTAAGTGTTAGTGAATCGGCTCGGTGTCTTTGAAAACTTGTAACGATGTCTTGAAGACGTGTCATTTAACTTTTGATTATACGGGTCTCGATTGATAAGAAATACGGCTCTCAATATAGTGTATTGCAAAAATGGTTTTGGACTTAGCATTATTTTCCTACTAAAAGCTGATGGAAATATATTGTGTTCGTCGGGTTTCAAACGCGTGTATCTTTGTCGTTATGAGCTCGTTTTCTACGTTCTTTATATCCACGGCTTCGTATTAACATGAACTAACATAATTTCAGTAGGTCGGGTCATCTAGATTACATCTAACGCCTCGTTTTGTCCGTTGAATCTCGGCAAACAGCACGCAAATTTTCAGAAATTAGTTTTTCGTCGTCAAACTTAGAAAAATCATATCTTTTTCGTCGTAAGTCGGTTTTTACTCATTCAAGCGCCCACGGTTTCGTTTTTGAAAGTATTTTCTGAATATTTAAGCCATAATATCCCCTGAGTTACTGAGTTTTCCAGATTTCACGTTTTTGGACAGACCCTTTTCTATTGTTGTTAAAACTCATTTTTATTGTTCAAGACTTGATCAAACCACTTCCAATCAACACCACAACTAATCTAATCCTACCATACACCTTCTTAGGGTGTCATGGGGTCCTAAACATCACCAAAAATGGTGGATATCATGAGGATATTACTAAAAACCTTTAGATCCATAGATCTATGTAAAAAAATGAAAAATTAAGCATTGAGTTGTATGTAACATATATATATTTGTATGATTAGTTGCTAGCACAACAAAATACATCAAATGAAAGTATGAAAAGATTGAAAAGTTTACTTTTACTTGAAAAATTTATGGAGCTTCTTGTGTTCTTGAATGTGGCCGATCCAAATGGAGAGAAAAAGAGAGAGAGTTTGATCTCTTTTAGCTAGTTTACTTGCAATATGTAAGTGTTATAGAAATTAAATCAAAGACATAAAGTCTTGAAGTATTAAATGAAGTCAAGTAAATCAAGTGTTTTGGAGAAAATAGGGGTGCTAGGGGGCGGCACATGGAAGGAAAAGAGAAGAAATATGTTGCTAATTAAAGATCTTGTCCCCCCATTTAAGCAAGTATTAGTTGTTTGTGTATACATTAGGTGTTATCGTGTACCGAGTTAACTAGAAATAAATCGTGACGAGGTGAAATAAAATATGACGAAGTTGTAAAAATTGTAAAATCATATTCCTTGCAAGAATCGGGTGTTAGAATGATTATCGGGTTGAAATATCGCAGACCGACGAAGTTATAAGCTCCTAACGGAACATATAGCAATTGATTTAAAACACCGGGTAAAGTAATAATATAATCCTTATATCATTATAATGAGTATGAAAATATGTTATGATCACTGACGGGAGTATCGGGTATAATGTTAGTAGTAATGACTGAGTGGTAACGTTAATTAAATAATTAAACATACGTAATGAAAATCACACAAACCCGTGCATGACCTAATATGATAATGATGTTACTGATGATATGTAGACTACTCTAATCTATATGACGTGTCCTTACTGATGATGCATGAATACGCAGCTAAACCATACTAGTTACGCGAATTTGAATACCCGTAAACCTAGTTTACGAAAAGGATGAACGCTAACCATGAATAGTGATTTTCCTCCGGGAATGAATAGTGTTTCGTGAATAGTAAAATTTTTTGAAAACTTCTCAAAGTCTCAAACTGACTTCAAAAATGATGAATAGTAAATGATGAATAGTTATTGGTGAATAGTAATCTGTGAATAGTAACTTGTCGATGTTTGGAAAATGACCTGAAATTACGGGTTGTGACAGAGATGATAACTGTATCAACTCGAGAGGTCCATTTAACATCTCATGTATAATTATATCATCTTGACTCATCCGTTTAACATGTCTTGTATAACAATATCATCTCGAGAGGTCTAGTTGAAATCTCATGCATTACGATATAATCTCAACTCATCCGTTCAATGTAACACCCCCAAATCCACGCAGCGAAAATGTAATTTGAAGGCGTTACGTCATAGTATAAGAACACAAGATGCAAGATAAAGACCTCTAGATGAGTCTCTAAGAATGCAGAGCCAAGACAAAAATCAAGTACCTGAGAAATACATGCTAAAATGGGTCAACAAATATGTTGGTGAGATCATAGGTTTAAAGTAAATGTAATTATTGAACCACAAGATTTTGTAAGGTGTATGATCATTATAGCAAATATAATGCCACACGAAATAGTGTATACTACTGCCTAAGCTCATGACACCGAAGCGTTAACGTAGTATGTAATAGTGCCCAATACAAGTGTCTAACCCGCACACTTGTGAAATACTCAAATAATATGCGTCCATCCGACCGTGGAAGTTGGGTCAGTAGTGCTTATCCTACTATGGACGGCGGTGTCAACCCTAATAGATCTATTCACAGCATTTGCGCTTACTCACAAAAGAGTAATTAACGGTTCATGATAACGGGCGAAATAATAGTATTTGGTTTATCGGGACTTCGGCCAGTATGTAACAGGTAATTTTTATACTTATGTTTAATCGTAAAAATAAGCATGCATTCTCAACCCAAGTAATAAAAGATATATGTAAAATATGGGGCTATGAAACTCACCTTAGTGAAGTAGTCTGTAATAGAGTTAAGTCAATTGGTAGTAGTATGCAGTACCGACACGCGACCTATAATGATATGGCAAGTCTTAGCTCGTAGTTTGATTAAGTTTAGAAATGTTTTGTATCATTGTTGCTTGTGTGGCAGCATTCAAGTTTAAAATAGTTTTGTAAATATTGGCTAGCATTCACTTTCGGAAGTGCTTAAGTATACATGAACAAATAATAAAAAGTATTGAAACGAATAAGTCTTTGGCTCGTCAGTAACCGAAAGACGATGTACGGAAAGTAATCACATATAAATACTAGACGAATTCGAGTTATAAAAATGTCGTTTAAAAATATATATGTTTATATATAATCAAATATTAGTAGATAATAAAAGTATGTAGAAATTATATTTTAAGTATTAGTTTTATTAATGAGTTTGTATTAAAATACATTTATAAGTTATGTTTGTAGGACTTTTAGAAAATCGGGCATGGCCGGTGAATAAGTTTTAATTGACCGTGGTGACTAAGTGTCATAATAAACCGCCGTTATGAAAACGAGTATTGTTTAGTATTATATGAAATATTAACTAATGTTTCGAAAATTAAGTTTCATTTATAGTTTATAATCCGTTTTATAAAAATGTGTTTAGTGAAATAGTGTCGGGAGTAAATGAGTTGAGTGAGACGTGAACGAGTCGTGAAATAGACCGAGGAAAACAAGTGACTTGATTAGAATAACGATTCGAGTATACATTATACCATTTGATTTACACTTATGTTATTTTATTTATCAAAAGAATCGTATATACACAAAAGTTTTATACATATTTTACTTTATTAAATTTTAACTCAAACGCACCTTAGCGTTACCCAACATTTGCAGCATTTGCAAGCCCAAGTACAGTACAGTCACCTAAACACACCCTTAATTCAATATCATTGGCAGCCCAATTTAGTCTTAGTTTGCAAAAAAATAAAAAATAAAAAATAAAAATTGCAGTTTTGTTTCAAAAAGAGAAGGTTTAGCATCTGACTTATTGGCTGTTGGCGTATGTGTCCGGATGGCACCTCTTGTCCGGACAATATGACACCTTCCGGAAGGCATTTCCGAAGACACAAAACCGAAGGATGTTGGCAGTTCATCTTTTTGTCCAGAACAACCATTTATCCTTTGGACAATGGCAATAACCGTCGGAGTGCCGCCATTCCAGATTTCGTGGGATTGTGTCCCACGCGTGTTCTGACACCTACTCACTAGACTAGGCATAGCTCGGCTTGCTTAGTTCCCATGCAACACAGATATCAAGGTGAAGGTAGTATAAATACCCTCACCTCATTTATGATTCACAACTAATTCTTTACACACACTTACTTTCACCTATACTGTTCTATATATCATATACTCATTCTAACGCCGGAGTTTGGTCCTGGGATAAAACCCGGGGCGAGACTAACGCGTGCTTCTTTCTTACAGGGATCCGAAAGACCCAGGAGAATCCGAAGGACCCAGGAGTTGTCCGAAGGACCCACTTTGTTTGTTTGGAGTAAGACGCAAGATTTTACTTCAACAGGAGAATCCGAAGGACCCAGGAGTTGTCCGAAGGACCTACTTTTTATTTGGAGTAAGACGCATGATTTTACTTCTGCAAATTGGCGCCATCCGTGGGACTCGATATTCATTCTACTAGTGTTGATAAATGACGGGTCCTACTTTAGAAACACTAGTGCACCACGCAGAAGGAAGTGGAAAAAGTAATGATGACAACCACCCCAATATTCTGGAAGAGCAAATCCTAAGTCAGGTAACTACATTAAAAGCCCTAATAAAAGAACACAACGCAAAAGGGGAAGCCCTAACAAGCCAATCCGAATTGACTTTGATGAAGAAGATCCAAAAAAAGCCAACATTGCAGACACCGAAAGAAAACAAGAAGACGACCTAGCCAAGCCATACAAAGAAGCATCACGATGTCCGTTCACTCGGAGGATCATAGAGTTTTCAGGGCCGAAGCATGTGATGCCCACCAACATAAAACTTTATGATGGATCTGTAGATCCGGATGATCACATCACCAGATTTTTTGGTGCGGCTAACCACAGTGAATGGCCCATGCCGGTATGGTGTAAGATGTTTTAGCAAACGCTGGATAGTTCGGCAAGGGGATGGTTCGACCATTTGCCGCATGGCAGCATTGATGATTGGGAAACCCAACGTGATTAGTTCGTGACAAGGTTTGCTCTCAGAAGAAAATGCATCAAAGATCCGATGGAAATTAATAAGATCATTCGGCAGGTCAGGGAAACTCTGCCTGAATTCAAAGAACGATGGACCGACGAGGCCAACCATATCTCTGGCATACCAGAACTCATGCAAATCTCATCTTTTATTAACAGTAGCAAATGCCCTCGGTTGGCCAAGCATTTCTCTGAAAGAATTCCAATAACAGTGACGGAAATGATGATAAGGTAGATGATTTTGTCCGCTCAGAAGCGGTGTATCGGGCAACTGAATTACCGAGAGGTGAAAGGATGGATGCCTACAAGAAGGAGTATCACTCCAACTCTTATAACGACAAGGTCCCAAGAGCTCCTTTCGGAGGAGATCGCCATAGAAATAATCCCATAAATGACTATAAGCCTCTCCGGAATGATCACTATGCTCCCTATGTTCTAGCAAGATATGACAGCACTCATAGAACAGATCATCGTCGCAATGATATCCGCAGAAACGACACCAAACCTATAGACTTGAGCTCTTTGACCAAGGCCCCGAAAGGAATCTTGGCAACTGAACATCAAATAAGACTACCACCACCCCCACCATTGAAGAGAAAACCCCAAAGGGAAAATTTAGACAAGCATTGTGATTACCACAACGAAAATAGACACCTCACAAATGATTGTTGGCACCTAAAAGAGCAACTGAGGTTAGCTGTGGAGACAGGTAAATTAGACCATCTCTTGAAAGACTTTCGGCAAAGAGGAAGGGAACCACCGAGGGGCGACAACCATGCTAACAAGGGAAAGGTCATCAATATGGTCTTGAATCATGAAATCGCTCGGAAACGTAAAGTTATGGATCCGGAAGAAGATTGGATGAATGCCCCAATCAGTTTCCCTCCTATCCTACCGGGTAATGTTTCTGACGAACCACTGATCATCGAAGCCGAAGTGGAAGGTTATACGGTGCGGAGGATATATGTGGATCAAGGTGCTTCGGTGGAAGTAATATACGAACACTGTTTTGAAAATTTATGCCCTTCCATCAAAGCCAGGTGGAAAGAGACCAATACACATTTGGTAGGATTCTCCGGAGAATCCATCAAGCCGTTGGGAAAAATAGAATTGGACTTTTGTTTTGGAAACGAAGGGCTGTTTCGCAGGACCGTTATGAAATTTGCCGTGGTAAGGTCCCCCTCTCCATACAACATCATATTAGGCTGTTCCGTACTGAAAAAACTACGGGCTATTCCATCAACCATCCATTCGATGATGAAATTTCCTACTCCGATGGGCAAAGCAACATTGGTCACTCGATCGGTCATCATCTCGGAATGCCGCAAGTTGGAAGAAAAACAGATGTTAGAAAAAGAGGCAAGGACAGAAGAACCTCAGAATACCGACATAACTGAAGAACTAGCAGGGAAGACGGAGGAAGTCATGGTACACCCGGCATATCCGGATCAGCTGGTAACTATCGGAGGGAATTTCTCTAAAGAATTTAGAAGACAGTTGATTACGCTGCTCAAAAATAGCCAAGACATATTCGCTTGGGAACCAACGGACATGATAGGAATACCAAGGCGAATTACAGAGCACAGACTCAACGTGAATGTCCAAGACAAACCGATAGCCCAGAAGAAAAGAACCTTCTCAGCAGAAAAGAACCAGGCCATAACTAAAGAAGTGGAAGAATGGTTGAAAGCTGGAATAGTCCGGCCGGTGCGGTACCCAACATGGATCTCCAACCCGGTGCTAGTGAAGAAGTCGGATGATAGTTGGAGGATGTGCATCGATTTCAAGAATCTCAACTCATCTTGTTTGAAAGACTATTACCAATTGCTTGAAATCGATTGGAAGATAGAATCGGTCATGGGATTCCGTCACAAATGTTTTTTAGATGCAAATAAGGGGTACCACCTGGTACAAATGGCAAAGGAGGAAGAAGAAAATACAGTTTTCTATACCGAACATGGGACTTATTGCAACACCAAAATGCCATTTAGATTAAAAAATGCCAGAGCAACGTATCAACGGCTAGTAGACTCAGCTTTTCAGTCCCAGATCGGAAGAAATTTAGAAGCATATGTAGATGACATAGTAATCAAAAGCAAGACAGAGAAGGAATTGTTAGCCGACATAGCCAAAACATTCGACAACCTCCGAAAGATCAGTATGAAATTGAACCCGAAGAAATGTTCTTTCGGTGTGGAAGAAGGAAAGTTCCTCGGATATATGGTGACGTCCTAAGGGATCAGGGCAAATCCAAAGAAAACAAGGGCTATCGCAGATATGCAATCTCTAAAAACACTCAAGGAAATGCAAAGTCTAAGTGGTAAGCTAGCAGCTCTAAACCGTTTCTTGTACAAATCGGCAGAAAGAGCACTTCCGTTCTTTGACACTTTTAAAAATATCACAAAGGAGAACCGGGAGGAGAACCGATGGACGGAAAAGGCCGAATCAGCATTCCAGGAGATGAAGAAGATGATCCTCGAACTCCCTAACTTGACAACCCCAAAGCCGAAGGAAGACATGTAAGTATACCTGGCGGCGACAAAAGAAGCAACGAGTGGAGTACTGTTGGTAGAAAGAGAAGGAAGGCAAATCCCGGTACATTATTTATTGAACAAATAATTGCCAACCAAGCCTTCGATGATGATCAAAGGAATAATGGGGTGTTGAGATTGCGCCAAGCTTGTTCTTAACCTGAAAATAAGAAATACGAAGACACTACGTTAAGTGATTGCGCAGGGGTTGGACCCTGCGAACCACCTCTGGCGTGCGAGTAAGTATGTGTAATGGTAATGTAGGTCGTAAATTTAGAGAGTGAAGTTAACTTACTTAGTTTTTGGCCCAACTATGCTATTTATAGGGGAGAAATAAGGGCATAGTGGGCGGTTGCACATAGTTCGGAGATCATGGGGGCGTCCCATGGAAAGTGGTAACCGCTAGGGCTTTGTAGCCCACGATCTCTGTTTTGGCGGGAAAGCCAAGGGATAAAGGAGACGTGGGTTTGACCAGGTCAGGATGGTCCTTCGTGCTAGTCCCTTCGTCAGGAATAACCCGAAGGGCTTAGGGCTTCGATTGGCGGATTCCCACATGGTAACCAGTTCGCAGGCGAATGGTTTTACGCCAATGAAACGTGTTAGAAGATTAACCTGGGCCTCCGAAGGGAGGGCTTTCTACAGGCTCGAAGGGGAGTCCTTCGACCCGTTAGGAGGGTACATCATCAAGCCCCCCAGTCGAAAGTGATATATACGTACGAGTATAAATTGCATTCGACTCTAAAAAGAAATATGTACTCTATCCTTCTTATTTCAAAAATAGAAGGGAAAGCGTCTAATTGAATTCCGCATTAAATGTAAACCATCATTATCCGTCCACTTGCAAACCCTTAATTGCCATTTCTTCGGTAATCGTAAAACGTCATTTCAAATTTAGCATCCATTTGAAATCCGCTTAGATAGTAAAGAAAATGTACACGTGTTCGGTTATGATCAAAGATTTCATGAGTATTTAATCTTCAATACGGTAAACCCTAGAACACTTTTACCTCCGCCCAAAATATACACAACTCTGTGTCATTGTGCTTCCATTGGAATCTAAAAGGTAAAATTCTGCCATTTTTCTTTGTTCTCCTTACTTTTTTTATGAGTATGGCTGTAAAACGAATAATTAAAGAACAAACTTGCACCTTGTCGAAACAAGCATTGTCTGATTTTCTGAATGATTACCCCATACCCTCGGAACATAAAATCATGCTTCCCAGTAAAAAGCAAAGTATTTTTGATGCTCCAAAAGGGTTTGTAGGTTTGTATGTGCATGCGTTTACGCAATCAAACTTTAGGATTCCCATCCACCTTCTTATTTTGGAATTTTTGCAATATTACAAGGTGCACATTTCAAGGTTTAATCCATTCGGTTTAGCCAAGTTGACAACCTATATTGTAATGTGCAAAGCGTATGGTTTTGAGCCCTCATTGACTGTGCTTAGAGGCTTTGTTAATCTCTACCCTGGTGGAGATTGGGTAACTATTGCAAAAAGGAGTGAGTATGATGTCCCACACCTATTGACTAAACCTTTTTCGAATATTCGAAATTGGAAAGGTCAATTTTTTTATATTGAGAGCACCATCATACCCTCCGAGTACCCTGAGTTGTTGGCCGAAGGGAATAGGTTTGATGAGAAACGATACAATGACCCGTTACCTTATGAGGTGAGAAGTGACCTTATGTACCAACGTCTTGCACGTCATCCAGTGGACGTACAAACGTTTCCTGAGCCCATCTTATTCATGGCTGGCATTGCTATGAGTTGGGAAGAGTCTCCATTGCTTCCTGAAATAATTTGTGAAGGAAAAAGTATGTATAATTTCTTATTTCATAAATAAATAACTTACCTGCTGATATTCATCTCTTCTCCTTTGTCTGTGCAGAAATGGCTTTCCGTAATTTTGTTGTGGCCGGAGGTGCCAAGGAAGTTAGCTTTATGCCAAGGGATCCTCAGGATACGAGTTACGGAGTGGGATCTCCTTCCATCTCTGTCAATAATAATGATGTTGATGTCTCTCCACCCAAGCCTCTTGCTGTGATCCCCCCAATCAAACCCCTTGGTACTGAGGAAGCCCCCCAGCTAGTGGAGGATGTTGGTGACTCTGATGATACCCCCTCCGGAAGTGATCAGCTCAGGATCGTAGGGTCCTCCGGCATTGCTGATAGAGTGAGAACAAGGAAAGGTACCAGTGCCAAAGTTGCAAAGACTGCTCCAAAAAGAAAACCCAATGTTCCTACACCCTCATCGAGGAATGTCAAGCAAAAAACAGAAAAAGCTCGTGGGAAAGCCATTATGTATGCTCCAGAGGGAATGGTTGATGAAGATGACATCTCCTTTCCGTAACATTGCGTATTTGGCTTATATCACTTTCTTCTTCTTTTTTTTTTTTTTTTTTTTTTTTTTTTTTTTAGGTTTGCCAGATACGAAGGAACTGCCCAACGCTCTCTCCTGCCGCTTGCTTGTTGAGAATGTCACTCCTGCCTCATGGAGGAGTAAAATGAATGAGATGTCCATTGAGAAACTTTGCGATCTCAACGACAAAAGTTATATCCGGCAAGCAATGCTGGACAGCCATCTTAGCTTTCGCACCAGGGGGTTGCTTAACAAAGTCAAGGAAGCAAAGGAGGAGGTTGCTGCTGTTGTTGCCAGAGAGAAAGAAAGGGAGAAAAATTATGCTGAGTTGGAGAAGAGGTGTGACGAAGCCATGGAGAACTTTGAGAAACATCCAAGGTATGAGGCTCTTCGAGACAAGATTGATGGTCTTGAGAAACAGCTTAAAGAATCGCAGGCTGAGTGTGGTAGGCTAAAAATGAGGAAGCTAAGGTTGTTGGTTATGAAAACCAGGTGAGTGCCCTGGAGTCTAAGTGTACTGGGTTGGAGACTGAGAGGCCAGGCTAGTGGAGCAGGATGCTTAGCGTTGTCAAGAGGTTGATAAGTTGAAGCTCGAATGCCAAAAGTTTGAGAAAAGATAGGGCTGAGGTTGTATCGAAGGTTGTTCCCTACGTTGCTATGGAATTATATCATAGCGATGAGGTGGGAGAGGTTGTGGGTAAGCTGGTGAATGCAGCCATATTTCATGGCAAATGCACAACTTTAGAGGAGATTGCCGAAACCAAGAAACCAGTTGTGCTTTCGGAGGGTGCCATACTATCGTCCGAATTCTGTTCGTGAGTATGATGAAGCTGGTAACGCATTCACCACGGTAGTGTACCCCTTTCTTGCCGAAGCAACCAAAAATCCCTCAGCCTCCATCGAAGATCTCCTTTCTAAAAAACCCAAGAGCATACAGCCTCCGTCTCCAACTAAAAGAACCTTGTTTGAGAAACCCAAGTCTGCGACTCATCTGGAAGACCCGAACTCTTCTATCAACAAGTGAAGGCTGCCATGTTGGCAGTAATTTAGTCTGTAAGGGTGGCGTGTACCCTTTAAAACAATTTGGTTATGTTTAAAGGCTGGTGCCTTTGTTTAAGACAATTTATCATGCTTTTATCAGGTGTGCGCCTGTTGGAATAGTTTGTATGGGCTTCGTCCCCTAACTTTAAACAATTATCTCTTTTGATGATAGCTACGCATGTGCGTAGTCTTTATGAATCTTAATTTGGAGGAATACTCTCCTTTTTTGATGCCATGCATATCTTCTCTTACGCTCATTACAAGAACGTAAACATACAACCTAAGGTTATTACCTTATTGTGTGTATTTTGGACCAAGATTTTATGCAATCGTATAATTTGACTGCGACAGAGGGTCGCGACCCACTCCGTCTTTATCCTTAAGTTACAGACGGCTTTTAATACCCTAAGACTTTATAGGAAAGTTAATTTGAATTGTAATGGATGTTAATGTTATACAAGACATGTGCCTTGCTTCATCCTTCGACATTGAAACTTGTAAAGTACTTGGCTGAACAAATCTATGTTGTATAAAACGAAACAAGAGATTTTGAGGGAAACATGTTATATCATTAAGTGGATAGGGAGGATTACATCATTTGAAGAAATGAATACTAGACACCTACCATTAATGCTTCTTTCCCATGTGAGAAGACTGCGTTACATGAAATTGAAAACAACTAAGTGCTTTTTAAAGAAAGGTAAGTTCTTATATGTAAGACTTACGAGAGTTGGCGTTATGTCCAAACTTGCTCAAGACATTTTTTGCTTATGCCCTTCGAGCTTCTATGTCTTTTTGCCACATTAATTCTTCTTTGACGCCAGGCTCTTTCACTTGGTTTTGTTAACTTTTATTCGAAGGACAGCTTCCTATATGCCCTCAAGGCTTTGGGAAGCTTGTCTGCCCACTTATGCTGATATTGCCCTAGCTTCATCTCGATTTCGGTGACAATATCCTTGTCAACACAAACGAACCTTTGCTTCACATTCAGGCTTTTGCAGAAAGAAGGGAACACTCCTTCGGCAAAGTGTGGCCCTTCGTAAGAGGTGATAACTTGTGGGATTCCAAATCTGAAAATTATGTGTTCCCACATGAATTCTTCCACATCTTTTCCTTTTGTTGACGCCAACGGCTTGGCCTCAACCCACTTGGTGAAATGATCGATGGCTATGACCAAGAATTGTACCCCTCCGGGAGCTAATGGTAGGGGTCCGATTATGCTGACTCCCCATTGACCGAAAGGCCTTACTGTCATGCTAGATGTCGCATCATACTCTAAGGGTTTCCGGGCTTTGGAGTGTGTCTGGCATACCATGCATGTTCTGATTGCTACCCTTGCGTCTTCTAGTACGGATGGCCAGTAATAACCCCATTTTGTTACCTTCGAGGTGATGGCCCTAGGGCTTGTGTGTCTTCCACAGAATTCTTCATGAGCATTGTAGAGAATGTTCAAAGCCTGTTTTAATTCGACACAACGAAGCCAAGGAGATGAAAGACGCCTTTTGTAGAGATTATTGCCTATGAGCCTGTACTGGGGACTTTTGACTATGATTCTTCGTGCCGACTTTGAATTATCGGGCAAAATGCCGCTTATCAAGTACGTTTCTATTGGTGCTATCCAGCTGGAGCCTTCATCAAATGTTCCACTTCGTGCAATTGACCTGGTGGCCAATACTTCCACTAAAACCTCGCTGGGTAGATGAGCGAAAGCAGTCGATGCTAATTTGATTAGGGCCTCCGCCTTTTTGTTTTGGCTCATGTGGACATTTGTCACTTTGTGTCGTTCGAAACCCTGAAGGAGCTTTTTAACTTCGTTCAAGTATTCCTTGATTATTGGCTGCCTTGCTCTACAAGTACCCTTGATTTGACTAGTGACTGAAAGTGAGCCTACGAGGATGGAGAGGTCATGAACCTTCATGCCCTTCGCGAGTCGAAGGCCAGCCAACAAGGCTTCGTACTCTGCTTCATTTTTTGTGGCCTTGAATTCAAAACGTAGTGCATAACTGTACTCCTTTCCCTCCGGATTAATTAGGATTAAACCTGTTCCGAAACCATCAGAGCTTGAGGCTCCGTCAGTGTATAATTTCCATCCCTCCGTTGCTGTTGGGGGAGTTTCTCCATTTTGGCTGTGTCCAGAAGGTGTTTCGTTGAGGACTTCTGCGGATGTCTGACTCTTGATGGAGCTTGGACTATCTCGTTTTTTCAATGATCTTGGAGCTGGTAGGTCAATAGCTGCTTTGAACTTCGAAGGGTTGGCTTTGACTCCTTGCTTCGTTGACTTAATGGGTTTGAACCCCTTGAGTCGATATTCCTTGTCGTAGAGCTTGTCATCAGTCGTCGGTGCCTGAGGAGTTCTGGTGTTCCTAGAATTTGTCCCTTCGAAGACCTTCCCCTCGGCTTTGTGTGGCTTCTTCAAGTCTGCTATGGAACTATTTGGAGATCGCTTTTCACCTTCCACTCTTCATTTTGCGTGATGCTTTTTTGTGACGATATCTTCTTCGACATCCGCACTCCTGATAACATCATTCGGAGGTTTTTTGGAACCTTCCCTTTTTTTCTTGCTATCCTTCGGGCTGTGCTCAGAGAATACCGTCCCTATTCCGTAGGGTGTGTGAAATTTCACCGTTGCATGTATAGTGGAGACTACTATACCCATCTTTTACATGGCGGTCCTCCCTATCAACAAGTTGTAAGGAGAGTTGGACCTTACGATAGTAAACATGAGGGTCTCTGTCCTTGCAATCCTGCCTTCTCCGATTGTTATTTCCAGCGGAACTTCTTCTAGAGGCCACGAGCGTTCGCCAGAAAACCCTACTAAAGGCATCTTTGAGTCAACCCTTTGAGACCTGACCGCAGGCGAAAGCTTTCGAAAGCAATGTTCATATATGACTTCGCAAGGGCTTCCGCAGTCCATGTAAGCTCCCCTTATTCCTTGGCTAAAGATTAGGACTTTGATAACCACTGGATCATTCGAAGGGATCCTGCCTACGATAGGGGAAAACGTTATTTCCCTTACCTCGTTTGCTTCCTGCTCCGGTACCTTCCTTTTCGAAGTGGTTTTGTTCCGATGTATCATTAGTATGGGGGCTTCGGTAGGGTTAGTATCCTTGGCCATTTGAGTGTCAGTCATCTTTTCTTTGCCTTTCTTGATTCCTTTTACCAGGTGTGCCAATTGCCCCGATCTTACGGCCTCTTCAATTTGTTTCTTTAATTCCCTGCAACTGTTCGTATCATGGCCATTATCTTCGTGGAAGTGACAGTACTTGCTGGTATCCCTGTTTTTGCCCTTACTTGTCATACGGGGAGGCGCCTCGAAGGTTTTGGTTGCCCTCTCCGTAGCAAGTATTTCTTTTGGAGACTTCGATAGACTGCTTAGCAAACCATGGTTGGGGCCTTTGTTGTACGGAGAAAACCTATCTCTGTTCTTGTTCTTGTTCTTGGACCCCTCCCACGAAGAATGCTTCGAAAACTTGTTGTTGCTATCTTTATCTATCGGAGCCCCATTAGTGGACACCTCTTTTGCTTCGATCCAAGTATACGTCTTTTCGGTCAATCCCTTGTAAGTTTTCGGAAGGTCAGTGGACAAGAATTCCACCAAACTCTGATTCCGAAGACCATGTATGAAACCAGAAATACGTTGATCTTCATGAAGGCCCAAAATTTGCAAAGTCTCATCGGTGTACCTAGTAACGAAGGCCCTGGTGCTTTCATTATCTTTTTGTTTGATGTTGTGCACCGTTAAATGAGTCCTTGTGAACTTCTTTTGCTGACTGAAGTGTGACCGGAACTTGGCTTTGAGATCATCAAGGTTGACGATGCTACCGGGCATTTGCCCATTCCACCAAATACGATCAGAATCCCGTAGGGTGTATGTAAACATATGACAAGCCACCGGCATAACCCACTTTTGCATCTTGATAGCCCCTTCGAACAAGTGTAAGAAATTGTCCGGATCCCCCTTCCCATCATAAGTCCCGACATGTGAAGGCATTTTTAACCCATCAGGCAATGGGTAATCTTCTATCCATCTAACAAAAGGTGTAGCTGAACCCATAGGGTCTGAATATAGACAATTATAAGGTGGTGCATACATGGGGACAGTATTGTATGGATTGCTGTTTGGGGGCATTCCCATAGGAGTCTGGCCTGGGTAGGACTGATAAGGTGTATTCATGGCAAACGGGTAACTGTTTCCCATGGCGTACGGAGGGTACGCCATAGGATGGCCGAAGGGAATGCTCCCATAATTTTGGGGGAAGCTTGGGTTATTAGGCTGTCCATTTACTGGAGGATATAAATTTTGAGGATAAGACTGAGTTTGGAACGAGGGGTACATACCATTGGGAGGAAGATTTCCACCCATATTAATTGTAGGTGGATTGCCTTCTACGCCTGAAGTGTGAGAAGGCTGCAATGGAACCCCGGCTTCAGTCCTTCCAAGATGAGATGCTAGCAAGGGAGGCAAAGTCACCCCCCTTTCTTCCCTAAGCTGGCTCCTACCGTTAGAGCCTTCGGTAACCGCCCCTTCTATTCTTGTCGGAGCCCTCTCGGGGACTCCTTCGAAACCAACAGACCTTTTGCTTAGCCTTCGACCAATTGGAGACCCAATTCTTAGGGCCGATAGGGTTGGCCCTTCGGTCGGAGGCCTAGGTTCCATCTCCATTTCTTCATCATACTCGTCACTCGAGTATTCTAACTCCCTTCGCACCTCAGCATTCCTGACTTGTCTGTTACGAGCCTTTAAAAGGGTTTCCAACACTTCGTGGTTGGCTTCGACAAAGGCTGGGCTAATGACAGGTTCTGGGTTGGCTGATGTCGAAGCATGGTTGTTGGTTGTGAGTTCTGGGTGAGAACGTGTTGTGAAGGTGGAGGCGGTTATTGGGGGAAGGTTGTTAGGGTCGTCGGTTGGTATTGGTGTTAAGGTAGAGAAAGCCGGTGGGGGAGTATCTTCTCTTCCTTGATCCATGCCGGAATAATAGTGAGATAAGTTGGTAGGTTATAAGCTCGGAATTAACGAGACCAATTGTAGCGGTCCCACGGATGGCGCCACTGATTGAACAAATAATTGCCAACCAAGCCTTCGATGATGATCAAAGGAATAATGGGGTGTTGAGATTGCGCCAAGCTTGTTCTTAACCTGAAAATAAGAAATACGAAGACACTACGTTAAGTGATTGCGCAGGGGTTTGACCCTGCGAACCACCTCCGGCGTGCGAGTAAGTATGTGTAATGGTAATGTAGGTCGTAAATTTAGAGAGTGAAGTTAACTTACTTAGTTTTTGGCCCGACTATGCTATTTATAGGGGAGAAATAGGGCATAGTGGGCGGTTGCACATAGTTCGGAGATCATGGGGGCGTCCCATGGAAAGTGGTAACCGCTAGGGCTTTGTAGCCCACGATCTCTGTTTTGGCGGGAAAGCCAAGGGATAGAGGAGACGTGGGTTTGACCAGGTCAGGATGGTCCTTCGTGCTAGTCCCTTCATCAGGAATACCCCGAAGGGCTTAGGGCTTCGATTGGCGGATTCCCACATGGTAACCAGTTCGCAGGCGAATGGTTTTACGCCAATGAAACGTGTTAGAAGATTAACCTGGGCCTCCGAAGGGAGGGCTTTCTACAGGCTCGAAGGGGAGTCCTTCGACCCGTTAGGAGGGTACATCATCAATTATGTAAGCCGAACGTTGCACGAGGCTGAAAGGAACTATGCTCCAATTGAAAAATTAGCTTTAGCTTTGTTGCACCTATCAAGAAGACTAAGGAGATACTTTGAAGCCCATCCTATAAAAGTTATCATCGATCAACCCATTAAACAAATATTGAACAAACCGGAAGCATCGGGAAAATTAGCAAAATACACAGTAGAGCTGGGAGCCTACAACATTACATATATACCCCGGAACGCTGTCAAAGGGCAGGTCCTAGCGGATTTCATAACAGAAATACCATTGAACCTGGCCGATCAGGTTCTGAAAGAGTGGGGCAAGGAGATATGCAACATCTCCGATCAAAAAGAATGGGTGTTGTACACTGACGGAGCGTCTAGCAAGTCTGGTGCCGGAGCAGGTTTAGTATTAATCAGTCAAGACCAAATGGAATACCCTCCAGTTAAATTTCAAAAACACCAACAATGAGGCAGAGTACGAGGCATTACTCGCAGGATTAAGAATTGCTAGAAAGATGAAGGTGCAAGCGTTGGATGTCAGGGTAGATTCAAATTTGGTGGCAAGCCAGATTAACGGGGACTTCGTAGCATACAAAGATAGCATGATACGGTACCTAGCCAAGGCCAAAGAATATATCACATGTTTCGATCAGTTCAAAATACGAAGCATTCCAAGATGAAGGTGCAAGCGTTGGATGTCAGGGTAGATTCAAATTTGGTGGCAAGCCAGATTAACGGGGACTTCGTAGCATACAAAGATAGCATGATACGGTACCTAGCCAAGGCCAAAGAATATATCACATGTTTCGATCATTTCAAAATACGAAGCATTCCAAGAGCACAAAACCATAAAGCCGATATACCAAGCAAGCTAGTATCCGTAGCGTTTGATCACCTGACAAAGGAAATCCTTGTGGAAGTCCTAGAAAAACCATCTACGGAGGAAGAAGTCATCAATGCGATTGTGGAAGAAGAGGAAGAAAACTGGATGACTCCAATCGTTCGGTGTATACAGGAAGGCATTTGGTCGGAAGACCAAAATGAGGCCCGAGCCCTCCGGATGAAAATAAATCACTACACCATGATAGATGATGTGCTATTCAAAAAATCCAACCTCGGCCCAATGCTAAGATGTGTCGGACCTCTGCAGGCTAACTATATCATAAGGGATGTGCACGAAGGAGCATGCGGGATGCATTCGGGTCCAAGAACAATAGTTGCCAAACTGATGAGGCAAGGGTATTACTGGTCAACCATGCATCGAGACTCCAGAGAAGAAATTCAAAGATGTGATTCATGTCAAATACATGCACCGGTTCCGAAGCTCCCCAAAACTGTAATGACATCAATCATGGCACCATGGCCGTTCTATCAATGGGGCATGGATGTCTTGGGACCTCTCCCCGAAGCTCCAGGAAAAATAAAATTCGTCATAGTGGCAATCGACTATTTCACCAAATGGATGGAAGCTAAACCATTGGCAAAAACAACCGAAAAGGACGTCAAAAAGTTCATTTGGGAAAATATTGTATGCAGGTTTAGCCTACCAAGAATAATCGTGACGGATAATGGGAGCAATTTCATTCATGATCCGTTCAAAAGTTGGTGTGAAAGATTAAATATCACCCAGATAAACACCGCAGTGGCTCATCCCAAGCTAACGGATTGGTTGAAAGAGCCAACAAAAGTCTAATGAAAGGGTTCAAGTCTCGTCTGGGAAGAGAAAGAGCCGGATGGGTAGATGAGTTACCGAACATCCTGTGGGCTCACCGAACGTCCCTCAAAACAAGCAATGGAGAGACTCCTTTTAGCCTGACATACGGAAGTGAAGCGGTCATCCTGGCAGAGATAGGAATGCCAACATTCAGGACCATGATGACAAAAGAGAAAGAAAATGACGAGGAGATCCAGCTAAATTTGGACTTGCTGCAAGAACAGAGAGAAATGGTTGCAATACGAGAAGCCAAATACAAAAAGCAAGTGGAAAAATACTACAACCGAAGGGTTCGTCCCGAGTCGTTCAGGGTTGGTGACTTTGTGTACCAAAGGAACGAAGCAAGCAGGGTAGAGAACCAAGGAAAATTAGGACCAAACTGGGAAGGTACATACCGAGTCACCGAAGCACACAAAACTAGGTCATACAAGTGGGAGACAATGGATGGAAAGGAGGTGCCACGGACATGGCATGCTATCAACCTAAGAAAATGTTTTATGTAATCTTGTAATATGTCGAATGTAAGGCCAGAAAGAGCCCTTTATTCTTATTATGAATGACAAATACAGCTGCCCCATAAACGAAGAGGAGCAATTTTCACCAAATGCTATGTTCTGAACATAAGTTTAAAATGATCCCTCCGGAAGGCTCGCGACCTCCGGAGATCAGTGGTCAATGTTCAAAGATGGTTCATACCCAAAAAGGGGTTGCCATATGCAGTCGAGCCAAAAAGGCCAAACGGCGCACGACGCCCCGAAATAATTCATACCCAAAAAGGGATTACCAAGGCAAAAAGGCTAAACGGTACACGTCGCCCTAAAAATGGTTCATACCCAAAAAGGGGTTGCCATATGTAGTCGAGCCAAAAAGGCTGAACGACGCACGACGCCCCGAAATAATTCATACCCAAAAAGGGATTACCAAGGCAAAAAGGCCGAACGGCGCACGTCGCCCTAAAAATGGTTCATACCCAAAAAGGGGTTGCCATATGTAGTTGAGCCAAAACGGCCAAACGGCGCACGACGCCCTAAAGTAATTCATACCCAAAAAGGGATTACCACGTGATTAAGGCAAAAAGGCCGAATGGCGCATGACGCCCTAAAGTAATTCATACCCAAAAAGGGATTACCACGTGTGACTAAGGCAAAAAGGCCGAACGGCGCACGACGCCCTAAAACAATTCATACCCAAAAAGGAGCATCAGACGTAAGTAAAAGGGACCGAAGGGTACAAGACGAGGTAACCACGTCAAACTAGGAACTAAATCACATAAGATATCCAAAATAAAACAAGGTAATTACAAAAGCAAAACAAAAAGGAAACTGGAATAAATGTAGGCACATCACACATAACATCCGATCAAAACAACTGTATAGATAATATGCAAAGGTAAACATACAAAAGAACGTTTGAAATATTGTTCCAACTATATGGATATTTGAGCCAAATATTGTTCTAACTATTACAAGACCATCACATTCAAATAAGTTCAAGTGACAACAAACTATCCCAAATGGTCCAAAGGACCTCACAGTTACAAAAAAACAGGTTGATAAAAAGCTTCACATAAAATCCAGAGTAGTCTTTACCCGTAGTCAAAACGGAGACACTCAGATCCTAAACATGGTAATTCCTTCAAGGAGCAGAGACATTTTCTTCCACGGTGGAATCTTGGACGATCGGATGTTCAACTATGGGAGCCCCGGTACTAGCTTGAACATGAGAGTTGGATGCCACGCCGACTGGCTCAGATGTGATGACAGTTGGCCCGGTAGAAGCATCGACCATAACAGTCTCTGTGGGCTTGGGTGGAGCAGGATCCGGAAAGATGTCCATGATTTCCGTAAGAGGCTTATAACAAGCATTGCTAACCTTTTGCACATAGGGATATTCGGTCTTAAAAAGCTTGTCATACAAGGGTTGATACTTTTCCTCGGCCTCCAAATCCAAATCCTCCACATCCGCTAAGACCTTGGCCACATCCTCCTCGGAACGTTCCAGAGTAACACCATTCAAAAATCCAGCCATGGAAGAAAGGCTAAATGGAATGGCTAGAGATTGTTTTTATTCATGACTTTTGAAGAGACGACGAACCATTTCTAGAATAAATTCCTTGACAATTTTAAAATGATCCATATCCGTGTAACCCATCCTCATGGCCAGATCCTGCTTCTCCTTTCGGAGCTCTTGGTTCTCCATCTCCTCATCACTCAAAGAAATCTTGATCTTTTCCAGCTCCACTTCCAACAACCTAATTTTTTCAGCCTGATCACCAGAAACCTTCCTCCACTCTTCTTTCTCCTTCTCCAGCTCAGAGATTCGGTCATTCAGCTTTGACTCCTTAGCCACACAATAGGAGTGCTCAAGTCGTAACTTTTTTAGCTCTTCTAGTTCCCGGGCGGCACAACCGGGATGCTCATCCCTTAATTTCTTCATCTCTTCAGCCAAGTCACTAAAAGGTTTAAAATTTTCCTTGGCGACACGACCACAATCCTGGTGAACAAGGGTAAGACTGTTGAATTCTCGGAGAAGTGTCTCAAACTGGAACAGCATATCCGACTGAGCCACAACATTTTTTCCTAGCAACATCCAGGCACGCTGACAAGTCTCCTTATCATCTAAGCTTTCCAAATATTGTTCTTCCCGGGGAGTCAGAAGATGCACTATAAGCTCGCGGCAAACGGCATGGTTGTTCAAACGAGCATCTTTTTTCACCAACCACCCCGGCACAAATATCTCCACAGAAACAGACTCATCCTTCTCATCATCATCATCAACCTTCTTCCCCTTGCCACGGTCGGAAGAAGCAACCAAAGGACTCCCTGAAAGGCAAAAAATAAACAACGTGACTCTCACGACCAATAATAAAAAAAAGGGGGGAATATACATATAAATACATCCCAGTAACTTACCAGCGTCAGCACCCCCTGTTAGGAATTAAATGTTGAAGACTTAGTTTCGACTTAGTACTGTTGAAGATAATACTAACAGTACAAACTGCTAGTGTAAGTTGAAGACTGCTGATATAGCTAACAGTTCAAACTACTAAGTTAGTACTGCTAGTATTGATAAAGATACTGCTGCATGAAGATTGCTTCTAGAAGACGTGTAGAAGATAAGTATAGAAAAGATTGCATGTATATCTTATTTAGTTAGAATTATACGGATAGATACTTATCTTGTAAAGGACTCCTTGTGCTATAAAAGGAGATCCTAGGTTAGATGTTTATATACGTTTTTGTTAAGATTCAAGGTCTTGTAACCCTAGTGATATCAGAGATCACTCGTATTATTATCTAATAATATTGAATTGTTTGGAGTTATATTCTGTGTTCATTGTTCATACAAACTAAGCTTTACTGTTACATTAAACCAACCTTCTAAGTATCATCAAGTAGATTCCGCATACTTGTTGATATAAACTCAAAGTATCCTCAACACATTCTAAGTGTGTTAGATCCTCTCAAGTGGTATCAGAGCCAGGTTCTGATACTTTGATTTAGAAGAAGAATTCTTTATTACTCAAAGACGATGGACATGGAAACAACACAGACCAACATGGCTGCAAAGTTGCCTATGCTGAAGTAGAACGATTTTGAGATGTGGAGGCTTCGAATAGAACAGTACTTCCAAGTGCAGGACTATGCACTCTGGGAGATCATTGAAGATGGAAACTCTTTTAAACCATCAACAACTGTAACAACAGTTGATGGTAAGGAAAAGACTACTGTGAATACCTCTCCAGTTACTGCAGAAGAGAAGCTGCAAAAGAAGAATGATGTCAAAGATAGGAGTTTGTTGATGATGACCATCCCCAATGATCAACTCCTAAACTTCAGCAAATACAAGGATGCAAAATCCTTGTTTAAAGCAATCACTACTCGGTATGGTGGTAATGAAGCCACCAAGAAGACCCAAAAGACCTTACTGAAGCAGAACTTTGAAAACTTTAGTGCTTCCAATAATGAGTCTTTAGATCACATGTTTAATAGATTGCAAAAGATTGTCAGCCAACTGGCTATGCTTGGAGTTGAAATCCCTCAAGAAGACCTGAACTCCAAGTTCTTAAGGAGTTTACCTACTGAATGGTATACTCATGTGGTGGTCTGGATGAACAAGCTAGAGATCGACACCATGAGCCTCAATGATCTATACAACAACTTTAAGATTGTTGAACAAGAAGTGAAGAAATCTAGAGGTTCAAGTTCAAGCTCAAGCTCTGGGAATATCGCTTTTGTGTCATCTCCCAGCAACACCAGTCCAGATGAGGTAAAAGTGGCTGCAGGAGTTAGTACTGCTAACCCTAGTGTTAGTACTGCAAGCTCATCAACTAGTACTGCTGGTATTAGTGATACTACCTTTTATGCATTCCTGACCAGCCAAAACAATGTGTCTATGCTGTCACATGAAGATCTAGAGCAGATTGATGATGATGACTTGGAAGAGATGGATCTAAAGTGGCAGGTTGCACTTCTTAGCATGAGGGCTAAGAAGTTCTTTCAGAGAACTGGGAAAAAGATCAACATCAGTAGTGATGATACTGCTGGTTTTGACAAGTCTAAGGTGGAGTGCTTTAACTGTCACAAGTTGGGGCATTTTACCAAGGAGTGTAGAAGACCCAGGTAGCAGGATAGCAAGAGTAAGGGGTATGGAAGCAAGCCAAAGGCAGTGGAAGAGGCATAGACATCTTCAAAGGTTATGGTTGCCATTGATGGTCTGGGTTATGATTGGAGCTTCATGGCTGAAGATGAGGAAGCACCAGCTGAGATGGCAATTATGGCTTTCTCTGACTCAGAGGTACACTCAGCTAAAAATTGTTCTAAAACTTGTTCTGCTCTTAAAGAATATGAAACTTTAAAGAAACATTATGATGAGCAGAGAATTGAGCTAAACCAAACAAACTATAATTTGTCTAATCATAAAAGAGGTTTAGCAGTCTTAGAGGAACAAATTTTGCATTATAAGAAAAATGAGTCTGTCTTTACAGAAGATATAGTTGTTCTTAAGAGAGATTTGACTCTTAAAAATGCTGAGATTAGTATGCTAAAAGCTGAGTTAGATAAAATCAAAAAGGCAAAAGATAATATTCAATTAAGTGTAGACACTTTAGAGTTTGCTTCTAAGGGAGTAAATAAAATCATAGAGTGTCAATTGATTAATAAAGCTAAGTCTGGGTTAGGCTACAACACATGTCCACCTCCTCATAGAGGACTGCCTGCACCCCCAGGAATTGACTTAGAGCACACAGGTTTAGCTGAGTTTCAAGAGCCACAGTTAGAATATGGTTGTAAGGCCAAAGAAAATGTTACTATGAATAAACCTGATGTGTTGAATGAGCCTTTTGAGAGTGCTAGTGACATCTCTCTTGCTTAGGACAAGGTGTCAGCTGATAGGAACTAAGATGCTCCCATTATTGAATATTAGGAATCTGATGATGAAGATCAGGTTATGACTAAACTTGATGTAGTAAAGCAAGAAGGAACTGATGTTCCTAAGGTGGTTAAAACTGAAACTGTTAAACCTAAGACAATGGTAAAACAAGCTAGGAAAACAGTTAGATATTCTAAGATGTATAGGTCCACATACAAGCCTAGAGGTAACCCGAGGAACTGGAATAGCCTCAAGTCCCATCAATTAGGAAATGAATTTGTCATGTACAACAAGGCTTGTTTTACTTGTGGTAGCTTTGACCACCTACAGGCTTTTTGTCATAACCATCATGGGAAAAAGATGGTTACAGGGAATAATAGGGTACTTGGGAACACAAGTGATAGGGTGAACTCAAACAGGTTTCAATCTCACTCTAATGTTAATAGAATGACTCCCAGGGCGATTTTAATGAAGTCTAGCCTCAAACCAATTAGTATTGCTCGAACAGCAGTTAGTACTGCTAGACCTATTAAGACTGTTTACCCTAAACCAACAGTTTCAAGTGCAAAACCAACTTTTAAATATGCACAACAAACTGTTCACAGGCCTTTTCACAAGAAATCAGTGTTTCAAAAAAAATTGGAACTCAAAAGTTAAAACTGCCAGGCCAGCAGTTAATACTGCTAGACCAGCAATTAGTACTGGTAGGCCTAAAAACACTGCTAAGGATGAGAGGGCAAATATTGTTAAGGCCTCAGCATGTTAGGTATGGAGACCAATCAAACCCAATGGTGCATCAATTGTATTAAAGAGATTTGACTATATTGATGCGCGAGGCAAACCCAAGTCACTGATGGCTTGGGTACCCCAAGGAAACTAATTTCCTTCTTTTATGTGCAGGGACATCCACAAGATGATGAAGAAGATCAAGGTTATGTAGATAGTGGATGGTCTAGGCACATAACAGGGAACATGTCCTATCTTTCAGACTTTACACCAATGGATGGAGGATATGTCACCTTTAGGGGAGGAATAGGTGGAAGGATTACTGGTAAAGGTACATTGAAAACCGGTAAACTTGACTTTGAAGATGTGTATTTTGAGCAGGAGCTCAAGTATAATCTCTTTAGTGTTTCACAGATGTGTGACAAAAAGAACAAAGTTCTTTTTACTAACACTGAATGTCTTGTGCCTTCCCCAGACTTTAAGTTACCTGATGAAAATCAAGTACTACTTAAAGTTCCAAGAAAGGGCAATATGTACAGTGTTGATATGAAGAAAATTATTCCTAAAGAGGCTCTCACTTGTCTTGTAGCAAAAGCCACATTAGATGAGTCAATGCTATGGCATAGAAGACTTGGTCATGTCAATTTTAAAACCATTAATAAAATTGTTAAAGATGGTTTGGTAAGAGGCTTGCCTCAAAAACGTTTTGAAAATGACCAAACTTGTGTTGCCTGTCTAAAAGGCAAACAACACAAAGCTTCTTGTAAGCCAAAGACCCAAAACTCTATTACTCAACCTTTGTTTATGTTGCATATGGACTTGTTTGGTCCTACATCTGTGAGTAGTATTCAACATAAGAAGTACTGTCTTGTAGTAACTGATGATTTTAGTAGATTCACATGGGTTTTCTTTCTAGGATCTAAGGATGAGACACCTAGCATTCTTAAGACTTTTATAACTGAAATAGAAAACCTAGTTGATAAGAAAGTGAAAATCATCAGGTGTGACAATGGGACAGAGTTTAAGAATAGAGTTATGGATGATTTCTGTAGGGAAAAAGGTATTAAGAGAGAGTTTAGTGTAGCTAGAACTCCTCAGCAGAATGGGGTTGCTGAAAGGAGGAATAGGACACTAATAGAGGCTGCTAGGACCATGTTAGCTGATTCCAAGTTGCCCATCACTTTTTGGGCTGAAGCAGTTAATACTGCTTGTTATGTGCAAAACAGGGTTTTAGTAGTCAAACCACACAACAAGACACCATATGAACTGTTTAGAGGTAGAACACCTGCTTTAGGTTTTCTAAGACCATTTGGGTGTCATGTCACTATTCTCAATACCTTAGACCATTTGGGAAAATTTGATGGTAAATCAGATGAGGGTTTCTTGGTTGGGTACTCATTAAATAGTAAAGCCTTTAGGGTATACAACACAAGAACCAGGAAAGTAGAGGAAAACCTGCATGTTTAGTTTTTAGAAAATAAGTCTAATGTTGTAGGTGAAGGTCCAAAATGGCTATTTGACTTGATACTCTAACCTAATCTATGAACTATGTACCAGTTGTTGTAGGAATATTTTCTAATGATTTTGCAGGTTCAAAAGATGGTGTTGCAACAGATGAACCAAGCTTGGAAAAGGAGAAAGATCAAGATCATATTCTAATGCCTATTTGGAATAGTGTGGATTCATCTTCAAAGGATGCTGGACCTTCTACTGATGCAGACAAAGAAGGTTTTGAATATTGAAATAATGAAGGAGGAGTTGAAGAACCAGAGAATCATGAAAACAGTACAAATAGAGATTGTACTGCTGAGCCTCATGTTAGTACTGCTGGGCAAAATGTTCATACTTCTGGCCCATCAGGTACTACTACTGATGATTTCTCAGAAGATGAAGTGGATATCAACAATATGCCACTCACCTATCAAGTTCCCACAACTCCACACACAAGAATACACAAAGATCACTCCCTAGAGAATGTGATTGGAGACATACAGTCTGGTGTGAAGACAAGAAGGCAGACTATGAATTCAGATCAACAAGGCTTTCTTAGTGTTGTTTATGAAGAGAAGAAGCATGAAGATGCCAACACATGTCTGTTTGTGTGTTTCCTTTCACAAGAAGAACCCAAGAACATACTTAAGGCATTACAAGACTCAAGCTGGGTGGAAGCTATGCAAGAGGAGCTTCTCCAATTCAAGATTCAAAAGGTTTGGGTACTGGTTGATTTACCCAAGGGTATGAGGGTTATTGGTACTAAATGGATATTCAGAAACAAGAAAGATGAAAGGGGGATAGTGATCAGAAATAAGGCTAGACTTTTAGCCCAGGGGTATACACAAGAAGAAGGAGTAGACTATTAACAGGTTTTTGTACCTGTAGCTAGGATTGAAGCTATAAGATTGTTCTTAGCTTATGCTTCTTTCATGGGATTTACTGTTTACCAGATGGATGTCAAGAGTGCCTTTCTCTATGGTACTATTGAAGAGGAGGTATATGTCTCTCAACCTCCAGGTTTTGAAGATCCTGAACATCCAGACAAGGTGTACAAGGTGGTGAAAGCTCTCAATGGGTTGCATCAAGCTCCTAGAGTCTGGTATGGAACATTGGCTACTTATCTGTTAGAGAATGGGTTCCAAATAGGCAAGATTGATCAGACTCTATTTATCAAGAAGAACAAGGGAGATATCTTGCTGGTACAGGTCTATGTGGATGATATCATATTTGGATCCACAAAAAAGGAGATGTGCATAGAATTTGAGAAACTTATGCATGATAAGTTTCAAATAAGTTCCATGGGTGAACTTACCTTCTTTTTGGGGCTGCAAGTGAAGCAATCAGCTGAAGGCATATTTATCAGTCAAGATAAATATGTGACTGAGATACTAAGGAAGTTTCAATTTATTGATGCTAAAGTGGTAAGCACACCAGTTGATCCAGAGAAACCTTTGATTAAAGATGCAGATGGAGAAAGTGTTGATGTACATACCTACTGGTCCATGATAGGGTCCTTGATGTATCTTACCTCATCAAGACCAGATAATATGTTTGATGTGTGTGCATGTGTAAGGTTTCAGGTCAATCCCAAGGCTTTACATTTGGATCTTTAGGTACCTCAAGGGTCAACCTAAGTTAGGTCTATGGTATCCTAGGGAGTCTCCTTTTGATTTGGTGGCATACTCAGACAGTGACTATGCTGGTGCAAGTCTTGATAGGAAATCAACAACAGGTGGTTGTCAGTTCCTAGGTTGCAGAGTTATATCATGGCAATGCAAGAAGCAGACAATTGTGGCAACTTCTACAACTGAAGCTGAGTATGTAGCTGCTGCAAGTTGTTGTGGTCAAGTTCTATAGATTCAGAATCAGCTGCTTGACTATGGGTATAATTTTATGAATACCATGATATATATTGACAATAGCAGTACAATATGCATTATTAAAAATCCAGTGCAACATTCTAAAACAAAACACATAGAAATTAGGCATCATTCTATAAGAGACTGTAATGAGAAAAAGTTAGCTCAGGTTGTTAAAATTCATACTGATCAAAATTTTGCAGATCTTCTCACTAAAGCTTTTGATGTTGGAAGGTTTCAATACTTGGTAGCAAGTATTGGAATGCTTAATCCTTAAAGGTTTTAATCTGTGTGTTTTTTTACATGAAATTGGATTTGTACTGCTAGGTTAGTCAATTAGTACTGCTCTTTAAAGTTTGTACTGCTAGTACAAATTAGGACTGTTAAGTTTGAACTGTTAGTCATAAGTTTATACTGCTATGAAACAAATGCTTTGCATTTTGTTTTCTTGGTTTTGGACTAACAATTGCAGGTATGGAGTTTAAGCACAAGAGATTTACTAGTGCATTGTGTGAGCACCAAATGGTGGATTGGTTGCTAACATAATAGATTCATGATGGACAGAATTTGGGGGTCCCTTAACAAAGGTTTTATACCTAAGTTGAGAGATTCTTTAAAATATCTTTCTTGAAATCTAATTATGAGGTTTTTGCATATGAATTGATGGCATAGTTAGTCAGATAGTAACTGATCTAACTCACTCTCTACCATTTTATACTTTTATTAGTATAATGTGTTAGTCCAAGGACATCTGGTAGAGAGAACAGCGAGCAAAAGTGAATCTAACACATGTATGTTAAAGGCAACACCTGCTACAAGCTGGAAACCCTGTCATGAAAGCTCTTTGAATGAGTTTATCTGATCACAGGCAGTTCTTTATAACTGAAATTATTAGTTCTCACACAACCAGAGGCTGCATTAAACCGAAATTTGATTAAGTGTCTGGCTTTACACTTAATCCCTTCAAAATGATAGTATGCATTATTGTTTTAAATCAAAATTGAGTTCATACTACTAAGTCAAAATTTTTCCAAAAAGTTAGTACTGCTAGGCCGAAGTTAGTACTGTTAGGCCAAAGTTTGTACTACTAGATAGCCGTTAGTACTGGTGCGAAATAACAGCTTTTTGAAAATAACCATTGAGAAGTTGTTGAGATTTTTACTCATCAATATCTTTAATTAAGGGTTTCCTTTTTGGATATTTTCACTTTTAATCTATTATATTCACTTTTCTTCAATCGAAAGTTATCTTTTAATTGAATTCGGTCCACAAGAAACCCTAATAAGTCTTATAAAATATCTCAATTCACTTTTCTCAACCTACTTTCTAACCTAATTACTCAAATCCCAGCAGTCAAATCACAATTTTACTAACAATAATGGCTTCTTTATCTTTTGTTGATAAACATAACATGGTGGCATTTTTGGAGAAAACAGAGGAGGGTGCACAATTTCATCAGATAGTTGATTTCTTGAATGCTTCTCACATAAGGTATTCTTTAACTCTAAATCCTACTATATATGTCTCCCAAATCAATGAGTTTTGGCTGACTGTTACTGTCAGAACTATTGAAACTGGAGACAAAGAACTTAATGCAATAGTAGATGGCAAAACCATCACTATTACTGAATCCTCAGTTAGGAGGCATCTCCACCTAGCTGATGACAATGGTATTAGTGCCTTGCCCAATACTGAAATTTTTCAAACCTTAACCAGAATGGGGTATAACATCCAATCTCAATCTTTAACTTTTCAAAAAGGTTGTTTTGCCCTACAATGGAGATTTTTAATTCATACCATCCTTCATTGTTTAAGTCCTAAGAAAGTGTTCATGGGAACATGACGAAGCGAAAAGTGTACCGCTTTTAGGGGGTCATTTAAGCCCTAAATCGTATTTATTTGATCAAATATTGTCCTAAATCGTTCCTTTTGTCATTTTAGGTACTTTGGAGAAGAAATCTGGAAAAGGAAGCATTTTGGACGTTTTTGGAGCATAAAAGTGAAGAAAACGACAAAGTCTCCAAAGCTGCTGGAAAAGTACACTTGACGGCGTTAAGGATTGCTCCTGACGGCGTCATGGCTTGGCAAAAGAGGTGGATATGAAAAATACACGTGACGCGCCAGAGAGTTTTGCAATGGAAAGTCTGACGGCGTCACCCTTTAAGGTGATCAAGGCCATCACGGTTTAAGTTAAAGAGAGACGGCGTCAAGCACATTTCTGACGGCGTCAAGCCTTGATAGGCCAGAGCGGATTTTGGAGGATTAAAAAGGGACGGCGTCAGGAAGACCATCCGGGAACCCTAGCCACGGCGAGGTGACGGCGTCAAGATCTACAACGTGACGCCGTCAGATACTAAGTTCTATATATAGTTTTGCAATTTTTTGTCATAGTGTGCAACTTTGTGAGGAGAAACCCTAAGACAAATTTCTTCCATTTTTAAGGGTTTTCATACCCTTGGATCTCCCATGTTTAATTGAAAATAAGTAATCACTTAATCAATCAATATGTCTATGTGTTGTTTGATTATATCTTGTTCTTGTCTTTTAATTAACATGCTAGGCCAGATTTATCTTGTGTTTGCTTAGATCTAATGAAACCTAACTATTGATTATTGGTTATTAGTGTGTTATTAAATGTATGGGATGATTGTTTATCGATGTTAGGCTTAAGAAAACTGGCTAACCTCCTATTCGGTAACTTGCTTGAACGTCTTAAGAAACATGAACCAATGCGTACTAGGTTTATTTGGTTGTATTTAATGCATGAGCGAATTCTAGTGATCCCATGTTAGGAGCTTCTTAGCCGGCTCGACATAGGAGTGAAGTAGGAGCTTGTAGAGTTGGGGAAGTAAGTACGCCACCCCACGATTGGTATTAAGGAATACACCCGTCATCCACGCAATTAATACACACTAATCAACCGGTAAAAGATAGTTAGGGAGTAAGGAAATCTAAGTAAACACATTTCTCCCCATATAAGTTACACAACCTATTCATTTTCAGTTTTTTTATTTTATTTGCATTGGTAGTTATTTGGGTTAGTTGACTAGCAACTAATTCCGCCCACTCCTTCAAACCCGAGATTTTACTTGCTTTCATAAAAAATTATAAAATTACAAAAAGAATCTTCCCTCACCCTTAGACCTATTAGAGTAGTTTTTCAATCCTAACGACACTATTCCCCTAGAGAACGATCAATCCCCCGGTACTTGCCACTTCACTATACTACATCGGTCAGGTACACTTCCTGGTGGGGATTGCAAGCCTCTTGAGATCCCTCGAGAGGTAAAACCTATTGTAAGGTCGCAAAACCACGCATCAAGTTTTTGGCGCCGCTGCCGGGGAATAGTTATTGTTTAGTTTGAATTTTTATTTTATTAGGTCTACTCACTAGATTCCTTTCTAGTGAGATTTTTTATTTTATTTTTCTAGGATTTCTTGTAGTCTATCTTTTTCTTTGTGCCCTTTGTTTGTAAAACCATTTTCATTTGTCACTATGATGGATGAAATTCCATTTAGATCATTGACAATAGAGGAACAATTATATTTCACCAATAGATTTGTTTCCTATCATTCCTATGAATTTTTGTGTGATCTTTGTGATTTCCAAAAGGAGTTAGGGGTAAGGTTAGATGGGTTTAATGAATTCTATGCATGTGAGATTTCTATTAGACGAGCATTATCTGGATCAATTCCTTTTAGTCAGGCCCTTTGGATGAATTTTGAGGAAAGCTTCCTAACCATGACCCATAAGTGGAACGAATTGGTGGATTCGCATGAGCAAAGAGACCTAGTTTCTAAGAACATGGACTTAGAATCAAACCAAGATTCTGAGATGGTTAGTTGCATGAGTGGGATAGATTTCACCAAAACATACGACACACATGAGGGTAGAGTTGAGCCACCTAGCTGCATGTCATGGTTAGGCCCTACCATAATACAAGATGAACACATTGGTGATCTTAATGTGATGGACGATATAGTAGAGAACCCAAGCCCACCAAGTACCCCACAAGTCCCACCATTGTCTGAGGCATACACACCGCCCTTGACTTACCTGGAAGATGTAGAAGAGACTATAGGAACCCCAATAGAGGTAGAACCCTTGGACCAAACACAACTAGAGGATGTAGGTTTGAATACTTGTAGTCATAACCTTTCTTTTAGTTCTATGGAAGTTCCTAGTTTTGATGAACCGGAGCCTCAGCCAAAACCGTCACCTAATCTTCCATCCTTAGATGTGAATTTAGGAATTGAAAAAGGTCCCGATCCACCCATCAAACCATGTAGTCCGGGTAATGTTAAGATTAAGGTAGTAGACTCTAAGCCTTGTAGTGAGGAAGATAATATAGGAGTGAACCATGACCTTACATACTTACATCACCCATTCATGATTGATCACAAGAAACATTATGGGTTTAAACCGGGTTTATTAGGTCAAGATGGATTCCCAACTAGGAATCTCTCGAAGTTGATAGAAGATGATCCCTTTCTAGGAGAAAACTTCAATTCACCCATTGACCCAATTGAACTAAGTAAGGTTATGATGATTGGATCCCACATCTTTGAGCATATAATTCATCCACCACTCTTTCCTCACGTGGCATACTCATACCGAGTCGGTGTGTATCGCTACTATCACCCGCACTTAACCCTAAGTGTAGGGAAAACCTCCCCTATTTCCGTTAAATAAGGGTAGAGTCAGGCTCGTGACTCGAACAAAAACAAGCGCTTCTTGGGAGGCAACCCAAGCTTTATTTGTTTGTTTGTTTGTTTGTTTGATTTTATTTGTTTCCGTATGCAAGTTTAATTGTTATTGTTTGTGCTCATGTTTCAAAGTAAATTGTGAAAATGCTTTATTTTGTTTTTAACTTCGTCTTAACTACATATAAAGGTATTTTGCAAAAGATAAGTGTAAGGGAAATCCAAATCGGTTTATTAGAACAAATGAACATGAATCATAACAATAATAAATTAACATACATATTAGTAATTGTTTGAGTCAAATGCTTGTATCGAGTCATAATGATGTTTTGCAGGATTTCCAGGAAGTAAGGTATAGGTTTTTCCAGAAATTTTCCGGAAACTTAACATGAGAATTCTGTCAGATCATTTCTAACGGCGTCAGGTTTTAATTTTCTGAAATTTTTGAAAGTTTTGTTTTCATAAAAAGTTTTTATTAAATCTCTAACTTATAAACTCCAGGAATCTGCAAAATAATCATTCCACAAGCATTATATCCTTATATAGATTTATCCCGCCGATGTTATGCAGGTTTTCGTGTTTGTTTTCTCAGGTTTAACAGGTTATTTTGGACAAGGAGATGTATGTGGAATCTAGCTTTTGGCGATGCTTTAGTCTTGAAGCTTCAACATTACCTTGGAAGAAGATCTAACCATGTTACCTCTTTATCCACCGAGCGAATCAGGGGAGTATTTGATTTCATTCTTTTACCTTATTTACTTTTACATCTTGTTATTTGAACATTGGGGACAATGTTCATCTTAAGTGTAAGGGGGGGTAAAGTACGATACTTTAGAGAATACAATTGCGCTTGATTTTTCGTTTGTTTAATGGTAGATGTGTAATAAAACTGAGATAAATACCTGTTAGGGCAATTTTAGTGCCAAATTTAAAATTTTTTACAACATATAGGAGTGAAACTTTGATCTTAATGAGCGTCTCATGGATAGGAGTTATATGACTAGCACAAAACCGTACCACTAAAAAATTTTCCACCCCCAAATATGTGAGGTTCGCCCCTAGAATTGGTAGGAAAAGCATTTATGCTATGATGTGTGTACCGGTAGCACTTAGATTCTAGAACTTGCGTTAGGACCATTCCGAGGCCACAAGTGAGACTACATTCGTGTAGTTAGATTTACTACATGATAAGAGGCATTAGGATTAACCCATTGTTTTACACCTGTGTTTTTGTTATAATTACATTGGCTACATTGGTCAAGTAATTATCCCACACCCTTTGCGTTGTACTCATTTTTGGTACACGATACCCCTAGTACACCCCTCAGAGCCTATCTTTTCGTTTCTAACTTTAAGCATTTTACTTAAAGGAAGAATTTGTTACACCCCACTTAAATGTACACCCAAATCGCCTTAGCCTACCTTGTATGCACTCATTTTTAGTGCATTATTGTGACAACATTTGTTTAAACCCTAAGTTAATTATCTAATTGATTACATGGTTGCTAAGTCGAGTCATATCCTTGTACATATTGTTTTGGGATGATTGGGACGATTGGGTAAAGTACTAGTGTAATGGAGTAATGGGGAAGAACAACATTATTACCCCCATATGTGCTAAATATTTTAAAAGTACTCCAAATGTTTCGATTATCTTAATTCGTGTCATTAGAATAGTTATTTGTAAAGTTATGTAAAAGTTCAAGTGTAAGGGGAATGCAACGCCCCTATGATGTATTATTTTGGATGGTAGGGCAAAAAAAAAAAAAAAAAAAAAAAAAAAAAAAAAAAAAAAAATCAAGAAAAATACAAAAAAAAAAGAAAAAGAAAAGTAGAAAAAACATACGGACTACCATCCCGTTTCATTTTATGTTTATTTTATGTTTTTGTTATTTTGTTTTTAGCTTAAGTCGAGTCTAGTCTTGGCTTAGCAACGCCATATTGTACATGTAATTAATCAAGATCTTTAACTCGCCACCAGTAAAATATCCCTTATCCAACAAAACCGTGTTTATCATATCCCTACACCTAACGTTATAACCCATGTAAAAGCCCTCTTTGATAGTTTATCTTAAGTGCTTACGCCTAGTGGAGGAGGTTTTTGATCCTTTCCCAAGCCTATGGTAATCTATTTGCTATGACAGGTAGTGAGAGATATTATCCGTTTTCATTTATGAGATTTATTTTGATGACACCTGAGAGATGTGAGTATCTAAACACTACTTGTGAGGTGCTAGTTTGTAATCTCCGTGCTTATTATGATTAAAGTGGAACGATTATTTGTTGTAATTACTTTTATATTAGCATTAAATGACCCCTAACTTGTATTTTGATTAGAATAAAAGCGCATTTGCTTGAGGACAAGCAAATCTCAAGTATAAGGGTATTTGATGAAGCGAAAAGTGTACCGCTTTTAGGGGGTCATTTAAGCCCTAAATCGTATTTATTTGATCAAATATTGCCCTAAATCGTTCCTTTTGTCATTTTAGGTACTTTGGAGAAGAAATCTGGAAAAGGAAGCATTTTGGACGTTTTTGGAGCATAAAAGTGAAGAAAACGACAAAGTCTCCAAAGCTGCTGGAAAAGTACACTTGACGGCGTCAAGGATTGCTCCTGACGGCTTCATGGCTTGGCAAAAGAGGTGGATATGAAAAATACACGTGACGCGCCAGAGAGTTTTGCAACGGAAAGTCTGACGGCGTCACCCTTTAAGGTGATCAAGGCCATCACGGTTTAACTTAAAGAGAGACGGCGTCAAGCACATTTCTGACGGCGTCAAGCCTTGATAGGCCAGAGCGGATTTTGGAGGATTAAAAAGGGACGGCGTCAGGAAGACCATCTGGGAACCCTAGCCACGGCGAGGTGACGGCGTCAAGATCTATAACGTGACGCCGTCAGCTACTAAGTTCTATATATAGTTTTGCAATTTTTTTCATAGTGTGCAACTTTGTGAGGAGAAACCCTAAGATGAATTTCTGCCATTTTTAAGGGTTTTCATACCCTTGGATCTCCCATGTTTAATTGAAGATAAGTAATCACTTAATCAATCAATATGTCTATGTGTTGTTTGATTATATCTTGTTCTTGTCTTTTAATTAACATGCTAGGCTAGATTTATCTTGTGTTTGATTAGATCTAATGAAACCTAACTATTGATTATTGGTTATTAGTGTGTTATTAATTGTATGGGATGATTGTTTATCGATGTTAGGCTTAAGAAAACTGGCTAACCTCCTATTCGGTAACTTGCTTGAACGTCTTAAGAAACATGAACCAATGCGTACTAGGTTTATTTGGTTGTATTTAATGCATGAGCGAATTCTAGTGATCCCATGTTAGGAGCTTCTTAGCCGGCTCGACATAGGAGTGAAGTAGGAGCTTGTAGAGTTGGGGAAGTACGTACGCCACCCCACGATTGGTATTAAGGAATACACCCGTCATCCACGCAATTAATACACACTAATCAACTGGTAAAAGATAGTTAGGGAGTAAGGAAATCTAAGTAAACACATTTCTCCCCATATAAGTTACACAACCTTTTCATTTTCAGTTATTTTATTTTATTTGCATTGGTAGTTATTTGGGTTAGTTGACTAGCAACTAATTCCGCCCACTCCTTCAAACCCGAGATTTTACTTGCTTTCATAAAAAATTATAAAAATACAAAAAGAATCTTCCCTCACCCTTAGACCTATTAGAGTAGTTTTTCAATCCTAACGACACTATTCCCCTAGAGAATGATCAATCCCCCGGTACTTGCCACTTCACTATACTACATCGGTCAGGTACACTGCCTGGTGGGGATTGCAAGCCTCTTGAGATCCCTCGAGAGGTAAAACCTGTTGTAAGGTCGCAAAACCACGCATCAGAACAGTTCAGTAGCAATATTGCAACTGCTCTCATTTGCTTATCAACCAATAGGCCTTTCAATTTTTCAAAACTTATTTTTGAAGGAATGGTAAAGAATGTAGACAGTAAATCTATAACACCCTAAGTTAAATACGACTTATAAAATACGCTATAAATTAAAACTTGAGTTATATAACATGTTATGACTCGAAACCACACAATATGAACATATAACCTAAAGTAAAATACGAAGTAATACAAAGACTTTATAATTAATGGCACGTTTAAGAAGTCTCTATAGGCCGAAATTAATTAAATTATGTACACAACATTTATAATAAAAAGATAAGTAAGAATTTGGCTAAACTTGGAAACTACAAATCATTCCAAATCACCCCCATATTTTCGGCTCAATCCCCTCCCCATAATTTCTTTGTAGCCGCGTATTTCCTCTCCATCAAACCCTAAAAACACTCTCCTCTCCCTACCTTCATCTCACGGCATCAAGAAACAAAAAAAAACAACAAAAAAATAACAACAAAAAAAAAAAAAAAAAAAAAAAAAAAAAAAAGTGTGAAACAAGCCCTAGAAAACTAATCCTAGTCGACACAAGGAGAAGGAAGAGAAGAACCTTGATCATTGTTTTCTTATCTCAATCCGTATCACAACAAAGGTAATCGTACAATTCATCATTCCATCTATTCGACATATGCATAAACAAATCATAACCGATCCTTGTTTATTTTTGTATCATTCGATTTTGATCAAGAAGGAGAAGGAAGTGTTGGTGATTCATTGAGACCTTGTTCTTTCAATCCCTATTCTAATCATACAAGAGGTATCACATAAACCTTCAATATATAATAATTAATATGTGTCAATATGAGTAATGATATTATTGAAATCGAATTTATATGAACCTCACATAAAATCATGAATCAACACATAAAATAATGAATTTGTAATTAGAAGTTTTGATAGAAATAGTGGGTAATTTGATATGAAATTTTTAGGACATGTTAATATGATACTAAAATTAGTGTGGTATAAATTATAGAGATCATGGATGTGCTTGGATGTGTAATTAGGTGTTGTTATGGTCTAATTGAAAGCTCAGTTTGCTGATAGAAATTAATGTCGAATTGAACTGAGTGGATCTTGATGATGGTAACGTATTTTTGAGTGTTTCTTGGGTCTAAAACTAAGTTTAAGAAAAGAGCTTTCTGATTATATAAGCCTTGTAATTTCTAGAGGTCGGGAAGATACACTTTTTGATTTTACAAGTTCATGTGTCAATCCTGAATTCGGATGTCTAGAAAATCAGTCCGTGTTTTTTATTTTTAATTTCCAAACCGTGTCGAATTAGAGGATAAAAATAGGTAGGGTTAATATTTCATACGTTAAGTAATTACTGGAATTTTTGTAGATTTTTCTGAATTATTTTGATGGGTCAAATAAATGCAAACTTTTCGTATGTAAAATCTGATCAGAAATCTGGACGAGTTAACTTGTTGGAATTTTAAGCCATAGTTACACTAGTTAATAAATTCTGGGAAAATTCGTGGGTGTTCTTAAGACATTGAAGTATATGTGGGAATTTTTGTGGATTTTATTTCTGAGTTCTAATATGGTTCATAAATTCGACAAAGTGGGGTCTGTTCAAGGTTAAAAGCTGAGAAAATTTAAAAGACTAATAAAAGAGGTTATGTGTGTAATATTGAACTTAAGGGTTGAAATTTTCATTTTCTAAACTAATGGACTAAACTTGTGAAACCATATAACTTTATGATAATTACATTTTATACCCTAATCTTACAATAATTGCATATCAATCCCTAAACTTGTCATGTTTGCATAATAAACCCTAAAACTTGTAAACTTACTATATTAACCTTAAATTTATGTAAATATCATTATGAACCTTAAACTATTAATATTGTCACGTTTGATACTTTAAACTTATTTAAATGATAACCTTGAATATTAATGACTAATGTTTCTTAATATGGAAACCTACTAATTTTGGAAACTTACTAATTCAGGAAACCTGCTAAAAATAGAAACCTGCTAAATATGGAAAGTTACTATTTTTGGAAAGTTACTAATTATGGAAACCTGCTAAATATGGAAAGTTACTTAAAATGGAAAGAAAACTAAAATGAAACCCTTATGATTATGAGACTATGAAACGTATAAATAAACTTATGATTAATGTAGATCGGGTGAAGAAGGAGTGATCATCTGCTTCCATTCACCTATTTGCTTTGATTTGTGTGCTTTGATAAGGTACAGATATTCTTTCCCTTTTCAGTAGGGATATTTCTATTGATCCTATGCCTGATATGATTCCCTCATTTGACTCATGACATTCATTTTATGCTTTCCATTCTTATTGATTCATTCTGAAATTTATTTAAATGTCTCTTGATCGCTCCTAAAACAGTCAACTTAAATCAACCACGGATGTGGTCAAACAAAGTCAAACCAATTGAGGTCACAATTAACCAAGGAGTATAGTTTTATCCCCGGGTCGTTTAAGTCCCAGCGAGATGTGAAATTGTGCTTTAAAAACGGCTTGTGATCAAGTGTAATTGAATGGGAAAGGGTTTTGGAATTATTGAACTAAGAAAATAAAAGAGAATAGCTTAAAACAAGCTATTGAAATAAATAAAGGGAACCAAATTACTTAAAACGTCTAAAATCTAAAAACGTACGTTTAAATAAACGTAAACGTATAAAATAAAAAGTGAGATTTAATAAATAAAAGGCCTACGGATATGAAAATTATATTTTTACAATCCTAATAATAAAAGAAAATTATTTATTTGACTTATTAATTAATTATTATTAATTAAAAACTATTTAATAATTATTTAAACTAATTAAAATTCTAATAAATACTAAAAGATCAAAGAAAAATCTGAAAATTTTTATATAAATACTCTAAGGTGATAAGAAGATAAGAAAATTATAAAAATGAAATTTACTTAATTAAAATTTAAAAAGATAAATTCTATTAAATAGAAGCTATCACTATATTTCTATTTTTGGTTTTTCTTAAGGACTAAAAATAAGATTATATTTTTCCTAGATTAAAAATGACAAAAGAAAATTATGAAAATTGGATTTATATTTTTCTGATTATTATTTTATTTATTATGATTTAATTACTAATAGAAACTAATAAAAAGGATTAAAAATATTAAATAACTTAGGAAAATTATGAAAAATTACAGATAATTCTAAAATATTATTAAAAATCTGGGAAAAATAAAAGGGAAAGTTTAATAAGCCTGATAAGCACTTTTGGGCTAATAAGCAGTTTGGAATAAGCCCAAAAATAAGCTCAAAAGCACAAAACTTAACCAACTGATCAGGACAGGCTTAATACACTATTATAAGCACAAAACAACTTAAATATACTAATAAGCTCAAAGAAAAATCAGATTAAGCACCTATGCAGTAGTGAAATCAAGACAGAAACTCAGGAAAAATGCTAGATTGCAAGGCAATTTAAGCTGATAAATAAGCAATAAAGATGGAATATTATGGGGGAAAAACTTAGGTAGCACTACTGGGTATCTAAAAATCCTAAAAGCCCTATCAGAAACACACTAATTGAGGTCTAATTTGGTGCAAGATCAGATGCCAAAAACACTTAGTCTGCTGTGTGTGCAGATGGTGTGCAGAAATGCACAACACCAAAGCAACCCAATTCAACTCTTTTGGACTACACTATATGAACCAAAAGGACACCAGAAATGGCAAAGTTAAGGCCAATTTCAGCTTGTAGCTGATTTTGGCTTATTAGAGCTTTTGACAGCTTGAAATTCCCACAGGGTATGTAAAATTGGATTTACTATCTAAATGGCTTACTAAGACTTGAAAACAGCTTAATCACTCCCCATAACACTTAATCTAAACTGAGCAAGAAGCAAATGAACAGTGAAGAGCTTGTTTGGCCCTATAAACTGCTTGTGCCAAACACTCCTTTCTAGGGAATGTTTGGTTTTTCAAGGCAATTGGCTTATTAGGATTATGAAACTGATTTTTAACAACTTGATATGATATAATAAACCAAAATAAGCACAGAAACACAAGCTTAAACCACAAATGCCTAAGATTCTATATTACACTAATATGGCAGTGAAACTAAGATATTGAAGCACAATGAAAACTAAAAAGCAACTACACAATATTAAGCAATAAAATGACTAAGATATACCTAATAAGCAAAAAGAACCAGAAATAAGCAGTTGATAAGCTAAGCTACAGTAGAAAGTAAGAAAGTGAGATTTTTCTTACAACTTGCAATCCTGCTTAGAACCAAGTATCCAGGAACAATAACCAATCCTAAAGTCTCCCCTGAGACACTAAACCATAGCCATCCATTATTTGCTATGCTCCTTGCAATCTTCTTCCTTATTCACTGATTTTTCATTTTTGACCTATTTTTCTTGATTTTCTTGTATTTTTGAGTTTTAGCACTACACTGAATTTTTGAGTTACTAAAAGCTTTCAGAAGCTTTCTAGGAGCTTAAGTGAGCTTACTGAGTCCATAAACAATTCTAATAACAACATTCAACAAACATGAGATTTTTGAACATGGAATTTGCATAAACTGAAATTGATTGTTACACTGAAATTGAAAGTTACAAGAGATTCAGTACATATTGATAACACTAATAAAAGTGATTGAAAGCTTAATTTAACACTGAATTTGAAAAAAATATTAAAAACGACCTAAGTTAAATAAAATTACACTAGATAATCTATTACATTGCCTCTCCTCTTTTCTTTATAGACTTTTATCTCCTTGTCGACATCTCTGAGTGATTCCCACCATATCTTGACCTTTGATTTCATCAATTTCATCACAATCGTCCAAGTGTCATTTTGGCGGGAAAATATCAAGAGCAGGTTTTTTACAATTAAAGAAATTTGGGTGTTTGTGGAGGTGGAGGGGAGAGATTAGTGACTGGGGGTGCAAGTGGAAGTGATAGGTGGATGGTGGTTTGAAGCAGTAAAGATGGTTTGGTTTTGGCGGGGTGTTGTGAGGAAGAAGGAGTACCAGGGTTGGTTTGACCCTGGTTTGACCTGGTATTTTTATTTAAGGGATGGGCCGGGTTATGTTTTAATTAGGGAGTTGGGCTGGGTTTAGTTTAATAGGTGGGATGGGTTGGGTTAATTATTTGTTTTGGGTTTAGGTTTAGGATTAGATAATATTGGGATGGGGTGTTTTTATTTAAGGGGTCCGGTTTGGATTTGGTTTTAGTAACAAGGACCATTCTTGTAACTTTTGGATTTTGAGGGGCTGAAGTTGTAATTTTCCCAAAGTATCACAAGGAACCAATCTTGCCATATTATAATAACCCAAGGACCATAAATGCATTTTCTCCAATTTAGAACACCTGGGGACCAAATATGACATTTTTCAAACTTGAGGGACTGAAGTTGTCAATTTGCAATTTTTAACTTTAAAGGATTTCTTTTGACAACTTGTGAATCCCAAAGGACTTTTGATGATAAATTTCATATTTTGAATAACCAGGGACTAGTTTTGACATGTTTTGAAAGTTGAGGGACTGAAACTGCCAATTATGCAAACTTTGTTTGTTTTTCAATTGTTTTCAAACATTTTGCATTTGAAACTTATAAAACACACTCCTGGGATATTTTTAGTATTTTGATGCATTTTTGAGTGTTTTTGGATATTTTGGCAGCTCAGATTAGGTAAAAATGATGAGTATTTACACACTCATCATCTCTGCTATGTTATGCTTATGCTTTGCCATGCTTATTGAGTTACTATCTTGTTTCTCTTGCCATGCTAGATTATTATTGTTGTATGCTATGATAGATCTGTGCCTGAGCTAACCTAGTTGTGGAGGTACCATGACCATGTCTTGGATGGCACCCTAGGTATGACACTCCCGTAGAGGTGTGATAGATCTACGGCGTTCCCCCTTATGTTATGATTTTGTGTACACTATTTTCCAACTTTATATGTGTGACCAGTCTAGTACTGACATACATACTTATGTTAGAGAGCGTATGGATGCATCCTAGGTTTTATGTTTATATGATTATGGTGACCAGGTGGTGTGTGCCTTACACTCCTTCTCACACTTTTATTACTTAGAGGTCTCCCCTCTTCGTATACATGTATTGCTTAGTATGATTTGACGGATTATGTATGTAGTTCCTATGGCACATCCTTATATGAACTTTTCCCTTATTTCATTATTCTCTTGATTCATTTCTTATTCAGTTCTCATGCACTCTTGATCCTTAGTTCTCTTTAAAATTCGTATGACATTCATGATTATGCTTTTCGTTTTGTATTCTTATTCCTTCGTTCCTTATGCTTACTTACCGTTTTGTTATGTTATGTATATCTGTTCACTGGGCTTTTTAAGCTCAGCCACATTTCTTTTCCTGCGGCAGGTTTTAGTTGGAAGCTGGGTTATGAGTGGAGAGTACTTTGGACTTAGAAGACAATACCTTGATAGCTATTCTGGATTAGAGATAACTAGAACTGATTATATTTTTTTTTTATTTTTTTTGACTTAGTATTTATTGAAATTCTCAATTGTAACCTTTGAAATTCTTTTGTATTAATTAAGTCATATGCTTGTGTTTGCTTTGATATGTCACCATAACGTAATACTTCTACCCTTATCGGGTTGGGGTGTTACAAAATCAAAATTTTTGATGTATCCAAGGTTCATTCAAATAATTTTGAACATGAGGAAAAGTCAGCTTCTACCTCATCAAACTGTTTATCAAATACCCATAATTACCCAAAAACTTTTTAGCAACATGCGGATGGCCTCAAAAGGGTATAGTGGGGTAAAAGTACCTTTGTTTGATTCTATGATACAGGTACAGGGTGAAGGATCAACAACCCCAGTTGACTCCCACCACACACCCACGAGTTCAGAATAATCAGCCTCACAACCCACATCATCACCCACTAGGAGTTTATCTATAGAGGGCTCTGTTGTTCCTCAGCACAGAGTTCCTACTTCTTCCCATGATGCAGATGAGGCTGACAATGTAAGTGTAGGAAGCGCTGCCCCTACTGTCACAGGCTTAGAAGCTGGGCAGGAAAGGGGTAACATAAGTAAGACCCAACCTATGGCAACACCTACAGTACCAAGTTCTTTTGAACCAAGTACTAGTGGTGGAATCCCAAGCCAACTAGAACAATTGGGTGGCTCAGATGCTCACCATGTGGTGGAGTCTGAGTCCATGCCCCATGATGCACCTCTCCCTAAAGGTAACACATCAGGAAGTGCTGAGGGTAGTCAGAAACTCAAGGAATTGATGGATTTATGTACAAAATTATCAGATAAGGTTTCTAACTTGGAGGCTGTGCTCACAACACACAAACAGGTCTTTGGAAAAGTCTAGACCAAATTAGTCTTGAAGGTGAAAAATTTGGAGCAGAAAGTCAAGACTCTTCAAAGAAAAAGGTCAACTCACTTGGTGGAATCATCTACTTCTTCCAGTTCAGGTGAAGACAAGGGTGAGGAATCTTCCAAACAAGGGAGGAAGATAGTTGAGCTAGATTCCAAACAAGAGAGGAATCTGGTACTCAGGGGAGGCCAGATGAACAAATGGAAGAAACTGCTCAAGATCAAGAAGGTACTGCTAGTGAAAAAGGTACTGCTAGTGTTCACCAAGGTACTGCTGGTGCAGTTTACACAAGAAGACCAAGAGCAGACAAAGGAAAAAGTGTGATGATTGAAGATGAGCCACCATCCAAGAAGATAAGTCAAAGATCTCAAGCTCAAATTGCTCATGATGAAGAACTTGCTCAAAGACTTCATGCTGAAGAATTAGCAAGAGCAGCTGAAGAAGAAAGAGTGGTTAAGTTTATGGTTGAACATAAGCTATTGACTGAAGAACAAGAAAGGGCTGCTCAAGTTCTAGCTGATAAGGAATTAGCTGCTAAGCTGCAAGAGGAGGAAAGGTCACAGTTCACAACTGAAGAACAAGAACAAGCAATTAGTGACTTATTGGAGCAGATTAGAAAAAGTCAAAGCAAGAAGCAAGCTGCTCAGAAGAAACCTCCTACAAGAAAGGAACAACTGAGTTACATGAAGACTTATCTGAAACATCAAGACAACTGGAAGGAAAAACACTTCAGAGGAAGATCTTATGAAGAAATAAAGAAGTTGTACTTCAGTGCTCATAGAAGAATTCAGATGTTCTTTAGAGGTGAAACAGAAACAGTTGTGACAAGCAGAGGTGAGAAAAGAGCATGTGAGCAATTAGTATCAGAGGAGTCCAAGAAGCAAAGGACTGAGGAAGGAAAAGAAGAAGAAATAGTTGAAAAAGAAGAAGAAGCAGTTGAAAAAGAAGAAGAAGCAGTTGAAGAAGAAGAAGAAGAAGTGTTGACTGATGAACAGCTTCATGGTATGATGGTAGTAGTTCTAGAAACACTCAATGTGGATCCCATTTCAGCCAAACATCCTATAATTGATTGGGAGATACATCAAGACACATTTGGGAAAGGCTGGAAAATTATCAGAGTAGGAGGACAATCAGAAGTGTATAAGTTCTTTGAAGACTTAATCAAAGCATTTGATAGAGAAGACTTGGATAAACTTTGGAGTTTAGTTCAAGAGAGGTTCAAGACCACTGATCCTACTGAAGATAAAGAGAAGGAGTTATGGGTGGAGCTGAAGAGGCTATATGAGCCTGACTCAGATGATGTTCTATGGAGATTTCAAGCTCATAACTTGGCTACCACATGGAGACTGTTTGACAACTGTGGAGTTCATCAGGTATCTACTAAAGCAGGAGTGGAAGTCTACATGCTAGTTGAGAAGGATTATCCACTGAGAGCAGATATACTACTTGTCATGCTAGCTGCCAGACTCAAAGTTGATGAAGAGTCAGAAATGGCAAGAGAATTGATAAGAAAAATATTTCAGCAAGCAGAAGATATGAAGGCTAAAAGACTAAGATTGACATTATAGTGTTTGGAAGAATCCTCACAATCTTCATAAGGTACTCATTCAATTAAGAAACTTGTTGATTTTGGGTAAATCACAAGTTTAGGGGAGGATTGTTAGGAATTAAATGTTGAAGACTTAGTTTCAACTTAGTACTGCTGAAGATAACACTAACAGTACAAACTGCTAGTGTAAGTTGAAGACTGCTGATATAGCTAACAGTACAAACTGCTAAGTTAGTACTGCTAGTATTGATAAAGATACTGCTGCATGAAGACTGCTTCTAGAAGACGTGTAGAAGATAAGTATAGAAAAGATTGCATGTATATCTTATTTAGTTATAATTATACGGATAGATACTTATCTTGTAAAGGACTCCTTGTGCTATAAAAGGAGATCCTAGGTTAGATGTTTATATACATTTTTGTTAAGATTCAAGGTCTTGTAACCCTAGTGATATAAGAGATCACTCGTATTATTATCTAATAATATTGAATCATTTGGAGTTATATTATGTGTTCATTGTTCATACAAACTAAGCTTTACTATTACATTAAACCAACCTTCTAAGTATCATCAAGTAGATTCCGCATACTTGTTGATATAAACTCAAAGTATCCTCAACACATTCTAAGAGTGTTAGATCCTATCACCCCCAAACTGATTACTCGCACCATCCTCACCTTCTGATTGCTTCCCTGCCTCATTCGGATGCAAAGATCGAATGGGGGTGGGGGCAGGAACATGCTCCACAAAATCTAAATCCAGCACAGGGACAGCACTTGTTGATTTTCCCCTCTTAGAAGGGCGGGTGGAACCACCTTCCCCACCGGCACGTTTGCCGAGGGGTTTGGCTTGTTTACTACCTCCCACACCCCCTTCTTAGCTTTAAGAGCTAGCCGAGCAGCGGCTTGCTCCTGTTTCTTCTGCTTAGCCTCCAGCACCTTCTCATCCGCCACTTCGACCTTCTTCAGCTCATCAGTCTTCTCGGGAATGTCAGCATTCAACTTGGCTGGTTCAGTTACATGCAACTCATGGGATAGACCCTCTCGGTATTTGTCACATTTAGTCATAGTTGCTCCCTTTCGGAATTTAGGTTTAATCAAATAATCAGACATTGTCAGAGCTGCAAACAAATAAGTCAAAAATATAAATTATTCAGAAATATGCACACATATCAACACGCAAGAAAAATCAAAGCAAAGGCTATACCCTTTCCCTCGGCATCTCTAAGCGCAGCCCGGTAACCGGGATGCTCCTAGTGAGAGGTTATGTAACACCCCGACCCGACAAGGGTAGAAGTGTCACAACAATGGTGACATATCAGAAATATACACAAGCATACATCTTCAATAATACAAAGGAATACAAAGGTTGCAAGAATTTACAAGGAAATACAAAGTTTACAGAGGAGTAAATGCTAAGTCTGAAAATATAAATTCTTCAAGTCATCTCTATAATAAAATAACTATCACAGTGTAGTCTTCTAAGTCCAAAGGTACTCTCCGCTCATACCCAGCTTCCTACTAAAACCTGCCGCAGGAAAAGAAATGCGGCTGAGCTACGAGAGCTCAGTGAACAGATATAACGTAACAAACAGTAGTATAATGAATAAATAACATGAGTAAAAGGGAATGGAAGCATGAATACATGGTATCAAAAGGAAAGGTAAGAGTACATGGTAAAGGAAGTCAGTAATCCACTACGAGCCCATAACATAACATGAAATCATAATCATAATCATAGTCATAAACATGTAGAGGGGAGACCTCTTAGTATCCTGTAAATATGAGGGGTGTCCTCAATCATGGGTTGGAGTAGCTAGCTCCCAGAGTGTGAAAGACGTGTATCGCACACACCATCAGTCACCATGCATAACATAACATAACATGAACATAACAAATCTAGGATGCATCCATACGCCCCAGGTGGCCATAATCTGCCTCTACATAAACATGAATCATAAAAATAACATGCAGGGACGGGATAGGTCATCACTCTCCTACCCTAGAGTCATGCCATCGGTGCATCGACTGACATGGACATGAAACCCTCATGCCTAGTGAGTGGCTCGTAGTATCAAACTGAGGGTAAAGGTCAAGTATCATGAATCATGTTTTTAGTTTACTTGCATAGGTCAATATCTTGTTTCATAAGTTCATAATCATAGGTTCATAATCATGGTTCATAAGCAAGGTTCATAAGCAAAGGTTCATGAATGAAAGGTTCATAATCACAAAAGGTTCAATATCATGATGGTTCAATAATCGGAGTTCATGAATGAAGGAAACATAGCAATGGTATAAATACTGAAACTGACAGATCAGAAAAATGAAAGAGATCATGAGAAACCTATGAGAAGGTTCAGAATATCTGTACCTTATACCGCAAGTGAAGACACAAATAGAAACATAAAGATCGGAATCAAACTCCTTCTTCAGCGAATCTACACGAATACATGATCGTCTTATTATTAATATCTTATCTAAATCAGATTACTTATTTTAGTCAGCTTTCTATTTTTTTAGTAACTTTCCTTTTATAGCAGCTTTCCAAATATAGTAACTTTCTATTCTTAGTAATTTTCCCGAATTAGCAATATTAGTCATTTATCAATAGGCTTACCATTTAGTCAAGTTAAAGTAGTTAAAAATGACAATAGACACGGATTAGGGTTTATTATGATAACGTTTGTAAGTTTAGGGTTTTAATGTGTCTAAATAGAAAAGTATAGGGTGTATTAAGAAAATTAATAAGAATTAGGCCAAAACATCATGTGTTGCATGCCTACCAAATCTCTCGTATGATATATTAATTTGTAACATGCCGAATCGACTCGCATATTAGATGGCCCTATACGATCATATTTACTCACACGATTACAGTTGACAAAACCATGCCATACGACTCACATATTGAACATGCCTTATCTTTTCTTTATATACGTATCATGATGTAAAACTTACAAGCACAGCCCACTCTACATGATATATGAGATATAAGTGCGCATGAATACGAGCTTTAGAAGGAAAACGGGGACCTCAAAACAGATCGCGAAACATCACAAGCCACAATCTATACTGCTCGACACACTAACTAAACTCGCGATACCTTCTTTTCATTTGTTTAGATGCGATTATGAAACAGAAAAACACAAGTACGTTTACACTCTTTCCAGCCCATCGACACAGCAGATTAACGTATGAAACACAGTTCTACTATTTCCCACATGGTACCCACACACAAGACCCATTTCACAACCACTTTACACACTAACCCACACATAAATTTGCCCTTGGTTCCCAGCCTAAGTCCACCCATAACAGCCCCCATAGTGACCCCTACATAGCCTATTATTTCATGCGACAAACTCACTCTATATGTGAAAGTTTTCCCCAGATTTTAGCTTGTAAATTAGAGCTCTAATAGGTGTCCCAGATCAGATTTTAAGGACTCAAAAAGTTACTGATTGAAAGTAGCAATTTAGACCCCAGCATCGACCCATGTTTTCATCATTTTAAGTGTCCTTTAATTCATTAGTTTGCGTAACATGAATCCAGGTTGAATAGGCTGATTTGAAAAGGAGTTTTAAAACCTTAGGTCGACACATGTTTTTAGTATTTCATGCATTAAAATCTACTCTTTGGTGTGATAAAAAAAGGGCCTTCCATTCGTATGTACATTAGATCGACCAAAGCTGTTTTTAGGTTACAATATTATTAACATGTCATACATGTATATGTCAAGCAAAACAAGGTTAAAATTGGTGATACCTTTGGGCGATTTATAGGGGAGGAAAAACAACCAGAACATGAATCGATCAAACAAAAGCCTCACGAACCCAGCAAGACTACGATCTACTACCTTCTTGTACCACCCTAGGATCGAATAGAGAATAGAGCAGACTACCATTTGTGTTAGGGTTTTAAAGAGAATATGTATGTTGTGTGGTTGTCTATTCGGCTAAGACAAAGATTGAGTGGGAGATTGAGAGAATAAAACTCCTGGTGCCGCCACTTTTAGTTTAGGGTTTTGTTTGAGTTTATTTGTGTCGTGTAATGTGTGGGTGAGTAGTAAAATATGAGGTTCGGTTACAATTCATGGGACGTGTGGGCTTATGAAAGAAAAGGAAATTATGTACATTGATTGAGCAATTCATTGACGTGATTTGCCTATGCTGTTACTACTCAAATAAGGGAAGCTAGGTTCTAATTGGCTCTCATTGTGATCAAATATTAAATTTGATTGAAAAGTGACTGCCTAAATCAATGGTCATGATTATGAGATGATTATTAATTGCATTTATCCATATTTGGATTTAAGAGCTTCACAAATTTAAAGACGCTAATCGGTCCATATAACATTTTAGACGTGTGATATAATTTATAGATTAATTAGGCTGTAATGATTTCTTATTACGTATAGTTTATGTTTGTAGTTAATCATATTCATAACTTAGTAAAAATTTAAAATTAGACGTAAAATGAGGTATTTAAAATTTGGGGTTTTACAATTCTTCCCCTCTAAAAAAAAATTTCGTCCTCGAAAATTGAAGTCGCAAAGTTAGACGAAGTCGTAGCAAGTCGCAAAAGATCGTCACAAACATTCTCACGCCCGGGGAGGATTGAAGTCGCAAAGTTAGACGAAGTCGTAGCAAGTCGCAAAAGATCGTCACAAACATTCTCACGCCCGGGGAGGTTCATCCAAAAAGGATCTCTTCAAAACAAATGGTTTCTCATGACTCGATCAAAACAAGGTGTGTTCAGATTCCTCAGGAGGAGACAAATTAGGTTGATTCAGATCAAAAGAAACCATACCATATAAAATGGATGATAGGCGAATCTTCTGAAAAGCTTGTATGGAAAACACATAACTTCAAATCAGATTAATTATACCATCAGTAGAGAGTTCTACAAGGAGTTCAAGATATATAACTGAGGTCAACGGAGTGAAAACGAGAGTCCAAACTCATCCAGATATCTAATGAACAAAAGCAGAGTATACGCATAGGTAGAATGAACCTAATGTCTCACTAATCATGGATAAACCAACGGAGATCAGATTCTAAACTTCTTAGGTACTCCCCCAAGATATCCTATGGCCACAATGAGTACACTTTATATGGTGTAAGTATTATCACGTTGATCAGGCGTCATAATACCAGTACCACATAAATATGCCTTCATGATGATCATACTTTATCTCGAGTCGTGATTATAACAACCTATCTTAATCCACCTAGTACTTCTACAGTCTCAGAGTCAACAAGATCAAAATCATAGTCAAGAGAGAAATAAGACTATTCGAAAGAGTATCGGAATTTCCAGATTGCCTAGCAGAGTAAGGCACGCCGTCACAAGCATCAGATTTTCCCACAGTTCGCCAAAATTCCTCAGAACAAAACCATCATCGAACATACGAAAAATAAGCACGGGGCTGAAATGCTTTTCGGAAACTTAAATCATTAGCGGATCTTATCATGATATAACGAAGCTTAAGGGAGTCAACGGAAATGAAAACTAATCGTCAATAACTTCGGTCTTCACAGAATCAATTCTCCCAAACATAAAAGGTCTGATTCAGAAATCCGTTCATTCAAAACATCTACTCTCTTCAAGTCCGGTTAATCTGTCCTTGTTTGTCCATTAATCTGGAAGTGAAACAAAATCGTCTGGTTCATCACGTCTCCTGCAGTTCTTCTTGGAATGTGAATGAGTAATGCGAATTTCTGGCACGATCTTTAAGTTCCTTCATCATCCAGTCTGCTTCCACTCTCAATTTATCTTAGTACAACCAAGATGAATAGGGAAGTGAGATTGTACGTCTTCGTCAGCTCCAGGGTCGCCATCTTCCTTCTGTATCGCCAACACTTCTGCCTTGTAAGGAATGTCTTCACTCTTCAGGGTAGCCGTCGCTATTGTCAACTCCGGGCAGGTAGCGAAGTAATTCTTCTGATGCGTTTCTAGTTGTCTTGATGCATACGCAAAATCTTCTATGTTGCAAGGGAGCATAACCGAGTCTCTTTCTAAAATGTCTCAAAATTTGTTCCGTCTGAAGGTATGGAAACAAATTTCTATTTCAGTTTTCCAAAACTCCGTTCTCAATCAGACTAAGCTGTTTCTATCTGGTCACGAAATTTATCAAGGGTATCGCAAGTTGTAAACGTCTTTCAGAATTTTGATGCAAGGTTCAAAAGATTTCAGTTTACCATTTTGTTATCGGTCTTGACCATTCGGTGATAGTTTCAAAATTTGCGGGATTTAAAGAGATATTCCCAATCAAGAAAATCGTTGTCTCAACAGATATCAATCTCTCAGAATGCACAAGTGATCGTCAAATTTCTTACAAAGTGCAAAAATGATTTTCATGTTCTTCTTCGTCTCCGAATGTACTATTAAGTCATACAATGACCATTTGCCCAAGTACTCACGAGAACACATTCATTTATAAAATTTACAGAATAGTCAGAGCTTTAGCTAATACTATTAGCGTCACAAATCTTTATATCAGTCGTTACAAATACGGACAGCGATCTCAAGAATAACCTCAATTCATATTTCCATCTGAAGGAAACTTCGCGCTCTGAAATTGAATAGATACAAGTCGTTTCAGGGTGGAGAAATAAGGGTTCCAAATAGCAATACGGTTCAGCTTCCAGAATCAATACATGTCTCCTGTCATCATTCTTCTTTATCGCGAACAAAACTGAAATACGCCAAGAAAATACACTTAAGCGAACTTACTTCTCACTCCGGTGGAAAATTTGGTGGTTCAATCAGAAATCGTGTTCAGAAAATTCAGGGTGCCAAGTAATTTTCAAGATAAGGTTCATTCATTGTTGTACGAAATGGGTTCAAGGAAAACTTCATAATCGCGAACATAACACACGAGTCTTCAGAGTAATAATGATAGTCAAGAGTTTAACAATTGGTAATCATGGTAGGGAGTTCAAAATTGTTTCAAACGTCAAAGGTGAGACATAGGAGGATAGTTGTCAAACAGCCAATCCTTTATCAGAATAACATTAGAGTTAACAGTCCACAGAAAGACAGATCAACAAGGCAAATCTCATCGTCCAAAATGATAGGGAAACATTTTTATACTCGTGGTTAAACACCACAAGGCTTTTCATAAGGACAGAGATGGGTAAGACGAAATCAAATAGTGTCAGAAAATTCATAGATGCTTATCAAAAGCAAGAGACAGATCACAGAATGTATCAAGTACGTCATTGTCAAGGAGATTTCCAAAATGCCCGCAGAGGTATCAAAATGATTAACAAAAGGATCAGAAGTCAGAGTCGGACTCTGCAGACAAGGATCAAATAGTTTCAGGCAATATTATGCAGTTCGCAATGCCTTCCAGATTTATTTAGGTTCAGATCTTAGGTAGTGCAGAGCATAAGCTTTCAATTCCCAAAAATGGTCTTAACAGACTTTAATCAAAAGCAAGGCACGAATCAGAGTGATGCGGAAGCAAGATGCTTAAACAAACGCCTTATAGTCTACCCATTCCTCACTGGTCAAAACTTAAGTTCATATCAAGAAATCCTAAAGCAAGTTCTCAGGGTGTTCTCCTATGTTCTTACAGTGGAAGCCTAATGGTCCAGAACTCACAGGTAAAGGGTAAATGTATTACGAGTCGCAGCCTGTCTCTCTGATACCATAAATTGTAACACCCCGACCCGACAAGGGTAGAAGTGTCACAACAATGGTGACATATCAGAAATATACACAAGCATACATCTTCAATAATACAAAGGAATACAAAGGTTACAAGAATTTACAAGGAAATACAAAGTTTACAGAGGAGTAAATGCTAAGTCTGAAAATATAAATTCTTCAAGTCATCTCTATAACAAAATAACTATCACAGTGTAGTCTTCTAAGTCCAAAGGTACTCTCCGCTCATACCCAGCTTCCTACTAAAACCTGCCGCAGGAAAAGAAATGCGGCTGAGCTACGAGAGCTCAGTGAACAGATATAACGTAACAAACAGTAGTATAATGAATAAATAACATGAGTAAAAGGGAATGGAAGCATGAATACATGGTATCAAAAGGAAAGGTAAGAGTACATGGTAAAGGAAGTCAGTAATCCACTACGAGCCCACAACATAACATGAAATCATAATCATAATCATAGTCATAAACATGTAGAGGGGAGACCTCTTAGTATCCTGTAAATATGAGGGGGTGTCCTCAATCATGGGTTGGAGTAGCTAGCTCCCGGAGTGTGAAAGACGTGTATCGCACACACCATCAGTCACCATACATAACATAACATAACATGAACATAACAAATCTAGGATGCATCCATACGCCCCAGGTGGCCATAATCTGCCTCTACATAAACATGAATCATAAACATAACATGCAGGGACGGGATAGGTCATCACTCTCCTACCCTAGAGTCATGCCATCGGTGCATCGACTGACATGGACATGAAACCCTCATGCCTAGTGAGTGGCTCGTAGTATCAAACTGAGGGTAAAGGTCAAGTATCATGAATCATGTTTTTAGTTTACTTGCATAGGTCAATATCTTGTTTCATAAGTTCATAATCATAGGTTCATAATCATGGTTCATAAGCAAGGTTCATAAGCAAAGGTTCATGAATGAAAGGTTCATAATCACAAAAGGTTCAATATCATGATGGTTCAATAATCGGAGTTCATGAATGAAAGAAACATAGCAATGGTATAAATACTGAAACTGACAGATCAGAAAAATGAAAGAGATCATGAGAAACCTGTGAGAAGGTTCAGAATATCTGTACCTTAGACCGCAAGTGAAGACACAAATAGAAACATAAAGATCGGAATCAAAATCCTTCTTCAGCGAATCTACACGAAAACATGATCGTCTTATTATTAGTATCTTATTTAAATCAGATTATTTATTTTAGTCGGCTTTCTATTTTTTTAGTAACTTTCCTTTTATAGCAGCTTTCCAAATATAGTAACTTTCTATTCATAGTAATTTTCCCGAATTAGCAATATTAGTCATTTATCAATAGGCTTACCATTTAGTCAAGTTAAAGTAGTTAAAAATGACAATAGACACGGATTAGGGTTTATTATGATAATGTTTGTAAGTTTTGGGTTTTAATGTGTCTAAATAGAAAAGTATAGGGTGTATTAAGAAAATTAATAAGAATTAGGCCAAAACATCATGTGTTGCATGCCTACCAAATCTCTCGTATGATATATTAATTTGTAACATGCCGAATCGACTCGCATATTAGATGGCCCTATACGATCATATTTACTCACACGATTACAGTTGACAAAACCATGCCACACGACTCACATATTGAACATGCCTTATCTTTTCTTTATATACGTATCATGATGTAAAACTTACAAGCACAGCCCACTCTACATGATAAATGAGATATAAGTGCGCATGAATACGAGCTTGAGAAGGAAAACGGGGACCTCGAAACAGATCGCGAAATATCACAAGCCACAATCTATACTGCTCGACACACTAACTAAACTCGCGATACCTTCTTTTCATTTGTTTAGATGCGATTATGAAACAGAAAAACACAAGTACGTTTACACTCTTTCCAGCCCATCGACACAGCAGATTAACGTATGAAACACAGTTCTACTATTTCCCACATGGTACCCACACACAAGACCCATTTCACAGCCACTTTACACACTAACCCACACATAAATTTGCCCTTGGTTCCCAGCCTAAGTCCACCCATAACAGCCCCCATAGCGACCCCTACATAGCCTATTATTTCATGCGACAAACTCACTCTATCTGTGAAAGTTTTCCCCAGATTTTGGCTTGTAAATTAGAGCTCTAATAGGTGTCCCAGATCAGATTTTAAGGACTTAAAAAGTTACTGATTGAAAGTAGCAATTTAGACCCCAACATCGACCCATGTTTTCATCATTTTAAGTGTCCTTTAATTCATTAGTTTGCGTAACATGAATCCAGGTTGAATAGGCTGATTTGAAAAGGAGTTTTAAAACCTTAGGTCGACACATGTTTTTAGTATTTCATGCATTAAAATCTACTCTTTGGTGTGATAAAAAAAAGGGCCTTCCATTCGTATGTACATTAGATCGACCAAAGCTGTTTTTAGGTTACAATATTATTAACATGTCATACATGTATATGTCAAGCAAAACAAGGTTAAAATTGGTGATACCTTTGGGCGATTTATAGGGGAGGAAAAACAACCAGAACATGAATCGATCAAACAAAAGCCTCACGAACCCAGCAAGACTACGATCTACTACCTTCTTGTACCACCCTAGGATCGAATAGAGAATAGAGCAGACTGCCATTTGTGTTAGGGTTTTAAAGAGAATATGTATGTTGTGTGGTTGTCTATTCGGCTAAGACAAAGATTGAGTGGGAGATTGAGAGAATAAAACTCCTGGTGCCGCCACTTTTAGTTTAGGGTTTTGTTTGAGTTTATTTGTGTCGTGTAATGTGTGGGTGAGTAGTAAAATATGAGGTTCGGTTACAATTCATGGGACGTGTGGGCTTATGAAAGAAAAGGAAATTATGTACATTGATTGAGCAACTCATTGACGTGATTTGCCTATGCTGTTACTACTCAAATAAGGGAAGCTAGGTTCTAATTGGCTCTCATTGTGATCAAATATTAAATGTGATTGAAAAGTGATTGCCTAAATCAATGGTCATGATTATGAGATGATTATTAATTGCATTTATCCATATTTGGATTTAAGAGCTTCACAAATTTAAAGACGCTAATCGGTCCATATAACATGTTAGACGTGTGATATAATTTATAGATTAATTAGGCTGTAACGATTTCTTATTACGTATAGTTTAGGTTTGTAGTTAATCATATTCATAACTTAGTAAAAATTTAAAATTAGACGTAAAATGAGGTATTTAAAATTTGGGGTTTTACAGGTTAGCCCGAAGTCGTAGAGGAAACCCGGAGGAATCTGAATATGATCGATTACATTCTCTGACTACCTCGCAGCATCCTCGACACTAAACTCTCCCTTCGGAAAAGGGTCTGAGATGTTAGAGTCATGATGCCTCCAAGGCATCGCAAAAGGAACGGCCCGTCTGTCTATCAAAAAAAATTATACTTCCAACCCTTCAAACTAGTCAAGATCTCATGAAAAAAAACCTTCCGATCTTTACCACCTCGCTTCTCGAAGGAAAACTAGTGACCCTGCTTGCTCAGTTTATAAAACACTCGGAAAAGAGAAGTAGTGGGTGTAATGTGCAAACTCTGACTGTACACTTCAAAAAGAGTAGCACGATGCGGACCCAACGGAACTAACTGAGAAATATGGACTTTATAATATCTAATTACATCTAACATGAAAGTGGAAAAAGGCACACTGAGACCGCCATCATAAAAGTACTCGAAATATAAACCTATCACGTCATCCGGCAACTCGTCCATAGTCATATTCTCCGGAGGTGGCCTCGGATGTAAATCCTCCGGTATACCAAACTCCATAACCACTAAAGTCACAGCCCTTTCGTCCATACGAGAAGTATATTTCTGCATATCAAACTTGGGCAAATATCCCTCAACCGCCGGAGCATCCTCCTCATGAGTCGAAGCAGGTGAACCCGACATAGCTTAGGCAAAGGAAGAGAGGGTATAGCCAAAGAACAAAAATACAAAATATTTGTAATACGAAACGTACCTCTTTTGACGAACAAACTACGCAGAAACCGCTCGGACAAATTGCAAAAATCGTTCGGAAAGTACTAGCGGAAAGTGTGTCAGAGGAGTGTGTAAAATTACAGTGGTAAAAAATGAAACAAATAGTGTTATTTATAGGCAAAGATAGGGGGTGTGAAACGTCGCGTCGTGTCAGACACCGACGTCGCACTCTCTACTCCACACAATGAGACACGCGTATATGTGTCCAAATCCTACGGCCACTGTAAAAATAACGGCGATCCTTAAACACGAACAGTAATGATTTTTGGCATGTTGTATATAAAATCCAACTCGCAGAACCAAACGGACCAAACACTCCAGAAAAGTCAAAAAGGAAATTTTTACAAAGTATCACACTATCGGTATAACCAATACTATGATACTGGGGGGGACATGTTGGCGTATGTGTCCGGACGGCACGTCTTGTCCAGACGACATGACACCTTCTAAAAGGCAATGCCGAAGACACAAAACCAAAGGATGTTGGCAGCTCATCTTTTTGTCCAGAAACACCTTTTTATCCTTTGGACAATGGCAATAACCATCAGAGCGCCGCCATCCCAGATTTCATGAGATTGTGTCTCACGCGTGTTCTGACACCTACTCACTAGACTAGGCATAGCTCGTCTTGCTTAGTTCCCATGCAACACAGGTATCAAGGTGAAGGTAGTATAAATACCCTTACCTCATTTATGATTCGCAACTAATTCTTTACACACACTAAATTTCACCTATACTGTTCTATATATCATATACTTATTCTCACACCAGAGTTTGGTCCTGGGATAAAACCCGGGGCGAGAATAACGCGTGCTTCTTTCTAACAGTTCGAAAGACCCAGGAGAATCCGAAGGACCCAGGAGTTGTCTGAAGGACCCACTTTGTTTGTTTGGAGTAAGACGCAAGATTTTACTTTAACAGGAGAATCCGAAGGACCTAGGAGTTGTCCGAAGGACCCACTTTGTTTGTTTGGAGTAAGACGCAAGATTTTACTTCAACATTGGCGGCGTGTATAGCAAAGGAAAGAAGAAACAAAAACCTGGTGTTTGTTATCAAAACGAAAGAAACACAATATTTGAAAGCCAAACTTGGCCACACCGAGGCCCGAACTTGAGACCTCTCGGTGTGGGGCGTCGAGAAGGGTACTCAAAATAAGCTATATCCCAACATCCCAAATAACAGATTCACCCTTATACAACATTTTCCACTTAAGATTAGAACCAAAAAATTTCAAATAAGCAGTATCGCAACTTATTCAACATCTTATTACTGCCATATCGGTACGCGTGCGGCCTCGTTTCTCGAGATAACCTCTTGTTGTTGTGTTTTACTCATCAGTAAACGTCAGTAAATAAATAATTCGCATTGTCTGGTAAAATAAATAGTAGTACTATTAAAATAATAGTATGAAAAATTTCGGGTAGTAGCAATGTATTGTAAGAAGTTATACGAAAAATGTTCTCAGGTAAATTTCAAAACAATAAATTCAAGTTTAGGAATAAATATTATGTAACACCCCAACCCGACAAGGGTCAAAATACCACATTATGGTGTCAATCAGAACATACAAACGCAAGCGGAAGACTTATAAGCATAATAGTTACAAATGTATTATAAGGTAATAATGAAAAACTAACTCTATACATAAAGAGTTCCAAAACTGAAATACAAATCCAAGCTCAAATCTAACTGAAGGTAAATCAATCTAATCCAAATGCAAATGGTGTCTATCGTCAGGGTAGTCCACTAAGAGCTCCTATGCACTCTTCACTCAAACCCAGCTTCCAAACCTAAAACCTGCCGCAGGAAAAGAAATGCGGCTGAGCTTAAAAAGCCCAGGGAACAGATATAACAAAACAATAACTGAATCTGAAAGCATACAAAACGGAATCAAACGAATCTGCTGAACAAGGTTGTCATATATCATAAGAGTCGAAGTAGATGTCAGTCATAAGTATCATAAGGGAATCAAAGAATCAACGAAATCAAATCATCATAAGAAAATGCCCAACGAGCTAAAAAAGCATGTCACATGCTTAGTCACAAAATCATAATCATAACCTGTCATATCATAAGTAACCATAGAGGAGCGACCTCTCAAAAGTGAAATGGGGTGCATGGCACGTACAAACCAATCACTACAAAGCCATATCATAAACATATCACAAAACCTAGGATGCATCCATACCCTCCCTGAAACAAAATATATATACAAGTACGAGACTATGCATATATATATAACAAAATGGCCATGTGCGCTAATAATCATATAATCATAACAAAAGGGAACACCGTGGATCAATCACACCTCCACATAAAGTGTCATGCCATTGGTGCCTCAATGACATGGCCATGGTACCTCTATGGCTAGTTAGCTCGGGCAACAGAACAGAACAGAACAAAATCAAATCAAGGCTATCCATAACAAAGCAATCATAGCATAGTCAACCAAGGTATATCAAAGTGAACAAAATCTCATATTGTTGGGAATAAAATCTCATATAGTTGATTTTGAAGAAGTTGAAGATAAACTAACAGTACCTTCTGGGTGAGAAGGTACTCCTAGTTAAAGAAGGTCCTGCCAAGTTGAAGGTCAAGTTGATAGATATTTATTTGTAGATATTTAGTTGTATTATTAGTCTTTGTACAATGTAACACGTTAAGTAGAAGTAGTTCAGTCTTCTATGTTGAGCAGAAGATAATACTGAGTAGTTTACATTGAAAGTTGTAATTAGTAGGTTAGAAAAGTCCAAGTATCTTATTATAATACACAACTTGACAACTTGTAATAAGGGTTCCTTATCCTATAAAAGGATCCCTTAGTCACCACCTTTGAGAGATCTTTTTTTTTTTCAACTAATAACTTTGTAATATCCAAAACAGAACAACCTCTCTAGTAACTTAGTTACTGATTCACAAATCCTTTTACAATCAAAGATTCAAGGTTACTTTTGTAATCCTGGTGATAGTTTAGATCATCCGTATTATTTCATAAATAATATTGAATCGTTTTGTGTTATTCAAGTTGTGTTCATCATTCTAAATTATTCACGTTTACATATTCACCACCTTTGTTTCTTTTAAGTGTGTTATAGTAAATTCCGCGTACTAAAGCACATTCATTCCTAAATATCCCAAACACATTATTAAGATTAACATCCCAAGTGTTTGCATAATCCTTCACAAGTGGTATCAGAGCTAGGCTGATATTTACGATTTAAAAGAACAATGGACATTGAACACATTCAAACCAATGTGGCTGCAAAACTTCCATTACTCAAACAGAATGAGTTTGATATGTGGAGACTGAGGGTAGAGCAATACTTCCAAGTGCAAGACTATGCACTTTGGGAGATTATTGAACAAGGAAACTCATTCAAACCTACAATCACCACCTCCACAGTGAACGATGCAATAGTAACAAATATGCAAGTGAACCCAACAACCGCAGAAGAAAGAATCCAAAAGAGAAATGATCTTAAAGCCAGGAGTATGCTTCTCATGACTATTCCAAATGACCAGCTTTTGATCTTCAACAAGTACAAATGTGCTAAAACCCTTTTTCAAGCTATTGTGGCTAGATTTGGTGGAAATGATGCCACCAAGAAAACTCAGAAAACTCTCCTCAAACATCAGTTTGAAAACTTTACAGCCACAACAAATGAGTCTTTGGACAGCATGTTCAATAGACTATAAAAGCTTTCAAGTCAGTTAGCCATTCATGAAGTGCTGATATCTCAAGAAGACTTAAACTCCAAATTCCTTAGGAATTTACCCTCTGAATGGGCCATGCATGTCATTGTCTGGAAAAGCAAACCAGATATTGATCAAATGAGTCTTAATGATCTTTACAGCAACTTCAAGATAGTAGAGCATGAAGTGAAGAAGTCTACTAGTTCAAGCTCAGGAAATATGGCTTCAGTATCATCTCCAAGCACCTCAAGGGTAGTAGATGAAGAAAAAGATGGTAGTGAAGAAGGTACTGCCAACACAAATTTTGGTACTGCCAATACTTCTAGCAGTACCAAAACAATTCTAGATGAAACAATTGGTTGTGCTTTCCTGACATCACAACACAATGGTTCCATTTTAACTTTTGAAGATATTCAAGAGATCAATGATGATGATCTTGAGGAAATGGACATAAAGTGGCAACTTTCACTTCTGAGCATAAGGGCTAAGAAATTACTGATGAGGACTGGAAAGAAGATTACCATAAATGGTAATGAGCCTGCTGGGTATGACAAGTCTAAAGTGGAGTGCTACAACTGCCACATGAAGGGTCACTACTCAAGAGAGTGTAGAAGACCAAAGAAGCAGGATGATAAGGGAAGAGGTTTTGAGAACAAGAACAAGGGAAGCTTTGAGAAGAAAGGAAGCTTTGAGAACAAGAGCAAGGCTGTGGAAATCACTGAGCCTAAGGCTATGGTAGCTATTGATGGGCTGGGGTTTTGATTGGAGCTTTATGGGTGAAGAGGAGTCAACTTCAGATGAAATGGCTTTAATGGCTTTCTCCAATCCTGAGGTACAAATTACTAAATGTTCTAATACTTGTAAAGTTTTTGAAGAATTACAAACTTTAATAAAACTTTATGATGAATTGAAAGTAGAACAAAGTAAAACTCATCAAGACCTAGTTAATCATAAGTGTGGTATGGCCAAACTTGAGAAACAGATAATCTATTTTAGGGAAAATGAACTCACTTTTTCTGACACAAAAGCCATTCTTAATAGGGAAATATTTTTGAAAGATGCTGAAATAAACCTGTTAAGAACTGAGTTTGCTAGAGTGAAATTGGCAAAGGATAATATTCAACTAACTGTTACCACATTAGAAACTGCTTCTGACTGTACTTGAAGCATAGTTGAAAATCAAATGAACAAGAGAATCAAATCTGGGATTGGATACAAGACTTGTCCACCTCCTTACAGAGGAATCCCTTGTCCCCCAGGTTTAGATCTTGCAGAATCAGGTTTACATGAATTCACCAATAAACCACTAGAAAATGAGAAACCTGTAGAGAAAAGTGAACCTTTTGAGAGTGCTAGTGTAGCTTCACTCTCTAACAAAAAGGTGCTCACTGATAAGAGCTCAGATGCTCCAATTATTAAAGATTGGACATCTGATGATGAAGAAAAATAGACTGTTTCAAACAAAGGAAACAAAGTAGGACCACCCAGTCCTAAAAGTATAGAGATTAAGACTAAGGCTAAAGCTGTTCTGAAAACAATTGAATGTTGTGCTAAGTGTAATAGCAAACCTAGAGGTAGCCAGAGAAATTGGAACAATCTTAAGTCATACCAACTTGGTGATGATTTTGTTATGTACAATAAGGCCTGCTATTACTGTGGTAGTTTTAATCATACTCATGCTTATTGTAACAATTGGGTTTCTGGGAGTACATCAAGGTCTAAAACAAATGGAACAAACCCTAGAAAAAGTTTTGTGAAGTCTAACACACCAAAAGTTAATCATACTGTTAGACCAAATAAGCCTGTTAACTCTAAACCAACTACTAAGAGTGCAAGAAATTCTTTCAAACATGCACCAAGAGTTGTGAAAAGTCCCATTGAAAAGAAATCTGTGATTAAAACACAAGATTGGAGACCAAAACCAAAAGGTCCTGCTAGACCAAATGGTACTGCCAAAATTAGTACTGTCAGACCAAGAATCACAAAATGGGATAAAAGGGAAAATGCTGTTAAGTCCTCAGCATGTTGGATATGGAGACCACTCCAATCAAAAGTTGCATCAACAGTCCTAAAGAGGTTTGATTACATTGATGCAAGAGGCAAACCCAAGTCAGTTATGGCTTGGGTACCCCAAGGAAACTAATATGTTTATATATGTGCAGGAACATTCAAATGATATTGCTGATCAAGGATATGTAGATAGTGGATGTTCAAGGCACATGACAGGCAACATGTCTTACCTCACAGACTTCAAATCATTTGATGGAGGATATGTTACCTTTGGGGGAGGAATCAAAGGAAAGATTACTAGTAAAGGTACAATCAAAACCAGTAAATTAGATTTTGAAAATGTGTACTTTGTGAAAGAACTTCAGTTTAATCTCCTTAGTGTTTCACAAATGTGTGACAAAAAGAATAATGTTCTTTTCTGTGAGACTGAATGTCTTGTTCTTTCTCCTGATTTTAAGATGCCTGATGAAAATCAAGTTCTTCTTAGAATTCCTAGAGGGAACAATATGTACAGTGTTGATTTAAAGAACATTGTTCCTAAGGAGAGTTTAACTTGTCTAGTAGCAAAAGCCTCATTGGATGAATCTATGCTTTGGCATAGAATCCTTGGTCAAATAAACTTTAAAACAATCAATGCAATTGCAAAATATGATTTGGTTAGAGGTTTACCTAAAAAGATTTTTCAAAATGACCAAACCTGTGTTGATTATCAAAAAGGCAAACAACATAGAGCTTCTTGTAAGCCCAAGAGCCATAACTCAATTTCACAAGCTTTATACATGCTTCGTATGGACCTTTTTGGTCCTACTAATGTGAGTAGCTTGAATGGTAAGAAATATTGTCTTGTAGTTACTGATGATTACAGCAGATTTTCTTGGGTTTTCTTTTTAAGATCTAAGCATGAAACTAGTGAGATCCTTAAGTCTTATATAACTGAGGTAGAAAACCAAGCTGATAAGAAAGTGAAAGTCATCAGATGTGACAATGGGACAGAATTTAAGAATAGGGTTATGGATGAATTTTGCAAAGAAAAAGGAATAAAAAGAGAATTTAGTGTAGCTAGAACCCCACAGCAAAATGGAGTAGCAGAAAGGAAAAATAGAACACTAATAGAGGCTGCTAGAACAATGTTAGTAGACTCTAAGTTGCCTATTTCATTTTGGGCTGAAGCAGTAGGTACTGCTTGTTATGTGCAGAACAGGGTTCTTGTGATTAAACCACATAAAAAGACTCCTTATGAACTTTTCTTTGGTAGAACACCATCTTTAAGTTTTATGAGACCTTTTGGATGTCATGTCACTATTCTCAATACCAAAGATCATCTAGGAAAGTTTGAAGGAAAAGCTGATGAAGGCTACATGATAGGGTATTCTTTGCAAAGTAAGGCCTATAGGGTGTATAATAGTTGCACTAGGCTAGTGGAAGAAAATCTACACATAGAGTTTCAAGAGAAACTACCAAATGTTAAAGGCATTGGGCCAGATTGGATGTTTGACATTGATAGGCTTTCAGAATCTATGAATTATGTGCCTGTTGCAGGTACAAATACTAATGATAATGCAGGTTTTGAAGACAATGTTGAAACAGCTGAAGATCAAGATTACATCTTGATGCCAATTTGGAAAGGATTGGATTTATCTTCAAGTCATGAAGAACCTTCAAATACAACAAATGAAGGTGTTAAAGATGATCATGGAACTCAGGGTCAAGAGAATCAAGAAAGTAGTGCAAATGAAAATGGTACTGCTAGTTCACCAGATGGTACTGCCAGTTCACAAGTTGGTACTGCTGAACCATTAAATGTTCAATCAGATGATTCTTTACCAGAAGATGTGGGGATTGGCAATCTTCCACTTACCTATGAAGTTCCTACAACATACAACACAAGAATTCTCAAAGATCACTCTATTGATAATGTGATTGGTAGCATTGATTCTGGTGTTAGAACAAGAACTCAAGTCTTAACTTCAGACCAAGAAGGGTTTATCTCATCTATCTATGAAGAAAAGAATCATGAAGTTGCCAACATATGCCTGTTTTCATGTTTTCTCTCACAGGCTGAACCCAAAAACATTAACAAAGCCTTAGATGATCCAAGTTGGGTTGAAGCAATGCAAGAAGAGCTTCTTCAATTCAAGCTTCAGAAGGTTTGGAAAGTGGTTGATTTGCCCAAAGGTCACTGGGCAATTGGAACTAAATGGGTGTTCAGAAATAAGAAAGATGAAAGGGGGATTGTGATCAGAAACAAGGCAAGATTGGTGGCCCAAGGGTATACTCAAGAAGAAGGGGTGGATTATGAAGAGGTTTTTGCTCCAGTTGCAAGACTTGAAGCAATTAGGCTATTCTTGGCCTATGCTTCTTTCATAGGCTTCACTGTTTACCAAATGGATGTTAAGAGTGCCTTCTTGTATGGTACTATTGGAGAAGAAGTGTATGTTTCTCAACCTCCAGGCTTCATTGATGCAGAGTATCCAGACAAGGTGTATAGGGTTACCAAAGCTCTTTATGGTCTACACCAAGCTCCTAGGGCATGGTATGAAACATTGGCTTTCTATTTATTAGAAAATGGATTTCAAAGAGGCAAGATTGATCCAACTTTGTTCATCAAAAGAACCAAGAAAGACATCTTGCTGGTGCAAATTTATGTTGATGACATTATCTTTGGATCCACAAACCAAGAGTTGTGTGTAGAGTTTGAAAAACTTATGCATAGTAAGTTTGAAATGTGTTCCATGGGGGAACTTACTTTCTTTCTGGGTCTCCAAGTGAAACAATCAAATGAAGGCATATTTATCAGCCAAGATAAGTATGTAGCAGAGATCCTGAGGAAGTTTCAGTTTGCAGATTCTAAGGTTGCAAGTACACCAATTGATTCAGAAAAGGGGTTACTCAAGGATGCTGAGGGTGAAGATGTGGATTTGCACAATTATAGATCAATGATTGGGTCCTTGATGTACCTTACATCATCAAGACCAGATATCATGTTCTCAGTATGTGTATGTGCAAGGTTTCAAGTACATCCCAAAGTTTCTCATCTCACAGCAGTCAAAAGGATCTTTAGATATCTCAATGGTCAACCTAGGTTGGGTCTATGGTATCCAAGGGAATCATCTTTTGACTTGGTGGCTTATTCTGATAGTGACTATGCTGGTGCAACCCTAGACAGAAAATCCACAACTGGTGGATGTCAATTTCTTGGCTGTAGACTCATATCATGGCAATGCGAGAAGCAAACAATGGTGGCCAACTCTACAACTGAAGCAGAATATGTTGCTGGTGCAAGTTGTTGTGGGCAAGTCCTTTGGATCCAAAATCAAATGCTTGACTATGGGTACAATTTTCTTAACACCATTATTTACATTGACAATAGCAGTACTATATGTATCATTAAAAATCCAGTTCAACATTCAAAAACAAAACACATTGAAATCAGACACCATTTCATAAGAGATTGCAATGAGAAAAGGTTAATACAAGTTGTCAAAATTGATTCTGAAAAGAATTTTGCAGACCTTTTCACCAAAGCTTTTGATTTAGGTAGATTTAAATACCTGGTAGGAGGTATTGGAATGATTAATCTTTGAAAAACATGTGTTTTTGTACATAAAATAAAATGGTACTGGCTCTTAAACATGGTACTGCTAGTTAGTCAAAAGGTACTGTCAATTCATAAATGGTCCTGCTAGTATAAAGTTTGCTCTGTTTTGTTCATCTTGATAATTAAATGTTTACAATGCTATAAAACAAGTGCTTTGCACTTTGTTCTTTTGGTCTTCATCTAACAAATTTCAGGTTGATAACAAAACAAGAGATCTTCCAAACAAAAAGGGGAAATATAAGTTATTTATATCTCAGGGGAGGTAACAATCTCAGGGGAGGAAATAATAACCCAGAAAAAGGAAGAAAAACTCAATGTTATGGAAGGAGAAGACAAGAGCATACAAGATGATGACATAAAGGTTGAAAATGATAAGAATAGATCATATATTCAAAAGGGATGAAGCATTCCTAAAGGAGAAAGTTCTATCTAGATCAAATGAAGGAAAGTTTCAATGCAAAGGCATGCTGATAGATGATTTCACTTGTTGAACCAAGCATCCAAGATACACAGCATCATTGCCTCTTACAATTCCTCCATCCAAGGAAATTGCACCATCTTTAGGTCAATATGGAAATGGTATTCAGTTCACCAAGTTTTACAAACTTAAGAGCTGGCTAGTCCATAAGCAAACGGCTTTTGGTAAAGACACATCAAATCCGTTGATGGTTGATAGTTTACCAAAAACTATATGGTATTTAACTAACCATACTTTACAGTAAATAGTTTACTAGTCCATAAGCAAACGGCTTTTGGTAAAGACAAATTAAATCCGTTGATAGCTGATAGTTTGCTAAAAACTATAAGGGATTTTTGCTAAAATTTCAAAGAGACTGCCAATGTAAAATTTTCTTTCAAAGGTACTGGTAGTTCAAATTTTGGTACTGGTAGAGTAAAATGGTACTGCCAGATAACCATTGAGCCTGTCAGTAAAAAATTATAGCCGTTAGGCATGGTAGTTAAAATTAGCCGTTGGGGTAATTCTGTAAATTTCTGATGTTATATTATATTATATTTCTCATATAAAAGATCTTTTTAACCGCCTCTTCATTTACTTATTATAAATTTTCTTATTGTCGGTTAAAAGTAAATCTCTCATAATATCTTTCATCAGTCCTTATCACAATTAACACTCACCTTTCATCTTCTACCAGTACCACACTCAAATCCCACCATCCTAATCAAGTTTTTCCTAAACTTTCACCATGGCTAATCTAACTTTTGTTAAACGTCACAACCAGTATTTTTGGAAAAGTCTCAGGATAATGAATCGTTTCATCAAATAGTGGACTTTCTAAATGATTCTTACATCAGGTTTGCTTTACTTGTAAATCCCACTATTTATGAATCACAAATTTTACAATTTTGGAAAACGGCTAAAGTTGAAACTCTTGAAAATGGGGACCAGAAGTTAAAAGCCAAAGTGGATGGCAAAACCTTGACTCTTACTGAGTCATCCATTAGAAGACATCTTCATTTGGATGATTCAGATGGTATTAGTCAATTGCCTGATACTGAAATTTTTGAAAATTTGGAAAGAATGGGGTATAATGTTGATTCTACTAAACTCACTTTTCTTAAAAAGCATTTTACCCCACAATGGAGATTTTTGATCCATAAAATCCTTCATTGTTTAAGCCAAAAGAAAACCTCATGGGAGCAGTTTAGTGGAAACATGGCTACAGCTCTCATTTGCTTGGCAACAAACAGAACATTCAACTTTTCAAAACATATTTTTGAAGGATTGGTTAAAAATGTGGATAGCCAAACAAAGTATTTGATGTATCCCAGATTTATTCAATGCATCATCACAAAATCAAAACATTTGTTACTTCCCCCACACACTCTTTATGAAACACCAAAACTTTCACACAAGGTATTTTCAAACATGAAAATTGGTTTCAATGGGGAAGAAATACCACTTTTTGAGGAAATGTTACCACAACATGCTGAAGAACCATCCCCATCATCTGAATCACCATCATCAAGTTCTTCACCTGGTTACATATCATCATCTCATCATCCATCACCAATTCCATCACCAATACCACCTGTTACAACACCATCACCATCATATCATGCAACACCATCCCAATCACCTCAACATCAAAGTCTGGATTCTCAGACTTTGAAGGATCTAAAGGAGAAAGTGCAGCTCTTAGAAAATGCTCTTCAAAGTCAAAACACAAAATTTTCTAAGATCAACACCAAGCTAGTTAAGAAGGTTAAGAAATTGGAGAATGAAGTGAAGATGCTGAAAGGTAAAAGATCTTCAAAGTTGGTATTATCTAGTTCTTCAAGTTCTGATGCAGAAAGTTTGGGTCACTCTTCCAAAAAGGGGAGGATGGGTAGTTCTGAAGGTGAAGACGAGGCTCAATTTCATTTTCATGAAGGAACTCAGGTATATGATTGTTAGGAACACGTTTCATATAAATACAAGTCTTGTTCATTTAAATGTAATGTTGCAAGTTTAAGGACTATATGATTTGTATTTGTGGACCGGTCCATTAGTAGTCCATGGACCGGTCACAATAGGTAGTTCATTCTTATCACTAGTATAGGAATATTCCTAGATTTATTCCCTCCCATTGCCTATAAATACAAGGCAAGGGATACATTATTATTGTTGGTTTTTCATGTCATGTGCGGAAGCTATGTTCGAGTAACATTTGTGTAATTGAAAGCCGACCATTCTTATTCTTCTCTTCTTATTTCTCTTCTCTAGTTTAGCTTATTAGCTTATTGCTTTTTCATACGTAGCATATATCTAGATTAGTAGTAGTTCGTGTGTGGTGTTGAGATCATTAGTCGTGACCTACAAGTGGTATCATTCGCCTAGGGATAATTAGGATCGTGTGTTTGAATCATTAGTAGTGTTAATTACGTTGGTTTTATTGTTTTCGAAAAGTTTTGTTCACATCTCAACGTGTAAAATCTCGTTTTGGTTGGAAATTGCTTTGATTTCGTCTAAACTTTCACTAATATTCACATTTTCTACGTTAAAAAGTTTCATCTTCATTAAATTTGTTGATTACTAATCGTTTAAGGTCAAAAACAATCGAGTTTATTGATTATTTGAACGTTTTGAAGTAATCCGTATTTTTAGCGTATTGGAAAAGTTGATGAAAAGTGCTAGTTTTGCTTCCTGAGTGAACTTCGACAATTTAGGGTTTCATCGTAGTTGAAGGGTTTCATCGCATTTGGCAATCAAGACAAAAAGGGGTTTCATCGCAGTTGCAAGAAAACTAAGAGTTTTATCGCAGTTCGAATCAAGAAAGATTAGGGTTTCATCGCATTTGGGAGATCTTCAATTATCGCATTTGGGACTCAGTATTAGACTTTCTTGTATTAGAAAGTAGTAATACTTCGACTTAGTTGCTTCTCTTCTCTTGTATAAGAGTTGAGAAATTATCGAACTTGGATTTGTGATAAATCTATCGCATTTGCCATAAATCATCGCAGTTGGATATCTTATCTTATCGATGTTTGATAATCTTATCGCACTTAGCAATAAATTATCGCACTTTAAGATAACATATTTCACTTGTCATTATTTATCGCACTTGATAGTTTTATCGCAGTTTCAACTTTCGTTATCACTATTGAAGGTTATCGCATTTGGTGTGTTATCCATATCGCATTTGGAGAACTGATCTTATCGCACTTGGTGAACTGTCATTATCGCACTTGGTTATCGCACTTGGTGAACCTATCGCATTTGGTGAACAGTACTTTATCGCATTTGAACAAAACCTTTGGATTTCTAAACCAACTCACTTACATTATCAACACATATCTTAATTATCTTAAAAGATCCAGATATGTCTCAACCACCTCATTATAATTACTACTACCAGCTACAGCAACATCCACAACAACAACAGCAATTTCATCCTCAGTATCAACAACAACAAGCATTCGTACAACAACATCAATTTCTCTCTCCACCACAAGTGTCCCCACAACAAATCATGCAACAGAATCAACAACTGCAGAACTATTCTTCCTACTCCAGAGAACCTCATTGGTTTAACAAGATGTGTGAAGCAATTAGTAGTCAGCAATCACGTCATGAAGCTGGAAGTCAAGAAACTCCACCAATGTTAACTCCGGGTAACTACGTGCAATGGGCTAGTAGATTCCTCAGATTCGTTGAACTGAAAAAACCCCATGGTCAATATCTCAAGAAGGTCATTGAAGAAGGACCCTATCCTATTCCAGCTACTGTGGTTCCAGCAACTTCAGAGAGAGAAGAAACATCCACACCCATTCCGGTTGCAAACTACACAACTGAGCAAACATTACAACAAGAAGCAAACCAATTGGCTATGTCTTTCATACTTCAAGGGATTCCCAATCCTATCTATCGAAGTATTGATGCTCAAAAGACAGCCAAAGATATGTGGGAACATGTTCATCTTCTCATGGAAGGAACAGAGTTAAAGCAAGAAGATCTTGAGTCTAAATTGTACATGGAGTACACTCACTTCATCATGGAACCAGGGGAGAAAACCATTCAATCTCTACTACCAGCAACGTTTCACCCATCATATGCAACTTTGTAAGCAGACGAAGAATTGCATGTCAATATGACTTATGTATGATTACCTAGACACTAACAGATGGCAAAGAAATTGCACACATTTCCTAAGCAACAAGATTTACATTGTTGCTCAATGTAACTTACAATAGGAAACTGTATGTTTAATTTACCTCAACAACATCAATCATATGGATCAAAGAAATTGAGACCAGTGGTTCCAACAACACACTTTCAATCTCTTACTCATCGTTGCTGCAATCTAATACTTAACTACACAGGATTTTGGCCACTCATGCATTCAACCAAATCTTCACCCAACCTCATAATCAATCATCCTTAGAAGCACTCAACAATACTCTGATGAACCAGCTAGGTTCACATTCAAACAACACACGATTCAATTGCTGACTCAAATGCAGATTTGATGGAAGAGAGGATGCTTCAATTCACTTAATGAAGCATTTGGATTGATTGCTAACGCATTTGCAGATTCACAAATCAACAACCGTCTTGTTCATCTTCAATACAGGAATCAGGCAGTTGTTCATGATGGCAGAGTTGAAATTCAAACAGGTCTTCAGAGATATGGTTCGGGAAATCGTGGATATGTCTCAAGGTTCAGTCAGGAGGAAATAGGTTCAATACTGCGGGCAAACAGAAATAGTATGGGAAGTTCAGAGAGAACTCGAATGTGGAAAGGTCAGAAAGCATTGCTAATACGTCTATCACATGCTACAATTGTGGGGGGAACGGTCACATGGCAAATGCTTGTCCGAAGCCAAGAACTATGGGCAGTGCTTATCACAAAGAGGCTCTTTTGATGGCACTCAAAGATGAAAAAGCTGCTGGCAGGTTGACTCAGAATGATCAAAGTTTTATGGCTAATGTGGAATCAGATGATGAAATGGAAGATTTAGAGGCAAATGCTGCAGTCATGCTTATGGCTAATATGCAAGAAATGAACATCTCCGAGTCAGGCCCGGTATATGATACCGATGGTCTTTCTCAGGTACCTGATTCTACATGTCTCATCCATGAAATTGCTTTACCAGCTGCATCTTCATCTCCAAATGAAACGTTTGATCAACATGATTCATTCTCATCAACATTCGATGATCAAATCAACACGGTTGTATCATTTGATGATGATGCTACCGTTGTTTCATTTGATGATCCCATTGATGATGACAATTGTGATCATATTAATCAAACAGATCCTTTGACTGATCAAGATTCGGAATTACAGGCCTTGTTATTGACAACCCAGTCACAAATAGAAAAATGCAATGACATCAATCAGAAGCTTAAAGATAAAATTGCATTGTTAACAAAGGATAATGAGTGCTAACAACAACAACTTTCAGGATATCTAAAACAAGATAAACGTGAAAGAGGTTTTGAAATAGCTTTTCAACAAGAATATGTAAAGGTTCAAAATTTAGAGAGTCAAGTTCGTGAGCTAACCATTGCCAAAGCTGAGCTTTTCTCTCAAAAAGAAAAGGATCAATTTGAGTTCAAAATTCAAATTGATGCTTTAAATTCTGAGTTGTTGAAAACTCAATCTGAGCTTTCTGCATCTCAGAAGGATCTTCTTGAAGAAAAGCAAGCCAATAGGAAATGTGTTGACTCCTATCTTGATCAAATTCTGGATTTGGAAACCAAACTCAAAGACTTTCAAAATGTTGTGTATAAAACGGGTAATTCTGTAACGCAAATTCAAAAGAATGTTGTAAAACCGAGTCCTAAAGGAGTAAGTTTTGCACTTGGTAGTGACACACCCCGTAATTTACACAAAGCACTCAAAAATAATCCCAAGTTATACAATGCAACATTTTTGTTAGATGATACCTTTCAACGTGTTGTTATGTACTCTGTTGATGAAGAAACTGATTTTCTTGCTAACAAGATTGAGGGTCGATCAGATTCACAAACTAAATTTTCAAAGATACATTATGATTATAATGCACGACCTCATTTGAGCAAATCATTTGTCCCTCCTAAGGATCATCCAGAACAAACGTTAACATACACAAACATAAGTGCTCCTTCGTCCATAACTTCTGTCCCTACGACTGCTGTACAATTCAAAGATTGTTTGACAGAGGATCTTGTTGATCCACAAATGCCTAAAGAATGTCGGGTTCTTCGATATTTTCAGACATTTATGGATGACATTTCTCGTTTGGAGAATGAAATTGAGTTTAGTTCTCAAATTCCTATCTCGTCTTTTCTTTCTCCTGTTCAGAAAGAAAAGAAGGAGATTCTTCAAAAGAAAATTCTTCCTTATGTCAGAAATCTGAAAAAGGGTGCAACAAGATGGGAAGAGGAGTTATATACGGAGATAGCATCTATGAAATCCATTTTCAAAGCTAAAGATGACAAGGTTCAACGTCAAAAACTTCAAAAGAAATTTTTAGCAAAAGAAAATGATCGACTCTTGGAAAAAGTCTTGTGTTATGACGTAGTCTCTGTGATTATGAATTCGCTCTATGAATCTGGTAATGCTTTAATTGTGAATGATCATGCTGTGGATATTAAGATGTTGCGTATGGAGATTGATAATCTGGTACATGAAAATGAGAATCTTCGACAGATCAATAGTGATGTGGAAAACAAAGTTTTTACTCTTCAAAAAAGGTTGGACTGGTGTCAAAAACGAAGTCTTGAATTTGAGATCAAATTTCAAAATCTCATGGAATCTTTATCATTTCAAAACAGCCATGAACAGAACAAAGAAACAAAGGCTTTCTTAAAGGTTAAACTGTTTCAAAATGAAAAAGACTTGAATGACATTCTTCAAAATAGAAATGACACAGTCTACCTAAACAGGAAATTAGACTCCCAAAATCAAGAGTTTCAACACATCATTATTGATTTAAAGAAGAAAATCAGAGTTTTAGACACAGGAAAAACAAATGTTCATAAAATTGCCCCAGGGATGTATGTCATAGACAAAGCTCACACCCAAGCATCTGATGTGACCACTAATTCAGCTACATGTACTTCCACAGGACTAGAAACCACACCTAAGGTCAGCCATTCCAAGACTCACAAGAAACAGAGGAAGAATAGAGTCAAGAAACCTAGGATGAAGTTATCTCAGTCTGAAGAAGTTCCAGTTAGTAGTTTGAATAAGACAAATGTAACATCAGGAATAGAATTGAACTTATCTGAGTCTAGTTCTAAGATTGATGTAACAAATGCTGAATTTTTAAATGTTAATGAAGATGTTTTGGTTGATGCTACTTGTGTTTTGTGTCATAATAGCATACTATCTGGTGATCATACAAAATGTGTTGCTAAAACTCTGCTGACTAAGAGAAAGAAACGAAATAGTGGCGCTTCCTCTAGACTTAAAACCAGTACAAAGTCCATTTTAGGAATGCCCTCACTAGATCTTTCTGAGGAGAAAATAGAAAAGCCCAAATCCAAGACTACAAAGTCACCTAGTGCATTCCTTAGGAAAAAGGCAGAAACTAGTTGGACCTGGCAACGTTGGTTACAGCACACTTTTGATTTTAAATGGTTACCTAAAGTACTAACCTCTTGTGTAACTAACCCAGCGGATCCAACCGTTATCAATTCTCCACCTGTTTCCAATAATTGTGATGCAGGTGATTCAAATTGTCCTTTGGATTGTTGATAGCGGGTGCTCCCGACATATGACCGGCAATCTCAAACTTCTTCAGAACTTCATTGCTAAGTTTATCGGAACGGTCAGATTCGGGAATGATCACTTCGCTGCAATTATGGGCTATGGGGATTACATTAATGGGAACATCGAAATCAGCCGTGTGTACTATGTTGAAGGCCTTGGTCATAATTTGTTCTCCGTGGGATAATTCTGCGATGGAGATTTGGAAGTAGCATTCAGGGAGAAAACTTGCTTTATTCGTGATCTTCAAGGGAATGATCTCATGAAAGGGAAACGTGGCACCAGTCTGTATACTATCTCACTTGAAGGCATGACAGCATCTACTCCTATTTGTTTACTCTCCAAGGCTCATCCCACAAAGGCTTGGTTATGGCACAAAAGACTGTCTCATCTCAACTTTAAAACCATCACTGACCTTGCCAAGAAGAAATTAGTTGACGGTCTTCCAAAATTCAGATATGCCAAGGATCACTTGTGTTCTGCGTGTGAACAAGGGAAAAGTCACCGTGCTCATTTTCCTCCCAAAATAGAACACAGCACAGATCATGTCCTACAACTGCTTCATATGGATTTGTGTGGTCCGATGCGAGTTCAGAGTATTAACGGGAAGAAGTATATCCTGGTAATAGTTGATGACTACTCAAGATGGACTTGGGTCTATTTTCTGCGGACTAAAGATCAAGTTCCTTCTATCCTCATCACGTTTCTCACCAAGATTCAAGTTCAAGTCCGCAACACCGTCCGCATCATCAGAACAGACAACGGGACTGAATTTAAGAATCAAATCATTCGGGAATTCACTGAGAAACAGGGTATTGTTCATCAGACTTCAATCGCTCGCACTCCAGAACAAAATGGTGTAGTTGAAAGACGAAACCGTACGCTTGTGGAAGCAGCTCGAACTATGTTGATCAATGCTCAATTACCGGATTATCTTTGGGCTGAAGCTGTCAACACTGCTTGTTATACTCAGAATCGTGCCATGATCAACAAACGACACAGCAAAACACCATATGAGCTTATACAAGGAAGAAAACCAAACATCAACTATTTTCACGTCTTTGGAGCATTGTGTTATCCGAAGAATGATAAGGATGATCTTGGTAAACTTAAGGCTAAAGCAGATATTGGGATTTTTGTTGGATACTGTGAAAACTCCAAGGGATATCGAATTTGGAATCGTCGGACTGGGGAAATTCAAGAGACCATACACGCTAATTTTGATGAACTCACTGAAATGGCTTCTGAGCAAGACCGCTTGGAACCCGTTCATAACCGTCTGAACTTTCCTGGATCTTCAGCTGCACCCCTACCTTTCAACAGGAAGGATTTGGAAGATTTGTTTGCACCAATGTTTGATGACGTTCGTGTTCCTAGTGCCTCAGATGCTTCCACCAGTTCCGCTGCTCAACATGTCATACAACAAGCACCTGATCCATCAGCATCTACTTCTACCGTAGTTGCTGCCGATGCACCACAACCTGAACAATCATCATCAATGGAGACAACACCTCAACCTGCAGTTGAAGATTCATCCCCCACTTCTAATCAGGTTTCCACACCATCAGATTATGACGGGAACGCATTCTTCAATCCATTTGCTCCACCACCAACCATTCCAGAATCAGGAGAATCCTCCTCGAGCAATATGGACCCGTCAGATCATCATAACAACATTCAACATTTTCCATCCACCCACAAATGGACAAGAGATCATCCTTTGGTAAACATAATTGGCAATCCTAACAATCCAGTCCTCACAAGACAAAAACTTCATTCAGACAGTGAACATTGCATGTATGCACTCACTGTTTGTCAATCTGAACCTAAAAACATCAAAGAAGCCCTTACCTACGACAATTGGATTGAATCCATGCAAGAGGAGTTGGAACAATTCAAACGTTTGGAAGTTTGGGAATTAGTTGAAAGACCAGATGGAGTTTATGTGGTTGGATTGAAATGGATTTGGAAAAACAAGCTAGGTGCAGATGGTACAGTGATTCGTAACAAGACCCGACTGGTAGCAAAAGGATACAGCCAAGAAGAGGGTATTGACTTCGAAGAATCATTTGCTCCAGTAGCTCGGATAGAGGCAGTTAGAATGTTTCTGGCATACGCAGCCCACAAGAATATCACAGTATATCAAATGGATGTGAAGACGGCATTTCTCAATGGACAACTCCGAGAAGAGGTGTACGTGTCACAACCAGAAGGCTTCGTGGATCCAGATCATCCTAACCATGTATATCGGCTTAAGAAAGCCCTTTACGGCCTTAAACAAGCCCCGAGGGCATGGTACGATAAACTGTCCGCATTTCTCCTTGCTAATCATTTTACCATTGGAACTGTTGACCCGACTTTATTCATACAAACACACGGGGACGACATTCTCATTGTACAAATTTATGTGGATGATATTATTTTTGGTTCAACCAATAAAAAATATTCAAACGCTTTTTCTAAACTGATGAAACAAAACTTTGAGATGTCTATGATGGGTGAACTTTCTTTCTTTCTAGGATTGCAAGTTCATCAATCACCCCGTGGTATATTTCTAAGTCAGTCAAAATATGCTCAGGAAATCCTGAAAAAGCATGGTATGACCAGCTGTGACACCTATAATACCCCAATGTCCTCCTCATCCCTGAAGCTAGATGCTGACATTCATGGGACACTCATTGATCCTACGAAGTATCGTAGTATCATTGGCTCGATCATGTATCTCACAGCTAGCAGACCGGATGTTGTATTTGCCACTTATCTTTGCTCCCGATATCAGTCTAGACCGACTGAACGGCATTTGTCAGCCGTTAAAAGAATCCTTAGATACATAAAGGGAACCATTAATTTGGGGATCTGGTATCCAAAGGATTCTGGATTTGAACTTGTTGCATTTTCAGACGCTGACCATGCAGGATGCTTAGACACACGCAAAAGTACATCAGGGGGAGTTCAATTCTTGGGTGACAAGCTCGTCTCTTGGCAATCAAAGAAACAAGACTGTACCTCACTGTCTTCAACAGAATCTGAGTATGTAGCCATGTCTGCTTGTTGTGCTCAAATCATCTGGATGAGATCACAACTAATGGACTACGGTTACACATTCAACAAGATTCCGATGTATTGCGACTCCAAGAGTGCCATTGCCATTTCATGCAACACTGTCCAGCATTCGAAGTCCAAGCATATTGATCTCCGGTACCATTTCATCAAGGAACACGTGGAAAAGGGTACTGTTGAATTATACTTTGTGGGAACTGAACACCAACTGGCAGATCTGTTCACAAAAGCCTTGCCTCATGCAAGATTTGTGGATTTGGTTCACCGGATTGGTATGAGATGTTTGACGCCAAACGATTTGGAAAAGTTTCTTAAAAATAAATAACCACGTCAAACATTTCCAAAACTATCTTTGTAAATATATATTAAAAAAAAATGCAAGTACAATCTCTCATCCAACACGGTTTTTTATTTTTTCAATATCTACAATTATTTTTTAACACGTGTTGAGGGGGAGACACAATTTTTTCCAAAATCTTTAAAATTGTACTTGCATATGTTTTTCAGAAATTGCTGCTTCACAAGTTTTTGGTGATAAGATGTTAAGATAGAAATGTAGTGTGCCTTAAATGTGATAAATGAGACTTAGTGTTAGCTTGATGGTGGCTTAGGACTAGGATTTCAAAGTTTCTAAGGTCAAGGGACTAAAGTTGATATTAATGCAAAATAGTTAAAAAGGTATAAAATATCACAACATTAAATTCACTGCAGTTAATTCAACCTGTCATCTTCACCAACCGAAATTAATAACCCTCACCCACCATCATCGACGGCTATCCTTCAACCTGCTAATCCGAACAAGATCTTTGATTATTGTGAGTGTTATCATGTTTATACTATTATTATAAAGGATGGTTTTGAACGAAAACATGATCCAACGGCTAGAACATCCAAAATTGAGACATTTAGTTCTAGGGTTTGCGTTAAAATTGGGGATGTTGATTTAGAGTGTTTGTGTTGTAAATGGTTGTACGATAATACTTTTACAATGATAGTAAACCCATATTGCATGCTTAATCATACCCAGAAACCACAAATTAGTCTAATTGATTTTTAGGGTTTAAGCAACGATTTGGGGAAAACTTAGTGAATGTGTTATTGTGTAATGTGTTTACTGAAAAGTTGTTGTCTGATGTTTAATTGAATATTTCCATGCTTGGATCATACCCAGAAACACATTAAGTGATTTGATTAAGTTTTAGGGTTTATGAAGAACGTGAACAATAGCAGTTTGATTCTTGCATATGTGTGGTTAGTTTTTGTTATAACTTAGCCAAAATGCTCATAATAGTCATCTAAGATGTTTGTGTAAATCTGTGCACATAAATCAAGAGTTACAATTAAGAATTAAGCAAATGTTCATCGACAAAAATGCTCGTAAACTCTTGTATAAGAGTTTATCGAAGTTGGCCAAAATTATCGCAGTTGAGATAGTTATCGCAGTTGGGATAATTATCGCAGTTGGGATAATTATCGCAGTTAAGATCTTTTATCTTGATTGACTTAATTATCTTGATTGTCATAATTATCGCAGTTGGATAATTATCGCAGTTGGATAATTATCGCAGTTGAGCTAATTATCTCAGTTGAGCTAATTATCGCAGTTGGGATGATTATCGCAGTTGAGATGATTATCGCAGTTGGATAATTATTTCAATTAAGATACTTATCTTAATTGAATGATTATCGCAGTTGTCATATTTATCGCAGTTGACAATAATTATCGCAGTTGACAATAATTATCGCAGTTGACATAATTTATCGCAATTGTGATCTGATATAACATTTTGATCAATTTCCTTAAGTATATCCTTTATACTTATCATAATTAATCAAAATTTTATAGACCTTGGCTAGTTTTTGATAAATTCTTTAACCAAGCATGTAACAAACAATCATTAATACAATAGGATGCTATGTGTTGTTCTTAAAAGCTAACAATTTTTCTAACAAACATGCATTCTGTATATTTGTATATGATTGTTGATTCAGAAACATCAATGGCATCTTCCCAACAACAACCACTTCCTGCTCTCACCAAAGAAGAAGTTTTTCCTCGTGGGTATACTCTGGAAATAGGGAAGAACAATTCACGGGTAGAATTGGACAAGATCAAATGTTCTGATCCAAGTTGTCAGATTGCTGTAGAGATTCTCAAAGCTCACAAATGCAGGGATATTCTTGACAGCTCAGACACCATTCCAGAGTTATATATTCATCAATTCTGGGATACCTTCACTAAGAGTAATGATGACAAGTACTTTACTTGCACACTGGATCGGAAGCAAATCAGAGTTACACCTGCTACACTCAGAAAAGCCTTGAAACTTCCAGAGGCACCTGAAGCTGCTGCCCGATTCCATCCAACACCTTCAGAGTCTGAGGTCATGCAATTCCTGGAAGATATTGGTTATGATGTTCAACCTGATACACCATTAACCACGATATCCAAAGTTAATGCTAGATACTTTCCTCAACCCTGGAGGACTATCTTCTTCATCATAACACATTCAATAACTGGAAGAGATAGTGGGTTTGAGCATCCAAGACTGTCTCATCTTCAAGTCATGTGGGGATTTCTAAACCAAGAACCTATTGACTTTGCTGCTCTTATTTGGGACGACATAATGTACTTACAGCGTAAAATGTTCAAGAAAATCCCATTTGTTCGATTCACCAAAGTTCTTATCAGCTATCTACTTGATCAACATGAAGACATTGATAAGCGCCCTACAGATCAAGAAGTTCATGAGTATAGCATGGATAAAACATTGGGTAAAGTTTATTTCCCAAAAGAAAGCACGCGAAAGCAAGGTTCAAGGTTGCCAGAATTTTTGATGCCTGATGAGGTAAGAGAAACAAAAGCTTATCATGATTACGATCTAGCATACCGTGAACGTCGTGTAGGTCTTGCCAAGATGGTTGAAGAACCTAAGTCTTCAAAGACTCGTTCAAAAGGTAAGACTAAGACAGGAAGTGCCTCAAGTGTCTCTAAACCAAAAGAAAAACATCCAAGAACAACATTTATCAAGAGAAGAGTACCCAGCAAACCCCAGCCAAAACCAGAACCAAATAGAATCATTGATGAAGACACAGAATCTAACTCAGAATCATCTGAATCTGAAGAGGAGCACGTCTTTATGACTGAAGAAGAAGCTGAATTTCACAATAAGATCTCAAAGGAGAATGCACAAAAACAAAGTCTCAAATCATTGAAAGCAGATGAAGAGCGTAGAGCAAAGAAAGTATTGGAACAACAGAGGGAGTATGAAAGAACGCATGGAGTTGGAGGATCACAAACTGTTCCTAAAGAAGCCATGACCCAAGATGATCCGGTTAATCAACCCGGTGGGTCTGGAGCTGAATCAACAAAGGTCTCTTCACAGCAAACAAGTTCGGTTAATCAACCCGACTTGGGAGCATCAACTCAGGAGGAAAAGGAAAAAGATCAGGATAGCAACATTGTTTTATCTGATAAGGATATTTCTGATTCTATGTTTGATGACAATCCTGAGGAACAAACACGTAATGATGATAATGAAGATTGGAACTTAGAAGAAGAAAAAGACATTCTAGGAGACCAAACAACTAAAGCAGCCAAAGATCTTGAGGAAGCAGCTAAACAGGAAGAAGAAAGGAAACGTAAGGAGGAAGCTCAAGCTAACCTGGAAGCAGATAGCTACCTTCGTTCTCACACTCCAACACCTCCTCCTTCCCCTCCAAAGGACACAAAAGAATCTAATCTGGCTATGGTCGTTCATAACCCACAAGTTCAACAGCAGCAAGAACAACCACCAGTTCAGTCCTCGACTGCTTCTTCACCCAAGACACCTCCTGGGTCACCACCGAAGAATCCAACACCTCCACCCTCACCTCAAAAGGAATCAAATACTCAATCTGATGATCCAATCCCTTCTCTCACTCCATCATCCTCACGATCTTCATCACCAAAATCAAAATCAAAAGCATCAGTTTCTGAAGATATTCTTAAGGCCTACAAAGGAAAGAGCAAGAGAAGAATCGTCCATGTTACGAAAGTTGAGGTTGTGACTCCTGCAGCAAAGAAACTCAAAAGGGCAGTAAAGAGAGCACAAGCACAACGAGACAACCAAGCTACAAATAAATTGGCTGAAATGGAAGACTTAGTCAAGAAGTTGTCTCAACAAATGGAAGAAATGCAGGAAAGCAAGAAGCAGATAGATGAATTCCTTGGTTTCAACATCAAAGATCATATGACACGCAAGGCAAAGAAATTTGTTAAGCAATTTCTTCCTGATCTTCAACAAAACATCAATGATCATATTGATTCACAACTTGACGAAAAGATCAAAGAAGCTGTCTCATCTTCTTCCCACACCAAACCACTTCCAGAACACACTACTGAATATCTCGAGCTTGTGCTTCTCGATCGACTCTTTGAAATCACCTCTCCTTCTCCAGAAGAAGTTAACCTGATAGCAGCTCTTCAAGCACATATTGAGAAAAAGTCATGCAAGGAAACTGCTGACAAAGGAAAACGCATTCGAGAAGATGATGAGGATGATCAGGACCCTAAACCCGAACAAAAGAAACACAAAGGCGGGTCAGGGATTCACATTCAGGAGCCAACGGAACATAAACCATCATCTCAACCTTCTAAACATCAATCCTCTGGTCCCACTGAAACCAAGCATCACCATGAGCAATTTACAACTGAAGATATGGAATTCCAGCCACACGATGATCAACCTCATTCACCATCACCATCACCAAAACCAAAGCCATCCAAGTCCAAGCCTTCACACAGCAGAAAGTCATCTACCGGACCAACAGTTGTCACATGGCTGGATAATGATACGGATGTGCTAGGAAATGAATGGTTCGATCATCTAGCAAGCGCTCAAGTTCAGACTGACGAAGCTTCACGCGTTGAAGACAACACCTTTGCTGTTACTCAAGAAATTAAAAGAACTCTCAATATCAAGAAAATGACCAAGAAGGAACTTCGTCGGATCAAGAATGATGCTTTCCTTCTTCTAAAGAACAAATCCAATAGCGCAGCAGAACTCGAATATCACCTTGAAAACATTGCACGGGCAATGTCAAGTGACTTCAACTGGGCTAGTCCAGACGTTGTCAGGCAAGTTGGCAAGAATCAACCATTCATCACTGATTGGACGAAGCCACTGACCGTGATTCGAAGACATCATCACTCGGAAATTCCCTTTCAAATGTTCTTCAACAAAGATCTGGAACTTCTAAAGAATGGAGCTCAAGGGACGACAAAGTACGCTACATCTATCACTTTCACACCAGCCGCTCATTACACACAATCAGCCATTGAAGAAGCAGCTATTAACAGCAATCTATTTGTTAAAAGGCTCATCAAATATGATCGTGATGCTGAGCTAGGGATTCATCACTGGTACTCTAAAAGACAAAGCTAGTACAAGTACAAACTTGTCCTCCAGAAATCCAAAGAACCAGTTTACAGTGACCTCAGAATATTGGCCGTCATCAACGTAAGCGGATCTAGAAAATGTGATTATATATTTCTAGAAGAGATCACAGTAAGAAGAATCGATAACAATCTTTACAAATTCTCTGAGGCGGATTTTCCTGATCTAAATCTAAATGATATTGAAGACATGTATCTGATGAAGGTCCAAGGCAAACTGCAGCACCTGACCAATGAGCTTCGATATGCACTTAGTACTTCCCTCTGTCATTACATCAGGAGAACCATCATCAAAGAACGTGTAGAAGATCTCCAGCTTGGTGTGGAAAGTTATCAGACTCAGCTTAACCTTGTTGAACCACAGTTCCTTCTACACAGCAAAAAGGACCCTCAGTACACCATGCTACATCGTCCAACTTTTGGGTTCGTCTACAGAAGCACAACTGATTTTCATCGTTTCATGGCACTCAATGAAATTCATAAGTTCTGTGACGATACATTAAAGAGTGTACGTGATGGGCTAGCTAATAGAGTTCGAGATTCGATGTTGGAAAAATCGAGAAGATGGAATTCAAAGGAGCTGCGACAAGTCAAGGAATTTATTCGGAAGATGGAAGAACGGTTATACCATCGGGATCAGATGAGGAGGCTAGAGAGCTATGTTGGGGGTCGTCCGCCATTCGCCATCAGACTATTTCAGCAAACTGACCCAGTGTTCACAACTTTTGGTAAAGGTGGATGATGTAAGAATCAATTCTCAAATTTCATCATATCATTCTTCTTTCCATAATTGGCCTGTACATTACGGTTTGTGCACACATAACAGTGTACAACCCGGACCTCAAAGAAAGGACCCTGAGGTACGCTTCAGTGCCTCAATCCTGAAAAAGGAGCGAAAGCTTCTTACTTATGAGCAGAATTAAAATCAGAATGTTTTTCCAACGTTTTTCAAACATTCTGCTCATAAGAACAAGTATTCCCTCGTTAAGGGGGAGTATTTGCAAACATAATCTTTGTTCAAAAAGAATTATCAATGTTCTTGAAACTTCTTCCCTAAAACTCAAAAACAGCATATTTTAATCATAAACGTTTTCCAAAAACATCATGAGTATGCTATTTTTGAGGGGGAGAAGAAAAAGATGATTAAAATATGATGTCTCATTTGCTAGAATCTCGTGTGCTCAAACTTAGAATTGACCCTCGAATTGACGAATAGGAAAGTCAGTAGTCGAAAGGACATGTCCCGGACGGGTAATAATTTCAAGCCAGTTTATCTGGTGATGTAAGCGTGTCTCACAAAGGACGTGTCTGAGTAGAATGTACCGATTTCGAGCGATAATCTTTGAATCTGATCTGGACGGGTAATAATTTCAAGCCACTCTAACTGGTGATGTAAGTGTGTCTCGCAACGATCAGGTTCATTGAAATTCAATCAATTCAAAAGTGCCAACTCTTTCCGGCATGTGCAAATTTCAAAATTTAATATTAATGAGCACATGTTGAGGGGGAGTATTTCTGAAAATCATCAAACTCTCAAGGTGTCAACAAAATGTCTTTACAATTATCGACACTTTGAGGGATTTTCAAAAGGTTTGGTATATGGCATCATTAGGATAGTCATGGAGTTATAAGGTGACTAAGGTTAGGGAAAACCGTCCTATGATCCGCCAGAGCCGGAGGGATCTACCCAAGGACAATACCAATAGTTTAGAACTAGAAAGTCCTAGGTATGATATAAAAAGGAGTAAATGAATGAACGGAGAAAGAAGGGGTTGAAGAATTAAAAAGAAAAGTAAAGAAAAGGGTGAAAAGAAATAGCCCTCCATTTGTTCAATCTTAGGGCAGACACCGGGTTCAATTCATAATCTACTGGTTGATGAGCATCACCGGTATTGAAGACTAAAGACGTCATGGACCCAGTGACGCACTAAAAAACCTTCTAAGCCACTCAAGTGTCTCTCAAAAGGCATTTGTTTCATTCACACGGAGAACCTTTCATAATCTATCGACCTCTCATTACGAGAGTGTTGATATTGAAAAGGAGGCAATCTGCTCCATGCCTCCGATGACCAAACAAATGTGCACTGATTGAGTCTAGAGCCATGAGATTCATAAAAGATCTCTTAGGTACACTTAGTATTACTCTGCTGTTCTACATCATGGGCAGCAGTTGTAAAATTAAGAAAGTGTCCTTCGCAGATCCTAGCAATCTGCCGAGAACATTCATGAGAAAAGTCACAATTTGTGATTATCAATGATTGAATGGAAATCCTGCCAGAACAACATCAAACAACTCTGATAGCAGGTCACTTAGGTAACTCCTTGTGGGTTACGCTTAGTGTTTGGTCCAAACGGTCTACAGTCGTGGGGTGATCTCCAGCGACTCACTGAATCGTGGGTGCACTTCGGTGTGTCCGTGTAATCCCTTTCGGGGGAATCCGGTTCAGAACGGTCTGGGTTAGGATTTGAGAAAGTCTTCACACTATGCTGTTGATGATCTCAAGTCTGAGCCTGTAAGTACCGGTTGGTTCGTGCTGTTGCTGCTGTTGCCGCTGCTGCTGCTGATGAGGAGCTGGAGTTCAACCATCAAGACTCCATCATGTTCATATCTTGAAGAAATGTTCTCTCAAAGACTCAGTAACATCAAAAGTTTAACATATGATTTAGTAAAGTCAAAAGTTCAAGCACATCAACCTTTTCTCAAGTTATAAGATTGAAAAGTGAGAACAAGTTGCAGAAAAACAAGTCTAAGACATATGAGCATGATGGAGAAGACATAAAAGACATTGGAGATTGGTAGAAAGAGACAACATCATATCATCATCAAACAAGAACAAAGAAACAAAGATTATAAAGACGTCAGAAGCCCAAGAAGCAAAGAAGACGTCGTGCAACATTGATGATCAAGACTTAGGGGGAGATTGTTAGGAACACGTTTCATATAAATACAAGTCTTGTTCATTTAAATGTAATGTTGCAAGTTTAAGGACTATATGATTTGTATTTGTGGACCGGTCCATTAGTAGTCCATGGACCGGTCACAATAGGTAGTTCATTTTATCACTAGTATAGGAATATTCCTAGATTTATTCCCTCCCATTGCCTATAAATACAAGGCAAGGGATACATTATTATTGTTGGTTTTTCATGTCATGTGCGGAAGCTATGTTCGAGTAACATTTGTGTAATTGAAAGCCGACCATTCTTGTTCTTCTCTTCTTATTTCTCTTCTCTAGTTTAGCTTATTAGCTTATTGCTTTTTCATACGTAGCATATATCTAGATTAGTAGTAGTTCGTGTGTGGTGTTGAGATCGTTATAGTGACCTACAATGATGAAGAGCCTGCTGGTGTAGGGCAAGCGCCTGTTAGTGATAAAGAGCCTGCTGAAGCAGAGCAAGAGCCTGCTAGGATTGAGAAGCTGTTGGCTATGGATTATAAAGGTTCTGCTGAAAAGGTTTACAAAAAAAAGAGGGAATCACAGACTCAAGGGGGTTTGTTTGTTCAAGGGAGGTTATTTATTGCTGATGAGCAATCTGCTGCTCTAAGTCAAGAACCAACACCAAAAGACAAGGGCAAGCAAATTATGGTTGAAGATGAACCTAAGCCCAAAAGGTTGAAGAAAAGAGAGCAAGTGCAGATGGCTTTAGATGAGGAAGTATCCAAAAAGCTTCATGAAGATGAAATGCAAAAAGCTTTAGAAGCTTCAAGACTGCTTGCAGAAATGCAAGAACAAAAGGATGCTGCTCAAACTCTTCTTGACACTCAAGCTGCTCAGGAAACATTTGATGCACAGATGCAATGGATCATTGCAAATGATCCAATTGTGAGAGGTGAAGCTTCCATAATTATTGATGACAAGAATCTTAACACTGAAGAGAAAACAGCACAGCTTGAAACTTTTATCAACAACAAATATAAAGAAGCTGCTCTGGAAAATATTTTTCAAAAGATTCAAGAAAGTCAGAAAAGAGGTTTTAAAGTGGGCTCATCTAAGAAGGATCAAGTGGATTTCATGAAGAAGTTTCTAAGAAGTCAAGCTAATTGGACTGAATCTCAACTGAAGAAGAAATCTCATGATGAAATCAACTTCCTTTATCTTAATGCCTACAAGACAGTCTACTTCAAAATCCCATCTGATGCTAAACCTTCAAAGAAAAAGAATGGTGATCAAAAGAAACAAGAAGCAGAATTGGATCCAGAGCAAGTAAGTAAAATGATAATTGCTTTACCAACAATTATACATGCTGATCTAATTAGGTCTAGACACCCTATTATTGATTGGGAAATTCACCGTGATAGATCAGGAAAGGCATGGAAGATAACCAAGGTTGGGAATCAGACTGCCATTTTCAAAAAATTTGAAAATCTTGTAAGGGCATGTGATAGAGCTGATTTAGAAGAGCTATGGAATCTAGTTCAGATCAGGCTAAACACTAAGCATAAGACTGATGTTAAGGAACAAGAACTTTGGGTAGAGTTCAATAGGATGTATGATCCTGATCCACAAGATGTTCATTGGAAGTTTCCATATCATGATGCTACCACCACATGGGAATTCCTAAGTCTTAGCAGTGTGCATCATCTTTTCACACAAAGTGGGATTGAGCTCTTTATGTTAGCTGAAAAAGAGTATCCACTGAGCTATGAAGTTCTCTCAACCATGATTTCCAAGAGGTTAAGATGTGATAAAGATGAAGAAATGTCAGAAGTTGTTCAAAGTTTGTTGATGAACATTTTTGAACAATGTGAAAGAAAAAGGAAGAATAGAGAGTAAAGTTTTTGGAAGAGTTCCCTCAGATCCTCAAGGTATGTATTTTATTCATAAGAAACTTGTGTATTTTAAAAGGAATAACAAGTTTAGGGGAGGATTGTTGGGAATAAAATGTTCAAGTCAAAGAGCCTGCCAGATGAAGTATTGAGCCTGCTAGTTGATTTTGAAGAAGTTGAAGATAAACTAACAGTACCTTCTGGGTGAGAAGGTACTGCTAGTTAAAGAAGGTCCTGCCAAGTTGAAGGTCAAGTTGATAGATATTTATTTGTAGATATTTAGTTGTATTATTAGTCTTTGTACAATGTAACACATTAAGCAGAAGTAGTTCAGTCTTCTATGTTGTGCAGAAGATAATACTGAGTAGTTTACATTGAAAGTTGTAATTAGTAGGTTAGAAAAGTCCAAGTATCTTATTATAATACACAACTTGACAACTTGTAATAAGGGGTCCTTATCCTATAAAAGGATCCCTTAGTCACCACCTTTGAGAGATCTTTTTTTTCTCAACTAATAACTTTGTAATATCCAAAACAGAACAACCTCTCTAGTAACTTAGTTACTGATTCACAAATCCTTTTACAATCAAAGATTCAAGGTTACTTTTGTAATCCTGGTGATAGTTTAGATCATCCGTATTATTTCATAAATAATATTGAATCGTTTTGTGTTATTCAAGTTGTGTTCATCATTCTAAATTATTCACGTTTACATATTCACCACCTTTGTTTCTTTTAAGTGTGTTATAGTAAATTCCGCGTACTAAAGCACATGCATTCCTAAATATCCCAAACACATTATTAAGATTAACATCCCAAGTGTTTGCATAATCCTTCACACATATCAAATGAGATAGCATACTGAATATCATAATAAAATGGATAGCAACTGAATCATAGCATAGGGAATCATATCATAGCAAAGGAATCAAAGTCAAGGATTGGAAAGTCATGAGAGAACAAAACCCTTACTGATAAGGGTAACTTTCCCGAATTAAGTGAGTTTCCCGAATTAAGTAACTTTCCTGAATTAGTAACTTTCCATATTTAGCAAGTTTCCATAATTAGTAAGTTAGGGTCACATTCATAATTAATCACACTTAGGATTTATAGTACTTCCTATTCATATAACACTTAATTATGACATATTAATGAATCTGGACCACATTCTTATGATTTTTCATGCCTACTAACTAAGCTAAGAAAATTCTGAAATAATTCTCATTGATTCCCATAGCAGTTAAGTACCTTCACAAATTTTTATAGATTTTAATACCAAGCACAAGTACTGTTTTAAAAATCATATTTCCAGACCTGATCAGAAGGTTAACTGCAGATACACACAGAAAGTTTGCCTTTCATTTACCCATTGAGACACTTCAGAAAAATCCACAAAATTTCCAAGAAGTCACACATAACCTAAATATCACTCTTGTAAAAGGAGAGCTCCCAGTTACTTGTGGTTTGAAAATTAAAATTCATAAACACCGACTGATTTTTAGGTTCCCAAAACTCAGGTTTGACACATGATCCCATAAATTCATAAACATGACCAATACGACTCCAATTCACTCCAAATCAATTGGAAAACTTAATTAGGACATTAAAATAGGTTTACAAGAAAAAATATAGAATTAACCACTTATGAAACTCAAGCTATAATGCACACAAATTCGTCTTATGAACCTGTCCAGTTCAGAAACCCGTTTTAAGCCATCATTAACGTGTTTTACTTATACAAACGCACACGAGACCTTTATATTTCACAAGACATGTTTCATAGGTTTATTTAGTCAAGATTACACATGCACAACAGCCCTTAAAAGATCACACCATGCTTTAACATACATGCAATTTACTGTTTTATACTTACACACAAACGACACAAGAACAACCCACATTCCCCATTCTTGTTACCATATTAACGACACCCACCAAGACCATAACGACACAAGCCGTAACCAATCCATTACCCGACTTATACCCTTTTACTTCAGTTTGCAAACAGGTTTTTAGACCGCATTAGACTACTCACAACTCACGTACAGCACACCCCTTTTTGCAGCCATACTAACGAGACACAAACATGAATAACGAGGCAAAAATGTCTTCAATATTAAACCTTTTCAAGATCTGATTCATACGTATGTTTTTATGGTTTTAGTTCGACATTTAACCATGTGTTTAGCAGTCCTTATGAACATACACTCACATGCTACACATCCACATAAGATAACGAGTCCACACATCACACATAAAATACAATGAACGCCATGCATGCATGCTCCAGCCCTTCTTCATGAAATATATACGCACACAATACACAAAACATGGTTAATTCACACATCGACATAGTCCATCACAACCGATCGTACGATCGACTCCCACATTAAATGACAACACAAACCCTTAACGCCACTTGCTACAACATGAGCTAGGATTTTACTATAGTACTTAGACTGGAATAAAGGCATAGGCGACATGAAGAGGATAACCAGGTTCGCTCTAGTTCTGTGACGAAACACGATCAGGTTTTCTTATATACATATGTACGCATAGCTATTAGTGTAACACAAGGTTTCATATATAAAATTCATGTGGTGTTTATCAAAAAAGTTAGTAGTAATACACGAGAACAAATGTTTATGATCAGATTTAGTTTAAGAAAAACAAAGGTCGAATAATCATGAACATGTGAGTGCGATACCGATTACGTTTTCATGTCATAAACAAATAAATGTTATAGGTCGAGCAAGGACACACGGACAAAGCAGTAAATACCTCTATATCGGATTTGGGACGGATCAAAAAGAACAACGACTACAACCTACGAGCCAATACCCACACAATCACCACTATCGCGACTACCACGAGGCGGTTACACCAAACCGATTGCCCCCTTCCTTTTAAACCACCGTACCTCTTGAACTTGGAAAAGAAGATAGAACCTTTTGGAGTTGTATTTAGTTTGTTTTTAGGTAAAAAAAGCAAATGATAAATGAGATACAGTTTTGCATGGAAAGAAATAAGTAAGGAGTGCCGAGTTTGGGTGAGCAAATCAAGGATAAAATCTTCTAAATTTTCAAAATGGTTTAAGCTTATCACTTCACATCACAATCGTGTATATTGTTTTCCAAATGTAGTGATTGGTTCCTTTGAAACGTGTGGGGTATCTTTAGGGTAAGAAGTGCACAACTGATGATTCGAAATTTTAATAACTAAATTAGTTTAGTATTTTAACTTTGGTTAGTTTAGGCTAGTAATTTATATTACTAGGTAATATTATTTCATAACTCAAAGTTTTAAATGCTACATGATTTAAATTCATACTTAGGTTATATCACAAAATGAAATAATGATGATTCGAAATTTTGGGTTTTACATATTGACTTGCAAAAATACGAGTTGTTATATTCAACATCTTATGTATAAAGATATCATATCGACTCATCCGTTTAAATTGTCTTGTATAACGATATCATCTCGACTCATCCGTTTAATATGTCACCAGACATTAGTGCAGACCATACTGAGAGTGAGAACCTTAAACTACAATCTGCAACTTATGTCAAGCTTTTCAAAACAAACGTCTAAACATAAAGATAACAATCCAACAATATCTTAAATTGCAACACAAACGTCTAAACATAAAACGAAAATCTCTAAAATAGTTTCTTTTTAACTTCCATGTATCCTTGCATAGTCAATACCAACATCAAACTCCATCACATGCGCCATGAAAACTTCATGACTTCAAACACCTACAAAAATATTTTAACGAAAAAAACTTCATGACTTCAAACTTAACGAACTACAAGTATAATGTCAGATGTATAAGAAACAAGAAAATATTTGATACTTACTTCATGACTAAACTTCATGTTGAGAAGAGTCATTGTGTTGTTTTTTTCTAGTAGAAAACATATCTACAAACAAATATAAATAATGGATTAGCATAACGTATAGCGAGAAAAATTAACATAGTTAAATCAAGTTTCATTACTTACCAAGTTCTAGTTTCTCCAAATTTTTCACCATCTCTTCAAGTGGTAAGCCATTAATGGGTATATCTTGCAAATCCGGCGGTGTAGACCGTAACCAATCTTGTGCACAAATGAGAGCTTCCGCGATCTTAGGCGTGAGAGAGCTTCTATATTTATCGATAACTCTTCCACCGGTGCTAAATGCCGACTCTGATGCAACGGTCGAGATTGGCATTGCTAACACATGCTTAGCTACTTGTGACAATATTGGAAACTTCACCATATTTTGATTCCACCAACCTAAAACATCAAATGAATTATCCCCCCTCTTTTCCTCCCCATCCTTTAAATAAATATCTTACTTCGCTATAATCATCACCTTCACCATATTGGGTCACCAAATACTTTGAAAACCCATCATCAAGGTCAATCTTCATGCTACTATCATCTTCACTAGGAGTAGAAGAAGAAGACACAGTAAAAGTTTGATCATTATGTTTGTCGAGTTTGATCTTGTAGTGCACATACAACTCTTTAAGAGCATCCTCTACAATTTTACAAATTTCCATAGCAGGCTTGAAAGTTATTGTTGTTTGTTTCTTCTTATCTTTAGTTCTATAAAGGGGTGAAGTTGCACATACAAATTTTAAATGATGACCTAAGGTGCTAGTACCATTTTGCTTTGACTTCGCTGCGAAGGCCATACCACAATAAGGACATGTAGTTGTGGTAGCACCCTCTTTGAGCTTCGGAAAATGATCCCACACAAAGTATTATTTAAATCGACCTTGCTTTTTTTTCTCATCAACACGTACGTTCATTAACACCTTCATCAATATTCTCATTAATGTGTTCATTCGCATTTTCACTATCTACATCAATGACTAGCGCCTTCCTTTGTCCATACTTCGAGCTTCGGATGCCTCGCTACCTGATGGTTCCATCAACTGAAATAAACAAGAAATTTTAAACAACTATAATTAATGTATATGTTCTTTCCAGCAATGACACATTTTAGACAACTATAATCACTGTATAATAAGGACTTGCCAACAACCAACTACTCGTAATATACAAATAGCATAACAAGATAACTATACATGACAAATGATTCATGGCCCATCTTATCCAAACCCCCCTTAGGGGGGTGTTGACTTTCTCCCCTGCTGCCGTCGCTTGTATTGTCTGCTTTGTCAGGTTGTACATTCTCTCAAAAATAGCCGGACCTCACATATAGCGGGTGTGGATAATAGAGGCCTTCATGGCCCATTCATGAGTCCTAACATGATTTTTCAAAAAACTGACTACCTCAGGGCATGCTAAATTCTCTTTCATTACTTTTATCCATACATGCATGAATTCTATAAAATAAAATTAGATTATAAGTTTAAAGTGATTATAACTTATAAGAACATAGACTTAGGGGATATGGAGTGGTAAAAAAAAATTTCAACCCTCCCAAATTTGACCAATCAAATTCTGCCAACTCAGCTCAACCCTCCAGCCCTCCCAACCAGCCCTCCCAACTAATTTCACTAGTGCCCATGATTTTTCAGCCCTCCCAATTTATTTTTTTTACATTTCATGCTAAATACAAGTTAAATAACACAACGTACAAGATATTATGCAGAAACCAGCGGCTTGAACAACGGGTTAAATACCCGGTATCCAAACCGTTTAAGCAAGCCGATGGGATAGGGAGTGTTGATACCGGCGGGTTGATAACCCTTTTGGGCAACCCGGTGACCACTCCCAAGGGCATAGACTTACCAATAAAAATGAAAGCTTAAAGTGATCAAAGTTGCACCAAGGATAAATGGCAATGGAGGTCGTAAAGTTCACTTTTAGTAGAGTAGAGAAGATGATAGATTTAGGGTTAAGCCATTTAGTTCCCAAGGCAATCAGATAGTCTATGTGTGTTTTCTGTTTTGACGTTTGGTTTACCCAAATTATGTTCAAATTTGATCCCTCCTTTTAATCATTTAGTAATTGAGACGGAGGGAGTAATATATTTATAAATAAAATATATTATAATTAATGAAACGGTTTGGTTCGGTTTATATGGTTCGGTTTTTAGATCAAAACCGATACCGAACCAAAAATTTGGTTATATGGAAAGTAAAAAACCAAACCATCGATTTTTAGTTTCGATCAGTTATTTTTTTCGATTTTTTCGGTTTCAGTTTTTTCATTTTTTTTTTCGCTCACTCTAGTTTTTTTTTTTTTTTTTCGCTCACCCTAGTTTTTTTTTTTTTTTTTTTTTTTTTAGAACGGCAAGTGGTGCAGTCGATGGAGCTTCAACTAACACCCTGTGCCATCTTATACTGATTACCCATCCCATCTGGAATAAGGATCTCCCCAAGTGGAAACCCACATGTGGTAAATATGACTCCGACGGTGTAAAGATGTAAAGATGGGTCTATGAGTATAGGCGCTATTGCCGCTTTTATTTGAAAAACAGCTGTTCTTTTATAAAAGAGACGGCAATAAGAGTGTACGACTTCTATTTAGAGTATAGCACGTGTTGAAAGAATGGTCATGACACTAGACACAGAAAAACTGCCGACTAGACGCGTGTTAAGGCCGGGGACAATATTACCACGTGGCGTCCTTACATTCGTTGCTTAATAAGTCGGTGAACCCTCTATCCCTACTTGCCACTTGTTCATTTATGACCCTCATTTGGCCAGCTTGGCCCTCAAACACCGAAACCTCTTCATAGGCTCGTAGCTAAAACCCTTTAGATTTTGTATATCTTAAAACTAAAGATAAGATGGGTAAACACTAAAGACACACAAAAAAGTTAAAAGGGTAACTTCAGTTATGTTTATGAAAAAAAAAAGGGATGGGTTATAACCACGGGGGCTATGTTTTTATATACACGGGGCCTACTTTTGTAGGTTTTTTTTTTTTTTTTTTTTTTTTTTTTTAATTTTTTTTTTATTTTTATAATTTTGTTTATATCAAAAAGCTATAAACCTGAAAGTGCGGAACAGAAAATATAAAGTTTAATATGTCAAACGCTAAAAACTGTCAAAAATACGGAACAGAAACTGACAAAAACTGTGCAGTGCAGAAAAAAAAATAGGAGACAAAGGGGAGACAAAGGGTCTGCCACCTTTGTCCCCCCGTGGGTATAGTAGAACCCAAAAAAAAGGGACCTCCTATATGGACGGGGTCTACCCTGTCCCCACCCACTAGATGCCACTTTTTCTGCTGCTGCTCTGCCACTTTTTGCTGCTGCTACTTTTTTTTTTTTTTTTTTTTTTTTTTTTTTTTATTTTGTTTTTGTTTTATTTTGTTTTGTGGTACCAAAGCATTTAATTCTCATGGGTTAAAAAAAGTAAATATTTACTTTTGCATTTAATTTTTGTCATGTACCTCTTTTTTTCGACAAAAAGAAAAATTATTTAAAAAAAAATTATTTCGAAAAAAAAAATTTCGAAAAAAATAATTCTAAAAAAATTAATTTCGAAAAAAAAAAATAATTTTTCTAAAAAAATTTAGATTTCGAAAAAAAATTAATTTCGAAAAAAATTAATTTCAAAAACAAATTTAATTTCGAAAAAAAAATTAATTTAAAAAAAATTTTATTTCGAAAAAAAAAATTAATTTCGAAAAAAAAATTTCTAAAAAAATTAATTTCGAAAAAAAAATAATTTTTTCTAAAAAATTTAGATTTCGAAAAAAATTAATGTTTTTTTTAAATTAATTGGCAAGAATAAAGACGCTGGAGATGGAGTTAGAATTGGCAAGGAATCCTGAGGATCACGCTTGTCAGTCGAGTGCAAGGCTTCATGATCTTTTAAATGAAATGAATAATCTTCATATGTCGTAGATGTTGTTGTTTTTAAATAATGTGTTGACGTTGTCGTTCAATTTAATAATAACAGTTGTTGTTGTAGTTATTTAATGTAGCAATATTTAACGTGCTATTATACAAAACATTATACATATACAAAACATTATTAAACACAAATATACAAAACATTATACATATACAATATACAAAACATTATAATATATTTCTATTTAAAAAAAAAAAAAGAAAAAAAAAAAAAAAAAAAAGGACAAACTGCCAAAAAGTACAAAAGTACAAATAGCATATAGCCACCGTTTATATAGGCAAATAGCCACCGTTTATATAGTCCATGAAAAAAAATAATAATAAGAATAAGAAAAGAAAAAGCTCTGTATACTAGGGAGGTTAAAGTTGGACTCGTTAAACAGATTAGTTAGAAACTTAAAACACTGTTTAATGTAATTCACTAATTTGGCACTAGTTGTAAAACACTGTTTGATGTAATTTGGCACTAGTTGTAAAATGTTGATAATGATACTCTCTTCGTTTCAAATTAATAATTTACATTTCTTTTAAAAGAGGTATTAATTTACTTGTTTATTACCAGTACTAAAAATAAATTAAAAAAATTAATTATATTTGATTGAAATTATTATTACAAACTTTGATAAATATATTAATTAATTAATTAAAGATAAAACTGTCATTCTGCTAAAAAAATAAATAAAATAATAATCATGTTTTTTAAACTGTGTTTTTTTTTTTGTCGGTAGACAATTATTTTAATACGAAGAGAATAATATTTATTGGTTTATACGTTCCTCTTAAAACTGTTAAAATAAGTTTTACTCGTTAAAAGGAAAACATATGATTGTTAACCAATTTCACGTCCATGCATGTCACGTTGAGGTACTAAAGATGAAAAAAGTACAAAACCGAATCCAATTAATTGTTATCAAGTATCAATTATCAATATAAGTTAATTGTGATTCTTAATAAAATGTTGACTTTCTAAAAAGAAAATATATCAGTATAAGTTAATATGTTGGTTAACTTAATTTTTACTTTGCTTTTGGATATTATATGCTTATTGTTGGTCATGTTTTATATGTGCGTTCTTTGTCCATGTGGCCCTGTCTTGGTTTGTTGTTCCATGATTGTGTGATAGCATAGGTATTCTTAGGATTTGTTAGGTAATGTTAGTTTTGTTGTTTGGTTTTTGGGTCGCTCCTTCTCTTAATTGTCTTCATTATTTAAGGGGATGTCTTGTTTTGTTTTTTGTGTTTAATTTAAAAGTTGCTTTTCAAAAAAAAAAAAAAAAATCATTGACTCATCAAATAATGTATTGAGGTTCTGACGTCCAAAACCAACAAAATCGTACACGGATGAAATTTACCCTCAAAATTAGAAGTATGAAAGAATCGAACAAGACTCATTAATCAAAAAGTTCTTGCCTCTATACGGTGAAAAGTATTAGATTATTTAGATTACGTAGTTAGTCCAAGTTTGAGCGTGAGCTTGAAAATCATTTGCGTTTCTATTCATTTATCTTTATATTTAAGGGGTGTTTGTTTAAGCTTACATACAACTTATTAACTTATATTGTTCGGCTTATATAACATAAGTCACAATTTTGTGATTTATTTTGACACTTATGGGCTTATATAACATTGTCCAATGTTATATAAGCCCTTATGGGCTTATATAACATTGTCCAATGTTATATAAGCCCATAAGTGTCAAAATAAATCACAAAATTGTGACTTATATTATATAAGCCGAACATATATTAGCTAATAAGCCGTACATAAGTTTAAACAAACACCCCCCTTATTGTATTAATAAAACATATGACTTACGTGGTTTACATTGTTTAACATGGTATCAGAGCTTTAGGTCACATCTTCGGACCTTGTCGGCCACATTAAGCCGCCACCTCAATACCATCCCGCGAAACCCTAGCCACCGTCGTTTATCCGTGCTAAAAAAATTGAAACCCATTGTTTCAGCCATAACTCCCAAATTGTAAAGACTTAACTAACGAGGTCAGCAGCCATGACTTCGTAATTAAATTCATAAGAAAATTATACCGGAATCGCAACTGTAGCCACAAGGACGTGTCGTCACGCACCGAAACAAACAACTGTTTTTAGAAAACAATAACCGCTCACTGTTTTATATAAATCTCAAACCGCTTAGAGTTAGCTGATGTCGTTAGCGATCATGGTTTCGTAATTAATTTCCGAAGAGAATCATACTGGAATCGCTGCCTCCGCTAGTTAGACGGTCCGTCACACATCGTTATAATCCAGACAGTCGTCGAAAAGAAAACAAAATCACTCTTTTTCGGATTTCAGGACCGTTACCTATCACGTCGTTTTTTTTTTTAAATCAAAATAAACTATTTTTAGATTTGTTTTTATCTTTAGTTTTACTTTCTAATAATTATATTTATTCTTTAATTCAAGTTTTCAATTTCGCCGCTCAAATTGTAAGAGTATTAGACTATGTAAGTATTGTAAGCTTCAAAAACATTAAAGTTTCTATGCATGTATCATTATATATATCGTATTATTAAAACATATAACATATGATCTACTGGTTTTACATCGTTTAAGAGAAAAAGTAAATTGATCCTGTAAATTCATTTTTAGGTTTAGAAAATGATATTGAAGTTTGTCCTTATCACTACTGACATATTTAACCTTATCCTTGTAATGAAGGCAAAACCTTTATTCATGGCTTTATCTAAGGGGTAAAGTTTGGTACCCAAGAAGTGGTTGTAAGATTCTCCTACCAATGTTCGCAATTAAGGTTAACCAATTATTTATCGTTCACTTGGCAATTAAAAGGTTAACCAATTATTTATCGTTCAATCTTTTCCAAGTGTGGTAATTCATCTAACATCCATAAACAAACAAGTAAGATTCTCCTACCAATGTTCGCAATTAAGGTTGACCAATTATTTATCGTTCAATCTTTTCCAAGTGTGGTAATTCATCTAACATCCATAAACAAACAACCAATAACAACAGTTATTATGTGCGTGACGTCCACGTGAGTTGATTTTGGGAAATCGTGGTATTCTTTTTTTTGTATTTATCGTTAAGGTTTTCATTTCTAGTTTATGTGATATGGCGAGGTATACGGATAAGACGATCACAATGACGTTAATTCTTGAATAATAGGATATCTATATGTCATGTATGTTGTCACGTTTATAACAGACTTCTTAAATGTTTGCTATTCTGGATTACATAGCTTTTTTATCAATCGAACAAAAGCATGTTACCACGCCGTCAACTTTATTGAATATTTTTTAAATTATTACTATTATAGTAGATGTAACCATAGCTGTCAAACTCGCGAGTTTACACGTAAGATCGTACGATCTTACGTGCATACCAGCCAAAATCGTGTAAACTCATCATAGGATCGCACTTTAGGTGGGATCGTACGGTCTTACGTAAAATCGTTCGTAAACTCGCGAGTTTACACGTAAGATCGTACGATCTTACGTGCTCACCAGCTCTTGTTTCTGGAAAACGGGAAACGCCTGGAAACGCCAAGAAACGCGGCGAAAACGTTTCTGAAAAATAGGAAACGTTTCAAATCTTTTGGAAACGCCTGGAAACATCTCATGAAGAGTAGAAATATAAAAAGTTTGACTCGTTTATCATTTGCTTATAAAATATGATAAATTGGTAGGATCGTAAGATCTCGATCCGATCCTACGATCTCGATCTTGCAAAAAACAAAAACGATCTTGTACGGGATCGCGATTTTGACAGCCTTGGATGTAACACCAAGATTTCCATAAAACAAACAAACGAACAACTACTCCTGTTTGTAGCATGAAGGAATAAGCAATTTGAATGCAAAATATATAGTTATTTGACAAAGAAAAACAAGAATTATCGTGTGTGATATTTTAGCTTCTAGAATCTTGAAATAATAATCCAACTTAAAAGCATGAAGTTGTAAAACGGAAACATCCCACCTTACAACTAAGGGTGCGTTTGGTTCGTAAGTGAGAATGAAATTAGATTGGGATTTAGAAAAAGTTTGGAAAGAAAAGAAGAAGAGAGAAAATTAATTAATATTTAAATTATATATATGTTTAATAAGTTTTATGTATTTGTTTGAAATAAAAAAAGTATAAAAATAAGAAAAAGTATAAATAATATGTGGTTGAAAATATTTGATCAAATAAAAAAAAAAATGATTGGATGGATTGATAAAAACCCACCAAAATATTGGGGAATCAAATCTATCAACTTTTCATTCCTTCATTCCTAATTTGTGGGCCCCAGTGACAACCAAACAAAGGTTTTATTTTTCTTTTGGTGATACCCTCCCAAAAGCATGAACCAAACATCACCTAATAATGTGCTCTAATAGCATTAGGTGTTCAAGAGTCGTATTCGCGTTATAGCAAAATTTGTTGTCGTTTTAGCAATTTTTAGGCTGCCCGCAGTAATGAATAACGATCGATATACTCGATCGATTCCCAATCGATCATCCTTTTGTAGCAATTCGATCGCGACACATTTTTTTTGTATCAAGGTCGTCTAAACGGTCGAATGTTTCTTGTGTGCATTTAATACTTAGCCGTCGCAAAGTAAAAAAAAATTCTTTTAACACACTTATAAATACCACATATTAACACACTTCAATCCACAAAATCTCAAAATTCTCTCTATTCAAAATGTCTAAGAAAACACCACAACCAAAAGGCCGAAAATCCCGATTGCCACAAAACATCCCGCAATTAACACCGGATTCGAATTTCCGGTTAACAGGTGTCTCACCAAACGTCAATTTCCGACCCGCTACTTTAGATTATCAATCGCAACAACCTCCGCAACAACAAACTAACAATCCATTTTTTATAAATCGTCCTATGAATCGTCTATTTGTTCCACCGTATCAAAACAACCAACAACAACAACAAAGCGACTCCCGTCGAAGCCAACAATCTATGTATGGCTCACCCGAATCGGTGTATCGTCCAACAATGGATTCATCAACGTCTTCCTATTCAAATTATCAACGTTATTCTCCGGTTAACCGTATGAATCTTGATACTTGTGATTTTGAAGAACAATTATACAACAATCCAGATTTTTATGTGGGAACTGGTTCGGGTTATCCGGCTGAAGGTTATCCGAGTCAAGAGTATCACGGTTCGGCTCATGGATCGTATCACGATTCGGTTCCAAATGATGACGACGACAACACTATTTCGGAAGAGATGTCACCGGTCAAACATAGGAAACGAGCTACAAAGGCTAAGAAGAAGACTATTGAGAAGACTGTTGAGAAATAAACCAAGAATGATTCGTCGCTTTGGACACGCAAAGAAGAGATCGCGTTGTGCAATGCTTGGTGTGATACGTCCGAGAATAGCATAATGGGAAACAACCAAAAGGGATAATTACTAAAATAGCCCAAAACCCAAATGGGATATTTCTACCCCGGTTGCCCTGGGCAATGCCCCCAGTTGCCCAAAAAAGGGCGATTGTTGCCCAAAAAATACACTGGAAATCCTTCGGTTGCCCCAAAAAATGCCGGTTGCCCTGGGCAACACAATTATTTTTGGATTTCGGGTTAGATAGGGAACCGCCCATTTGTGTTTGGGCTATTTTGGTAATTATCCCCAACCAAAATGCTAAGGATTTTTGGCAGAAAGTAATTACTTACTTTGAAAAAGAGGTTGGTGCAGACAGAACGTACAACTCGATTATTACCAAGTGGAAAAATAGGATTCGTCCTAGAGTTGGTCAGTTTTGTGCCATTTACGACAATGCTTATAGGAATTATGGAAGTGGTGCGAATGACCTCACTGTTTACAGACGAGCGTGTGAAGAATACCAAATAGTGTATAATCATACGTTTGTATTGGAGCATTGTTGGGAAATTTTGAAAGACCATGAGGTTTGGAAGGATAATGAGATGCTGGCTTTTTTAAGCCAAGATGCAGGTCGAAAAAAAGTAAGGACTTCTGAAACCGGTTCGGATGTGCCTGATAATGAAGAGACTCGAAATGAGCGACCAATTGGTCGTGATGCCGCTAAGAAAAATAAGAAGAAATCGTCGGAGAGTTCCAAGTCTTCCTATATGGAAGATGTAGCCGAGAAATGGAAAACCATTAAGTCCATGGCATTGGGAAAGAAGAAGGAGCTGGCAGACGGATACTACGAGTTGAAGAAAAAAGAGTTGGAGCAAAGGCAAAAGGAGTTGGAGCTGGAGCATAAGAAAGCGGAAATGGATGACAAAAGATTTGCACTAGAACAACAAAGACTTGAACTTGATCGAGAAAAGAAATATAAAAAATACATCATATTCTATCTCACACCAATCGACCCATCTTTGCCCGCATTACAACGCAAAAAATGCAGAAAATCAAAGATTCGATCAAGGCACGCCACAACTTAGATTATTAGTTTTTAATAAGTGTTGTAATGTTTTTATTTTATTTGAATTATTATGTAACGTTTTAATTATTAATGAAATTTGAGTTTGTGTTAAAAATGTTGTTTTTTTTTTTTTTTTTTTTATTTTTTTTTTTTTAAAGAAAAAAAAAAAAAAAAATTGATCATGGTCGCCCTTACTGGGGCACCTAATCGCCTGAAGATCGCTGGAGAGAGAAAGCTGACGTGACAGAGAAAATGGGAGGGATTGTGATCCCTTACTGGGGCAGCCTTATTCCTTGTAACTTATCACAAAAATGCTCTTTCAATAATTCAAGTTATAGGACACTCCTGTCTCACATTGAACCCCAATAAAATACAAATACAATATAAAAGAAAAATAATGTATAACACGACCGCTAATTTTGACGCGAAATTCTATGACTTGGAGTGGAGTGTGAGGGTGGTTTTAGAGCACAAGGTGCAATGCTTTTCATGCCTCGCCAGTCCAAGCTGGCACCCTCGCCACAACTCGCCACCACACCGAGGTGGCTTGTTTTTTTTCGCCACTTGCACCCTCGTCGTCTGCATGACGAGGAAAAAAATCGTCCTTTTGTCAGTTTTTTTTTTTTTTTTTTTTTTTTTTTCATGTTTTGTAAATATGTAATATTTTAATATTTATGTAAAGTCGAATAAACTTGTAAAGTTTTTATAAAACTTGTAATGTTTTACAAAACTTGTAACGTTTTTTAAACTAGGAAATGAAAATACATTAAACATCGAATTGAAATTACATTAAACATCGAATTGAAAAAACAAAGTACTATTAATAGAAACTACGATACGATAATGAAAATGAAACTACAGATTAATGAAAGGAATCATCTGAGTTCCAACCGTTTTCACTCGAAGAGGACCTAAACTGTCCAGCATAATACTTTCCTTCCATGATGTCAAACCAGTTGTTCCTAAGATGTTCTGCATCCCTGGCTTCCTGCTCCAAACGAGCAGCTTCCTCTCGTAGTTCTCTTTCTTCTGTTTCTCTCCTGACTTCCTCATCCTGCTCAAGAAGTCGGAGTTCATCCTCAGTGAGTCCAAATGGATTGGGGTGTTGTTCGACAACTGTTGGAATGTTTACCGGTTCATTTTTCGGTCGGAAAACCGGAAAGATATCTTCTGGTGGAGTGTTCACTGGTTCATTTGGAATCAGGTTCGAGCTAGGGAATTGTTGTGAGAAGTCATGTTCATTTGGGAATTGTTGTGAGAAGTCGTGGTGACTGGGGAATTTTTGTGAAAAATCTTTGCGAGGACTAGGGAATTGTTGTGAGAAATCTTTGCGAGACATTGAATTTTGAATGTGTTTGTGTGTGAGAAGTCTGTGAATATGAATGGGTATCTAAAGGGACATTTTGAAAAGTGAATTTGAAATTTGAATTTGAATTTTAAATATATCCCGCTCGTTTTTTAATTTGAATTTTGATTTTGAATTTGAATAAATCCCGCTCTTATTGTTTCAAACGGCTATAAGGAACATACCATAAAACACTATTTTTCACACACTTGTATATCAAATTTCAAACATTTGAAATGAATACTCGTTGGTCAAAAGATGAAGAAAACTTGCTAGCTGAAGTTGTGGGAAACGGTGTACACTTTTTATTAATAAAATCATATTACAAGGAATATAATTAACAGAAAATTAAATACGGACAGAAAGGGGTAGAAGCATAAGACAAACACTATGAATGATAAATAAATAAAGCAGTAAAAGGCCGTGGCACGAGGCTCATGTGAAACACGATTCCCTTAAAACAGATTCGCCGTCTGTTTCCCAGGGTACAACGTCCAAAGCTGTTGTACAGCCGGACCTGACAACTTGCCTGAAAGATCACTGAAGCAATGCGTGTTTCTGATCGATGGACTGCTGGAACTCGGCTGGTATGAGTTGCGTTTTTCTGGATGTCCAACGTAATGAGAATGAATTTAATTTATAGCCTTCATATGTCTTGGTGTCCAAGACAGAATATATGCTAAAACATTAAACCGATTTGCAAATCTATTAAATAATTAACACGATTTTAAATCTTTTATTAACACAACCGAATCTGCTATTAAACTTGTCAAGAAAGTTTATATCAATTCCTAAAATAAATTGATACAGATTTATGGAAAGAAAATCAGAATCTGCAACAAAAAGATACGCGCACAAGCTTGAATTTTAGGAGCTGCATTCGTGTCCGCAAGTCGTGCGGGCTCGCATGAGTTCAGAAGCTTCGTACCCATTTTAGCCCTGAAATCCGATTTTCTGCACCCCCCCTGCGCGCGCGCACGTAGGTGTTGGAGTAAAACCAACTAAAAGAATTTGATAGCAAATACCAAGGTTTCCTTATAAACACCTTTTCATTTCATTCATGGGGTGATGTGGGATACTCTCCCAAAATCTATTTGTTTGTGTTTTAAGTGCCTCACTTTGAGACACGATATCTCATTCATATCAACTCTATTTTTGACACATTTTAGCTCGTTGCGAAGCTCTCGTCAAGGAGAACGCAAAGCTATCAAGAAATATAAATATATATACCATATACATATATTAAATAGTGTCCAAAATTTGCAAAAAAAATCATTTTGCAAAACCATTTTTCCAACAATCCCCTACATGAATGAAGATCGTTCGAAAACATACAAAAGTTTTGATGAAATTTCTGCGGTTAAGTCCTGCATAGGATAGGTAGGTGTGACCCTTTGAACCTTCCTTTGTGAGATGCACTTAGTCTCCTAGATCTGAGTAGACGCGATGTCCTTGAACTTGGCCTCTGTTTATGTAGACGACATTACACTTCACACAAGACCTCTCCCTGACATTGTCAAGTCCTCATAGTCGTGTTCGTTATGGTCATGAACACTAGCCTGGTTCTGCAAGAGCTCTTAGGAATTGCGCCCCCCACAATTCCTTTTGAAGCGACCCCACTTCTCTCTCACATAGGTGAATTCATCTTGGATCATTAAAAAAATATGTTTTGGGATTTCATCTTGAACCATTATGCTTTATGATTTCATCCTGAATCATAAAAGCCATATGTTTAACCTCTCAACAAGTCACATTTGTTACAGGAATGGACTAAGAAGTTACAATATTTAGTAACTCCCCCACATTGACGTGACTTCCCTCACATTTCTATGATTAGGTTTGTAACCACTGGTAAAATTCCACCTTATAATAAACTATACTTATCCTTTTCTACATATAATTTTTTTTATCTGACCATAACTATTATCTCATGTGACGTAGCCCACATCCTCGATAAACGTGCTCACACGCAACCCAACCTCAACGTACTTAATGTTTATTTTATATAAACATTTTCGTATGAAAACTTTAAGATACCTCATTTACCACTTTACGTTAATCCGTTAACGTACGTATAAAATTAAACGTTCCTTATCAAATAGAGTTTCTATAAAACCCTAAGCTATTATAACGACAAGTATAAGTAACAAAACCCTAACAATACTAAAGTACAACTTATTCAACTAATGTACAAGCATCTAAAGCACAGAAACCCTAAATCCGTTTTAACTCCCGATATAAACCCTAATTTCATAAAAACATGATTTTATAAAATCATAAACCCTATATATATATATATATATATATATATATATATATATATATATATATATATATATATATATATATATATATATATATATATATAATATGAATGTACAAGTCTTTCAAAGCAAGGTACAAGTCTTTTAAGCATAAAAACATAAATATTCATATAAACACCATTATAACCTTAATTACATTTATTTTAAAACCTATTGTCCAAGTATTTCCTGTATTAACTTTAAAAAAATAAATTTCCTAAACATACTAAATATAGGTACAAGTCTTTAAAATCTAGAGTACAAGTGTTTAATGCCCAAAAGTTAAAAATTACATTTTTATACCTTTTAACCTTGTAAAATTTACACACAAATATAGTAACTTAAGGAAGCACTAAAAATATATTTTCTATATTACATAAACCATAGTACAAGCTCTTAAACCCAGTGTACAAGTGCCTAATGCATAAAGACCTAAAGTTTCATTCATATACTTAATAACTTAGTAAAAATTACATATAAATAATATAACTTAACTTAATATTAAAAATATATTTTTCTTATTTCTTAAACCTTAGTATCACTCTATTAAGCCTATAGTACAATTCCTTAGAGCATAAACCAATTTCCTTTATCTTTTACTAAAAAGTCGACATATATATATATAAAAACAAAATCTTAAATATTTTTCTACTTAATAAATACATACTCTAAACCCTAAAACTAACTTAGTTACTATCCTAAATACTAGAGAACAACATGATAAAGCCCAAGGTACCACACCACAAAGCCATTCGAACCCCAATTCCATTTCCTAGTTCGAACCCAAACAAGCCATAACTAGAAAATTTCTTACAAACTTCTAGACCTAAAACTACACCAAATACACCTTCCCTAGTCCTAAGTCATCCACATCACATTGTCTCTTATTTGCCAAACTTAAGTAAGTAAAACATTTGGTTTTAAAACACAACACATCACCACTTTTTCACTAAACACATGAATTTCCCCCTCCTCCTTACACATGGAACCAATAGGACTTAGACACATCTCCATGTCCCCTCCTACACAACATGGTGACATAGCCTCATTGAAAACCCTAACTTTCCTTTTCTCTATATATATCGATCCATACTTTCTTTTCTTTTTTTTTCACATCCATTCGACCAAACCAAAAACACAGCCACCCTTATTTCTCACTGATCAAAACAAGTCCCTTTAGAAGCCAAAGAAAGTATCTAGGAAGCCTTGAAGTAGGAGAAGCTTTAAACATTCCATTTCAAACAAAAATCGCCACATATATATACTCTAACCGAGTAAAAATCCAAGTAAGTCTAGCAAACTCTTTTTCATTTCTTTCATACTCATTAAACACTCCTCAAAATGTTACTAAGTAATCACTAATGGAAAACAATAGCAAAAATCTATTTTTCTTTTTCTTTTCCTCTTTGTCGAACCAAAAACAAACGCACCCTTATATATATATTTTTTAAACAAATCAAGAATCCTTAAAACATGTTAGAGTTAGATTAGGGAGGCGTATTATAATGTTAACAAGCAATAAAAACTAGTCCATAAGCTTAGAAAATAAAAAACCCACTTGTTTTCTTTTTCTTCCTTCCTGTCGCATACACAGTCCCACGACCCAACTTTGTGCCCTTGTTTCGACCTTCAAATCAACTCTAAAAATTCCAGATTTTTGACACATCAAAGACCACCTAGCTGTTTAATTATAGGAAAAAGAACGTTGCAAAAGGCCAAGTATTCGCGAAGTTATTCGCTTTTCTTTTCTGCCCCAAATCTGCGATCAAACGCACCATTAAATAAAATCATTCGAGCTTCATAAGCTCGAATAACCAGCCCATAAGCTGTGAATAAGCTCTTCATAAGTTGAAAATAAAGTTTATAAAAGAGTCGTGAAAAGTTTCGCCTTTTTCCGTAACGTATAACACATTTTATTGAAATAAGGACGTCGGGTGTAACGACTTGGGAGTCTCAAAGGTAGTTTTTGCCAAAACTCTAAATAGAATTATAATAAGGACCTAGTCTGCTGTCGACTTACAACTCAAGGGTAAAAAGTGTCAATTTCAAAACTATAGGGTAGAAACTGTCATTTGACCAAAGTTCAGGGGTAAAAATTGTAATTTTATAAAAGTTGAAGGGTAAAAACTGTCATTTTATGAAAGTTCAGGGGTATAAATTGTTAATATGAGAAACTATAAGGGTAAAAAGTGTAACTTTATATTATTATTATTATTAATATATATTTTAATTATATTTATAATAAAAATTAATACGTTTATCTCGATAACGAACGAACGGGAAGTAATTAACGAACGAAACAAAAATATAAGATACAAGATAAGATAAATCTTATCCAACTTTTGAAAAGACTTCATGTTGTCTCATTTTAACATTTAATCATCAACCAAAACATTACGAAACGAACATTGAAACATATATATATAATTGAAAACGATTACTGAAACTTGACATAACAAACCAGGTTGCGTGCGTGCCGGAGACGTTTATCAACTTCATTTAACTTTGTTTTCCATCCAGACTGTCAAGGTGAGTTCATAGTCCCACTTTTCTTTATACGTTTTCTAAACTTGTGGGGAGATACATGCTACTAAACCGAACACAAGTATTTTCCTGATTGTTATTGCACTAAGTTAACTGTTCCCTATTTATATTTAAATTTAAAAGTCCCTCATATCATGCACTATTAGTCACCTGTTGGGTAAGCGCGAATATGTATATAGATCTATTGGACTGACGACCCAATTGTACTAGTCAGATGGATATCTTTGTGGTAGTCGGTTAGACAGATGCATTATATTTGAAATCTAATCTCGGGGGCAAACCACTTTCATTTTTATTATGTTAGTGAGACTGGAAACTGTCAATGCAGTGTGTGTCATGAGGTTTAGTGCAATATTCCGAACAGTGATATAACTGATTTTTTTTTATTTAGCATGTGTTCAAAACCTATAATAACTTTAAACGCTATGAATTCACTCAACCTTTGTGTTGACTTTTTAGCATGCTTTATCTCAGGTAACTAGAAGTATGACTTTGGCACGGAGTGGCTGTGGACTTTCTTTTTATAATAAGAGTGTCCGCTATGTTATCATTCAACGAATAATGTAACTTTTATAACGTATTTCGAAACCTTCCGTTGGGACCTCTATATGTAAACTCTGATTTAAATAATGAATTATAACAATTTTATTTAAAACGTCTCTTTTCGAGTCATTTTCTATTCTCATGACTGTGAACCTTGAAGTAGCACTCCAAACTTATATTCCGCTGCGCATATCGAAAACGGGGGTGTTACAAGGTTGTCCTATTGAACCCAGATCTTGGGGTCTCCAGTCAACTGGGTTAGGTTTTCCTTCATAGAAACTCATTCCTTCAAGGGCTTTAGTCCCATTCCTTTAGATGACTTACTAACTATCTCTCTACTTAAGCCTTTCTTAAGCGGATCCGCGATGTTATCCTTTGACTTCACATGGTCTATTGAGATAACTCTTGTTGAGAGTAGTTGTCGTATCGAATTATGTCGACGACGTATATGTCTGGACTTTCCATTATACATTATGGTATGAGCTCTGCCAATTGCCGATTGACTATCACAATGTATACTAATGGCCGTTACCGGTTTAGGCCACCTTGGTATGTCCTCTACGAATTGACGTAGCCATTCCGCCTCTTGTCCGCATTTATCTAACGCGATAAATTCTGATTCCATCGTGGACTTAGCTATAACAGTTTGCTTGGAAGACTTCCAAGATCTAACTGCCCCTCCTAGTGTAAACACGTATCCACTAGTCGATCTAGAATCCTTTATGTCAGATAACCAATTTGCATCACTGTATCCTTCTATAACAGCTGGATATCTATCATAATGCAGTCCATAATCGCGACTGTATCTCAAATAATGAAGTACCCTAGTCATAGCTTGCCAATGTGCATAACTTGGATTACTAGTATACCTACTCAGCCTGCTAACAGCATATGCTAAGTCAGGTCGGGTACCTGTCATTAAGTACATTAACATGCCAATAATTCTTGAATACTCTAATTGGGCAACACCTATGCCTCTATTTTTAGATAGATACTTACTGGTGTCAATTGGAGTTATAACTAGGCCGGAATTCCCCGCATTGTGAATATTAAGAATTTTGTCCACATAATGTGCTTGACTTAACACAAGTCCATTTTGAGTTTGTATGATCTTTATTCCAAGGATCACATCAGCCAAACCCATATCCTTCATGTTAAACTTTGATTTCAACATGTCTTTAGTAGATTTAATCATCTTGTCGTTACTGCCAATGATAAGCATATAATCAACATATAAACATAAGATTACATATCCACTACTTTTGTCCTTTACATAAACACACTTGTCGCATTCATTAATTTTGAATCCACTCTCTAGCATGGCGTGGTCAAATTTTTGATGCCATTGTTTGGGAGCTTGTTTTAAGCCATATAATGACTTAACAAGCCTAAAAACTTTGTTCTCTTGTCCAGGAGCTATGAAACCCTCAGGTTGGTTCATGTAGATTTCTTTTTCTAAATCCCCGTTTAGAAAATCCGTTTTCACATCCATTTGATGAACTTCCAAATGTCTTAAAGCGGCAATAGCAAGTGTCATCCTGATCGAGATTATTCGCGTAACATGCGAATATGTGTCAAAATAATCTAGACCTACTCGTTGTCTAAATCCTTTGATTACCAATCTTGCTTTGTACTTGTCAATGGTGCCATCGGCTTTCATCTTCTTCTTGAAGATCCATTTATAGCCTAGTGGTTTACAACCAGGAGGTAAATCCACGAGCTCCCAAGTATGATTTTGTAAAATAGAATCTATTTCACTTTTGATGGCTTCTTTCCATTGGGGCCCTTCTGAGGAAGTAACCGCTTCTCGATAAGAAGTAGGTTCATTTTCTACCATAAAAGAAACAAAATCTGGTCCAAACGATTTCTCGGTTCTTGCCCTTTTGCTTCTTCTAGGTTCAACCTCTTCTTCCTCGATTTGATCTTGTCCCTCATCTTGGAGATAATTATCATCTCGTTGTCTCTTATCTTGGACAACTTTGTCATCTATTCTAGATGAACTTCCAGTTTCCTTCGTTAAACAAGGAAATATTTTTTCAAAGAAGGAAGCATTCCTTGATTCCATTAGTGTACCATTTTGTATATCTGGATTTTTCGAATCATGTTCAATGAAACGATAAGCACTGCTATTCCTAGCATATCAAATGAATATACAATCCACAGATTTAGGTCCAATCTTTTGGGCCTTGGGTGTCGGTATAGCTACCTTTGCTAGACACCCCGACACTCGTAAGTACTGATATGATGGTTTTCTTCCCATCCATAGTTCATAAGGGGTCTCTTCTTTTTCCTTACGAGGTATCTTATTTAAAAGATAAGTAGCCGTTAGAATGGCTTCCCCCCACATGTCCTTGCTTAAACCAGAACTTATCAACATGACATTAACCATTTCCTTCAAGGTACAGTTCTTCCTTTCGGCAATACCATTTTGCTGAGGTGAATAAGGAGCAGTGAATTCGTGTCTAATTCCATGTTTAGCACATAAATCAGCAAATGGAGACACGTATTCACCTCCTCTATCACTTCGTACAAACTTGATTTTCTTATTAAATTGATTCTCAACTTCATTTTTGTATAGAACAAACTTTTCTATAGCTTCATCTTTACTTTTTAACAAGTAAACGTAGCAATACTTTGTACAATCATCAATAAACGTGATAAAGTACTTATTGCCACCTTTTGTGGGTAGTGATTTCAAATCACATATGTCAGTGTGTATCATATCAAGTGGTTCGGTTTTTCGTTCAACCGATTTGAAAGATGATCTTGTAAGTTTGGCTTCAACACAAGTTTCACATTTATATTTTGAGTCAATATGGAAATTAGGTATGCAATTAAATTTTATCAAACGACGCATTGAATTAAAATTTATATGTCCAAGACGGCCATGTCACACATTAGAAGACTCAATCAAGTAAGCAGAAGAATTCATTTAATTGATATAATTCTTAACAACCATTACATTGAGCTTAAACATACCATTCAGGGCATATCCCCTACTAACATACATTTGATTCTTAGATAGAACAAACTTATCAGACTAAAAAACATGATGAAAACCAAACTTGTTCAACAGCCAACCAGACACAAGATTCTTGCGAATCTCTGAAACATACAAGACATTAGTCAACTTGAGCTCTTTCTCAGATGTCATCTTCAAGATTACATCTCCTTCACCCTTGGTATCAGCAGTTGCAGAGTTGCCCATGTACAACTTCTCTCAATTGTTAACCGCTCTGAAAGAGTGAAACATACTCTTATCAGCACACACATGACGGGTAGCCCCAGTATCAACCCACCATTCCCTGTTGTTGGAACCTACCAGGTTAACTTCAGAGATCATGGCAATGACGTCAGACACCATAGCAATCATGTCCATATTATCATTCACCATATTAGCCTGGCGTGGAGTCACCCGCTTCGGCATCTTACAGTTAGCAGTACGATGACCTGGCTGGTCACAGCTGAAACACACCCCTTAGAACTTCTGTTTCACAATTGCAGCTTTAGGAGCAAGGTACTCAGACTTCCCTTTGAACTTCTTCTCATTTTTTCCTTTTCCTTTGCCTTTACCTTTGACATTGGACTTTGAAGATGACAAAGCATGCTCAACCATATTTGCCTTGGCAGAATCAGGTGTATAAGTGTTTTTCTGAGCCAACTTGTTTTCCTCTTCAATACGAAGATGAACAACCAAGTCTTCAACACTCATCTCCTTTCGCTTATGCTTCAGGTAGTTCTTAAATTCTACCCAGCTTGGAGGCAACTTTTCAATGATAGCAGCAACTTGAAAAGTTTCACTCAAAGTCATTCCCTCAGCATGAATGTCGTGTAGCAAAACATGCAAATCTTGAACCTGACTCATCACATTCTTTGAATTATCCATCTTGTAATCCAAAAAATGTGCTACCACGAACTTCTTTGTACCATCATCCTCAGTTTTGTACTTGTGTTCCAATGACTCCCATAATTCTTTGGCAGTATTGGTCTTGCATTACACGTTGTACAAAGAGTCCACCAAACCATTCAGAACATAGTTGTAACACAAAAAGTCGGAATGTTTCCATGCTTCCATGGCCTGAACAGCTTGTTGATTAGAGGATTGACCTTCCGTAGGAGGTTCCACGTGAGGTGGATTCTCTTTTAAGAACCACGCAAGGTTCAAAGTAGTGAGATAGAAGAACATCTTCTGTTGCCACCTCTTAAAATTCTGCCCATTGATTTTCTCTAGTTTCTCAGCATGATTAGCAATCGTGTTGGTAACTGGCGCACCAGATACAATCCCAGTAGTATTACAGGAGGGGTAGTGGTGTTTTCATCTTGAAAAATCACCAAACACAAAACAGTTAAGTCAACTGTTATACAATCGGTATCTAAGAAATTCTATCCTGATTTCTTAAAAGCTTGTACCGAATCTGCTTCAAAGAAACTCTATCTTGGTTTCAATGAATCTAGATTAAATAAACCGAATAAGAGAGTAAATAAAATAGATCAGTTTAACAGAAACTCAATCTTGGTTTCAATATAAACTGATAAGAATAGACTGATTTAAAATTGTTTTAGATCTGTACACCAAATCTGAAAATTAAAATCCTTTTAAGAAAACTGGTTTTCCAAAGAAACTCAATCCTGGTTTCGACAGAAAACAGTTTGTATATGAAATCTGTTAATTAATAATTAATCCGATTATACGAAAAGTGTTTTAATTCTGTTAAACAAAATCTGTTTTAAGACTGTGGGAAACGGTGTACACTTTTTATTAATAAAATCAGATTACAAGGAATATAATTAACAGGAAATTAAATACGGACAGAAAGGGGGGTAGAAGCAGAAAATAGACACTATGAATGATAAATAAATAAAGTAGTAAAAGGCCGTAGCACGAGGCTCGTGTTAAACACGATTCCCTTAAAACAGATTCGCCGTCTGTTTTCAAGGGTACAACGTCCAAAGCTGTAGTACAGCCGGACCTGACAACTTGCTTGAAAGATCACTGAAGCAATGCGTGTTTCTGATCGATGGACTGCTGGAACTCGGCTGGTATGAGTTGCGTTTTTCTGGGTGTCCAACTTAATGAGAATGAGTTTAATTTATAGCCTTCACATGTCTTGGTGACTAAGACATAATATATGCTAAAACATTAAACCGATTTGCAAATCTGTTAAATAATTAACACGATTTGAAATCTTTTATTAACACAACCGAATCTGCTATTAAACTTTTCAAGAAAGTTTATATCAATTCCTAAAATAAATTGATACAGATTTATGGAAAGAAAATCAGAATCTGCGACAAAAAGATACGAGCACAAGCTCGAATTTTCGGAGCTGCATTCGTGTTCACAGGTGGGGGCGGGCTCGCATGAGTTCAGAAGCTTCGAACCCATTTTAGCCCTGAAATCCGATTTTCTGCACCCCCTGCGCGCGCGCACGTAGGTGTTGAAGTAAAACCAACTAAAAGAATTTGGTAGCAAATACAAAGGTTTCCTTATAAACACCTTTTCATTTCATTCATGGGGCGATGTGGGATACTCTCCCAAAATCCAATTTTTTTTGTGTTTCAAGTGCCTCACTTTGAGACACGATATCTCATTCATATCAACTCTATTTTTGACACATTTTAGCTCGTTGCGAAGCTCTCATCAAGGAGAACGCAAAGCTATCAAGAAATATAAATATATATACAATATGCATATATTAAATAGTGTCCAAAATTTGCAAAAAATCATTTTGCAAAACCATTTTTCCAACAATGAGATTCTCAAGAATGCAAATAAGAGAGTAAACATGTTTAGAGCCTTCTTTGGTAAGTGGGTGGGAGTTAGTAGTGGTGGTAGAGGTAATAATATAATATAGAAGGGTATATTTGTAATTTATATTAAAACAATAAAATAACTCACCTAACTCTTGTATTTGCAATGGACACGTGTCATAAAAGGAGTGAAGTCGAGCAGTTGATCAGTTGAGCATGGCAAAAATAGAAAAATGATGCTAAATGTGTCCATATACTGATCAAAGGTTGAATTTTTGTAATTTTTTTGTAATTTTCTCTTAAAATAATACCCACACCTTGCAGGCTTATATTATACAACTATTTATATTATATAAATATTTAACTTTATAAAGTCAATATTTGACTATCATGTTCAAAAAGAAAAGTAATACTAGTAATAATAAAAAGAAAAAATTAATAAAAATCGACTGTCTTTATTTCTCCTAGAAAAAACCAAGCAAGAACCACATCCTATGTGTATAAATATACCTCAATGTTTGCTTGATTCTTCATTCTTTCATAACATTGTTGAGCTCATTTTTTCAACTTGAAATAGACTCATCTCTTATTACTTTCAACCATACACTATAAATCTTTTGCATATTGCAGCTATGGTAACTATGCCCAAACCTCCTATGGAGCAATTCTTTGCAAAACCTGTTAAACCAAACACAAACCCGTTAATCATACCCACCATTCCTCTCATAGACCTCTCAAAACCCGAATCCAAACAGCTTCTTGTTAAAGCATGTCAAGATTTTGGATTCTTTAAAGTTGTTAATCATGGTGTTCCTAGAAAGTTTATTAATAAACTTGAAAGAGAAGCTGTGAAGTTTTTTTCATCTCCTCTTTCGGTTAAGGAGAAATCCGGCCCAGCCGACCCGTTTGGCTATGGGAATAAAAGTATTGGTCGAAACGGGGATGTCGGCTGGGTCGAATATCTTCTTCTCAACCTTAAGCCCGAATCAAAGTACCCCGAAAATTTCGAGTAAGAACTCTCTGTTAATTTGAAGTTATACATGTTGTAAGATGGCTTGCATGATTATTGAATTTGTTTATTTTTTTTTCTGTAATAAGCATTCTGAAGTGTTTATATATTTCACGTATTAGTTAAAGTCTGCTGATATTGCATGTTGTATTAATAAATCTGATTAAAATATTTTCACACATTCTTTTACCGAGTTTTGATAAGTCTTTACAGCTATTAAAATCAACATTGTAGTTTATAAAATTAAAGGTTTATTAACCATGCTTATTAGTTCTAATACATTTTACTTGTATGAGATCTTTATAAAGCTTTACATATTTATTTGTAATGGAGATAGTTTATACATCCAAAACATTTATAGGTTGGTGACTTTTTATAAAATGGTGACGTGGCTTAATTATATTTTGGGTAAAGGGTAAACGTGGCTTAATTATAAACGTCTATAAAGATGTACAATGGATATTTGGGTTGGACAATTTTCACTTTGAAATTGATATGACATACAAACAGTCTTAAAACCCTTCAAAACTGTTTATGTTTGCTGCTTATTCAAGTCATTTTTGAATAATTATATTTGTTCACGTGTTATATATTAAAACATACCATGTTTTTTGTATGTAGGGCTATTGTTAATGATTACGTGAGACCAGTGAAAACGATGGCATGTGAGATTCTAGAGTTATTGGCGGATGAAATGAACCTACAACCAAGAAATGTGTTCAGTAAACTATTAATGGATGAACAAAGCGACTCGGTTTTCCGGGTAAATCACTATCCTCCGTATCCAGAGTCTCAAGAAAATGAACGAAATGGTCGAAAATTGGTCGGGTTTGGAGAGCACACGGACCCACAAATCATATCGGTTTTGCGGTCTAACAACACTTCTGGGCTCGAAATATCGTTGCGAGATGGAAGTTGGATGTCTGTTCCTCCTGATTCGGATTCATTCTTCATCAATGTTGGCGACTCCTTGCAGGTAATATTTCTAAAACGACAATATGTACAAAGAATAACACGTGCGAAAACTAAAATAATATTTCTATTATGTTTGATGACTCGACTGACATTATTTGTCTGAAATAAACACGTTGCTACATTGTTACACTGACCCTTGAAAAAGTTGCTAGTGTAAAAAACCATTCGAAATATATAAGTTTCCATGCATATACTCCGTATATAATGCACGAGTTTGTAAAAAAGAACATTGGTCCTGTTTTTGAAAAAAAGTAAATAAAGAGGTCAAATGAATCCGTGTAGATTCTCTATCAGCATTTATATGGTGCTTCCCTAGTCAAAATCACTCTTTTTCCATAGTCCAAATAGTCACTTTCTTCCTTTACTTCTTATTTCATCTCATCTTTCTTTAATAGAATTTAAAAAATCTGAACAACCGCAGGTTGTCAAAAGATTTGAATTTTTGGACAAGGTCAATTGTTTAATATTATTTTTGTTTTGTGACTTTGACAATTAAAAATATTTGTTTTGGACATGTAGGTGATGACTAATGGAAGATTCAAGAGTGTGAAGCATAGGGTGGTAGCAAATGGTACCAAGAGTAGGGTGTCAATGATATATTTTGGAGGACCACCATTGAGTGAGAAAATAGCACCATTGCCATCACTTATCCAAGGAGAGGAAGATAGCTTGTACAAAGAGTTTACTTGGTTTGAGTACAAGAAATCTGCCTTCAATTCAAGATTATCCGATAATAGGTTGGGCCTTTTTGAAAAAATCACTGCATCTTAGGATTTTAGTATTATGTTCTTTGTTTCGGTTTGTGTGTTTATTTAGGCTTTTAGCAATGTGTTCTTTGTTTTGATTTGTTTGTGAAACAAGGTATATGATCATAGTAGTGTCGTAATGACTTAGATATATGTAGATTTTTGTCAAAAAGAAAGTTTGAGTCCATTAATTACTTCTGTTGTAACTTGCTTTTGTTGATGTTTAGTAATGAATTTTCATTTGTCAATAGATCAACGATAGAACTCTTTCAAAAGGTTGAAAATTCGGCAACCACAATTGGCTCACGTCATACTGTACCAATCGAGTTACGTGAAAAGTGAAGTCGGCTTACCCAGCGACTCGCTTAGATGGTCGCTCAACTAAGCTGACTAGCTTAGATGGTCGATCAACTAAATAATTTATCATCAACAAAAGCTTTTTCTTATAAACCAGAGTTCCTAAGCCTTACCTGAGGATTCGACATACGTACTTCAAATCTTCGGAGGGAACTACACCACACTAAGAGAAGATTATTCACAGTTGGAAGTTTAGGTTCATATTTCTTTTGTTGTATCTTTTTTTTGTTAATGTTTAAAATTTCATTATGTATTGAACTACTAGAAAATTATTTGCCAAGATTTATAACACTTTTTAGGATGTATCTTTTGAGCATATGATAAACAAACCTCTGTATGTTTCATGAACATGTTGTATTATATTATCTCATTTCGAAAGTTTATTAGCGAATTGTAATTGTGGGAGTCTCATGTACTTCATTTACCTTGATGGAGTTGTGGGGTTCCCATTTTGTCATTTTGATTTGTTATTTTCTAGTCGAGACAGGAAAGTTTTACAAGCAAAGAAGAACTTCCACTCTTTTTGCCATCAATTTCCACCCAAAAAACCTTTCCTATCCAGCCAGATATAACAAGAAATTCCAGACAGATTCAAATATGATACATGATTCCTTCCATCTTTAAGGATTTTTACAAGAGAAAATTCCAAAAAAGTCCCGGTCGCCACCGGTTTATCCTTTTATAGACCGGAATTTTTTTCCCCCAAATAGTAATGGGCTACTTTAGAATTGGGCTACCTAGTTAATATCATGACACGTGTTCACTTTTGAAAATACACAAAGTACAAGTGTGAAAGCTATGTGCAAGACTTGTCCCCTATGTGTTCTGTCAGGGCGACTTGTACTGTTGAGGCGACTTGTACCTTGGGCGACCAAAATTTTGTCGTTTAGTGAAAAAATGACAAAAAAATTCACTTAACGACAAATTTTTGGTCGTCCAAGGTACAAGTCGCCCCGACAGAACACCTAGGGGACAAGTCTTACACATAGCTTACACACTTGTACTTTGTGTACATTTTAAAGTAGACGCGTGTCATGATTTTAACTAGTTACCCCAATTCCAAAGTAGCCCATGTCTATTTGTGGAGAAAAAGAATTCCGGTCTATAAAAGCTTAAACCTGGAGCAACCGGTCTACTCCCAAAATTTTCTCTTTTTACAATCCTCATTCTTAAATTCCATAACATAGCAGGAAACTACTTTATGTAGGCTACAAGTAACCAAACAATAACCATATCTCACCCGAAGTTGTAGGGTGTGTTTGGCAGACAGCTTTTGAGAGCATTTTAGAGCAATTAACATTTAGCATTATTATTACAAAGCTCGTTTGGAAGAAAGCATATAGTATCTATAAAATTATAAAAACGCTAGTTTCTCAATGCTCTTTGAATAAGCATTTAGCGTTTAGCGTTTAGCATTTAACATTACGTCATTTTACACATTAAAATTACAACTACAACTACTCCACCAAACACTTTTATAAATTAAACTGCTACTGATAACTGCTTACTGCTAGTTGCTACTACTAGTTTCAGCAAACACACTCCTAGTATCATTCCTCACAACGCTTAATAAGATAGGTTATAATTAGAGCCTTCAACTACAAGGTACTAGCCATCTGCTATAACCTTCAACCAAACATCCATCAAAGCAAATTGATTATACGATCCCTCACAGCCAATTGATTATAACACCATACTGATCTCATATAAGCAGTCTAAACAATGATAATTAGGCTTATGGCAACTGATCTCCAGACAGGAAACTCACTTTATGTAGACTACTACTTAACTTGATCATGCATAATCAGTTCCAATGATTACCTCTACCATGGTACACCACAGAAAAGACACCATGATAAGCCACTTTTCTTCTACAAGATACAAAGCCCTCTGTCCTACCAAATACCAAACACCCTTTATATCACTTGCTTATGGATTTAGAAAACTCATTAGAGTATGATATGTCCATGATAGTTATCTATCACTACTTGCTAAATCCATAAAATCAGAGATCCAATAGCATTCATAGCCACCAAATGATTACTGACATGGATTATATCAATATGATTTCTGATGCAACATTCTTCTTAAAACTCAACTGCTAATTATGTAGAAATACTAGCTATTTATTGACGATTGAGCTTTATATGCCATTTCATTTCCACCTTTCTCACAGCATAACTGTCTTTAATTGTAAGGCTCATCATTTTTAGCTTAACAGTGTCCATAATTATTTGACAATAGTTTCCCAATCTCTCTGTTCATCCTTGAATAATCTGTTGTTTCTTTCTTGCCAAACAAAATACACACTAGCAGTAAAACCCATTATTCTTAGGACACTCCATATGTTGTTTCCATTGGGTTTAATTGCCATATCTTGGACATTGTCTAACCAATATTTAGATATTCCTTCCATTTCTACCATAAACTGGATCTTATCCCAAATCTTCTTATAGAATTCACATTTACAAAAATAAGTGTTTATGATCTTCCAAATCATTCATGCATAAATGGCATTTATTCACAGAGTAGTTTCCCAACTTTTCTATCTTATCCTGAGTAAGAAATCTTTCTTTAATGGCCACCCTTAGAATGAAGGAGTATTTGGGAATGCATTGTGTGAAACATACTAGATTCCTCCACACTACTTTTTGTCCTCTATTACTCAGATCATCATAAACATTTCTCATAGCAAAATCACTTTCTTTACCACTAGACATTCTCCAAATTATTATGTCATTTCCTTCTTCAACAATGTCTAACTCCTCCAAACCGGTAATAATAGAAAACTGTTCATACTAGGGGTGTTATCGGGTCTTTTCGGGTCGGGTTTTTACTTTTAAAAACTCACCCGCAACCCGAACCGATAAGTTATCGGGTTTGAGTGATATTCGGGTCGGGTTATGTTGGGTCGGGTGATTCTGGTTATCATGTACAAAGTAATAATTCCATCTTCTGTTTGTCAAGCTAAGAGGAACCAATGGTCTTTCTTATGAATGTCGATACCTCTCTTAAACTCATCATTAATAACTAGGCACAAAGCCTGCGTTAATGAAACAGTTTGTGAGTTTTCAAAAATGAGAAAAGGTAAAGAGCTAATAAAATCTAACACTTGCCTGGGTGGAGAAGCAATTGATGAAATTAGCGCTACAATAGTTATCACTAATAATCAAATATGAGTCTTACAAATAAAAGTTTTACAACAGTTAGCACTAATAATCATCGATGACTAGCATATTTTTGTATAAAACTTGCATGAAGAAAAGATTTAGTCACCAAAAAGTTTTACACAATAGAGAGTATCGGGTTGACCCGATAACATTAATTATCTAACTCGAACCCAACCCGATAACACTATCAGGTTATTGGGTTCAGGTAAAAACAACCCGACAAGGTTTTTTAACCTGACCCGATAAGACTTACCGGGTTCGGGTTTGGGTCGGGTCAACCCGACCCTACTGACACCCCTAGTTCATACCATTCATGAGGCCAGTTCCATTTCCCATTTACAATCATGTCACTCACTCTCATACTATTCTGTAATCTAGCATTATAAATGTGTCTTTGGGTGATGAACTGATTAAGTGGTCCAATAGAGCTCCAATTATCATACCACATTGATTTAGCAACCTTAGCAACCACAAATTTCATAATTTTATCCCTGATTACCAACAAATTCTTCCATCCCCAAATGTCATTTATATCAGCTTCAATTGCCCTACTTTTTCCTCTCAGCTTCACTGAATGTTCCCATTGAACCCAAAGAGTATCCTTCTTATTGGAAATATTCTTGACATGCTTAGCTAATAATGCTTCATTCTAGACACTTAAGTTCCTTAACCCCAATCCTACTTGATCCTTTGGACTTGGTATGTGCTTATTCACATACATTTTATTTGCCAAATTAAGACCAAAACGACAAAAAACTAACCATAAATGCCAAAGATATTGTGCTTTTGTGTTTGTTTCTATGCAGGTACGGATTTCATGAAATATGGACAAAAATCAAGAAAACCCGGAAAACACAAGCACGAGATATGGAAAGAGATATTTAAAGTGCCGAGGCTGGGGAAGCATTTTTCAAGAATGGATCATAATTTTGCTTATATGTCAAGAATGGCCCTCAAAGAATTAAAAAGAATTACAAGACAAGCCCATGGATCACATTATTGAAGAATGGCAGAATTAGTCCCTGAAGTTTCAAAATTAACACATTTGGTCCTTGTCATTTTAACCTTAACTAAAACCTATACTTAAACCAAACCGGACCCTTTTTGTTATCCCAATCCATATCCACAACCCACAAGCCCAATCTTTAAAATAACCCAAGCCCACTCCCTAATTAAATACAACCAGATCCCAGTCAACACCCGACCCAACCACTAGTCAACACCTTTCATTAAACAATAAAATAAAAAACGCGCCTTTTTACTGTTCTTCTCCAACAAATTACCCGTACAACAAAAATTCACCTGAGCATCTAGAAGGTCTGACAAGTCAGAGTGTTGTCATAAATCCTCCACGTTTGCAATCCCACGCCCTCCCATTGGTTGAAAAAACGTGGCACATGATCCAAGGGCCGTAAATGAAGGAAATGATGACATAATGATCTAAGGGCTAATTAGAGAGGATCTAGGAGCTTCCCAGAAACCCTAATCAAGACCCAAGCTAGCTATAAATACCCCACTCCTCTCCTCACATTAGGCATGTAATTTTTAGGTAACGTTAATAGCAAATATTAGTTACAGTCTAAAAGACTTATTTATTTCAAGTTCGTAAATCTAAAATTCACATTCAATGGGGTAATACTTTTAATAAAGAAGTCATTTTATTTTAGTTTTACGTTTTTTGCACAAAAAATTTCGCAAATTTTTATGCTTAAAATTAACTTGTATTTAGTTAGATCAATGTTATTTTGATGTTCCATAAGCTTGTTTAAATTTTTTTGCACAAAAAAAACTGATTTAATCACAAAACGAAATTTTTCAAAATTTTTTTTTATCAAAAAAAAGTATCACTTTTAGAAAAACTTCCTTCAAACTTTTCATGCACCAACATTCCGATTTTGCGGAATTTTATTTGGATTTTATTCGTGACTTTTTTGAAAAAAAAATCTTTACTAGTTAGGTTATTTGCTTTTATTTGATCTTTATCTATTTATTATATATATAATAAGTTCATAATCTTACTTCAAGCTTTAACAGCTTATTTGTTTACTTAAGCTCATTATAGTTTTATAGCTTAGTTGTGAGTTTATTAGAGATCAAATCAATTCAACAATCAAAGTTATATACCTTTGCATATTTGATGGAAAGCTTTTGGAAGTTGCCTGCAATGAAGAAGAAGACTTTCCTAGCTTATCCTTGATAAGCTAGGAGTTTAGCTGCCCTTATTGGAAGCTTGTTTACTAGGCCAAAAGTGAGTTCAGTTCAAATTCTAGCTTAATTTGCATTTATAGCTTAATATTTAGATCTGTCATTATTCTTATTACTGTTTAGTGCTTATTGAGAGTGCACTTATTTGGTCTTATTTAAGCTTTGATATTATAGCTCTTCACTTTTTCTAAAAGTCATAAACAAAACTCATTAATAGGAGTAGCTTATTTAGTACTTATTTTTCAGTTGAAAGTTGCTAAAAGTTATGATAATTAGATAATCATAGTTGAATCAGTCCATAACTTAAATTGGCAAGTTCTAGTTTAAAAGTTGCAACTTCAGTTTTTATAAGGGTGTTTGGCATTACATGATTTTTGGTCAAAAAGCTAAGCTACTGTTCATGTATCAATTTGTGAGTTTTGATTGAGTTTAATAGGACTTAGATAAGTTGTTGTCAGTAGGTCTTAAGCTTATTTGAGGAATTTTTAGGATTTGAGTTAGTGTGTGAAAAATTAGAACTTGTACTGTGCATATAAGCTTCCTATAAGCCAGAGCTTATTTAGTCCTCACTTTTGGTGTTTTTAAGTGCAATCTAGTGTTTAAAGTGAGATTTTAAGGTTTGATACTGTTTCATTAGGTATTGAGGTCACTGAGGTCAAAAACCCAACTCTGCTACATCAGTAGCCTATTTGCAGTCTGCACAAGTATCCCTAGTGCTCAAATCAGCCTGAGTTGTTCATTTTTCAAATCTTTAATATAAGCTCTAATAAGTTGAAACTTGGTGTAGTTAATATTTGGTGGCTTGTAAAGTTAATGCCTATTTTTGGAAATTTTAAGATCAGCTTTTTAATAGCTTTTTGGGGGCTTAAAAACCACCTCAGACCCTCCTTTTAGGCCTGCTCAGTTTGGGTTTTTGCTTATTGGGTTTAAGTTTTGCTCATCTGCTGATTATTAGAGATTATTCAGGTCTTATTTGGTTATTTAGAATAGAATTGTTTGCATTAGCTTAATCTTAGTAGCCCATAGCTTATTTTAGCTTATTTGCCTTACTAGCTAATCTTTTCAAGTTTCTTCTTTCTTCAAAAAGCAACACTGTTTGATTTCATAAGCAGGTTCTCAGCTTAATTGTGGTTTTAAAAAAATATTTCCAGTTTCAAAAGTAGCTTATTTTTAGTCCTTATTAGCTTTCCAAAAATAAATAAATAAATAAATAAAAATAAATAAATAAATAAATAATTTCCAAAAAGCCAGACCTGGGACTCGAACCCAGGCCTCCTCACTCACACATACACGCGTTTACCATTTATGCTCTAGTTATGCTTGTGTATTATGTTGCAACATTTTATTCTTAAACCCTTATTTCCCTTTTAGCTTATTAAAGCTGTTTTAGCTTATGACTGCTTATCCAGTTGAGCTTTTTCAAATCCAATATTTTTCTTAGATTTAGGATAGCTTAGTATACTTTCCAGAAATATTTCATAATTTTCTAACTAGTTTTGCTATTTTTCTTTATTTTATTTCTTTAAAATAGTTTTTAATTCATAAAAAATTAAATAAAAATCAAAAAAATATAATTCTATTTTCTAAAAACTTTCTTTTACTGATTAGGACTTAGGAAAAATTTCATTTCATACCTAGGGTTTATATTTCTTAGACTTTACATTTTAGGCTCGGGATTAGCCCGGGTTTTACACGTTTTTAGTTTTTCTTTGCGTTTTTAGCCTTAAGCATTTTAGATTAGCATTTACCTTAGTTAATTAGTTCTTTCTAGTTTAAATTTCATATTTTTAATGTAAAAACCAAAATATCACTCTTTTATTCACTTTTCACTTCACTTTTCGACTCCGAATCGACAACTCGACTTCAACCTTCGTTGGGACTACGACCCGGGGAAATACATTTGTTGTATTTTCTTTGGAATAATAAATACTTAATTAAAAAACTATACATCAGGACTGCATATTGATTCCCATGAAACTTTTGCCTTGCCCTTAGCAGACTTACCTTGATTCCATAGAAATCTCTTAAGAAGCTTATTGATTTCGTTGATCACCGTCTTTGGAATTAGAAATACTGCTGCCAAGGTATACATGAATTGATTCCAGAACAGCTGCAATAAGCTGAAGTCTACCTGCATAGGATAGACTTTTATTTTTCTAGTTGTCAACTCTTTTCTTGATCTTATCCAACAGACACTTGAATTCCTTCACCCCTAGTCTCTTGGCAAGTAAAGGAACTCCCAAGTATCTAACAAGCAACTTTCCCAACACAAAAGGCATAGCTTGAAGAATAACATTTCTATCCTCATCTTTCATACTCCCAAATAATGTGGTGCTTTTAAATAGATAAGGAAGTAATCCAGAATAAGCACTAAAATCATCCAAAGAACATTTGATAGTGTTGACTGATCCTACATCTCCATGACTCATAACAAGCAGATCATTTGCAAAGCAGACATGGGTAATCTTCATATCTTTACAACCAAAATGATAGTGAAATCCAGTGTCCGTTGTAATTTGTCTTCTCATCAGCAGGGTAAACACTTGCTGATCAATGTAAAAAGATATGAGGACACTAGATCACCCTTTCTTAATCCTCTCCCACCTTTAAAATAACCAATCCTTTCCCCATTGATGCATAAAGTGAAAGAAGTAGTAGTCACACATTGTATGATCCAATGAACCATTTTCCTGTGGAATCAAAAATTCTCCAAAATGGTACCCAAAAATTTCCAATTAACTGTATCATATGCTTTTTGGATATCTATCTTGAAAGCAACTCTTCTTGGACCATTATTCCTATTATAATCCTTCATAATTTCTTGAGTTAATAGGATGTTATCTAGATTTGCCTCCCAGGGATAAAAGCACTTTGATTACTCTTAACCAACTTCCCCAGAACTGGTTTGATTCTGTTAGTAATAACCTTGTTAATGCATTTGTACAAAACATTGCAACAGGCTATTGGACGAAAATAAGACACCTTATGTGGAGTTTGGATCTTGGGCACCAAAGTAATAAGAGTAGCATTCAACTCTTTTAATAATTTCCCAGTAACAAAGAATTCCTTCACTGCACTGCAAACCTCATAACCTATAATGGACCAGGTTTTTTTAGGGCAAATGTTTTTAAAAAAGTATCACATTTGTCACCGTTTGTTTTTCTGGGTAGCGAACAAATTTTTTGCTTTTAAGGGATTTTTTTTTAAATCTTTTATGAGTACTGATAACAAGTGATGACCATTTTACCCATCCAAATTACATAAATGGTCCCTGTAGGTTAGCGAAAATTGCATCCACCGTCCCTAAGGTAAATTACATAAATGGTCCCTTCAAAAAAAAAATTTTGGATTTTTTTTTTCAGATTATTTTTTTCTGAATTTTTTTTTCCAATTTTTTTTCTCGAAATTCTTTTCCAAAATTTTTTCCCCTAAATTGTTTTTCCAATTTTTTTTTCGAAATTCTTTTTCAAATTTTTTTTTCAGAAATTTTTGTCGAAACAATTTTTTTCGGAATTTTTTTCCCAATTTTTCTTTTTCGAAATTCTTTTTCAAATTTATTTTTCGGAATTTTTTTGTCGAAAAACTTTTTTTTGATTTTTTTTTCTTAAATATTTTTTTTAGAACTGTTTTTTTGGTCACATGTGAAAAAAAATTCTGAATTCTTTTCGTCACAAGTGAAAACGTATAAAATCGGATGAAAACGTATAAAAACGGACGATAACGGATAAAAATGTACGAAAACCTAAGAAAACGGACGAAAACGTATAAAAACGAATAAAAACGTAAAAAACGGAGGAAAGCGTAAGAAAAACGGACGAAAACGTATAAGAACGGATGAAAACGTATAAAAATGGACCAAAACGTAGTAAAACGGACGAAAACGGGCGAAAACGTATAAAAACGGACGAAAACGTATAAAAAAGTAACGGGTTAAAACCATAACAAGTGGATCCAAATAAAAAAATTTAGGGTCGGTGGATGCAATTTTTGCAAATTTACTAGGCAAAATAGTCATCACAAATTTTCAGTAACCATAAAAGATAAATAAAAAAATAATAATAATAAAAAAAATGTAATGAAAAGCAAAAAATTTTGTTTGTTACCCAGGAAAACAAATTGTGGCAGGTATAATAATTTTTTAAAAGATTTTCCCTTTTTTTTTAAGAAAGCAGAGGAGAAGTATCAGGCCCTGTTGCTTTAGTATCATCAATGTCAAATAAATCATTCTTGATCTCAGCACCTGTCACATCCTTAATAACTATTTTAGCCTTTTCAGAACTCAAAATGTTGACAAATAAACCATCACAGCAGTCAATATCTTGAGCAAGCTGATTTTTTCCAAGGAAATATTCAAAGTGTTTAAGAAATTTAACAGCAACCAAGTCACATTCATATCTTCTTCAAGCATCATCACATATTGAGTGGACCTTACTTCTATTAGATCTTCCTTTAAGGACCTTGTGGAAATAGCTGATGAAGCGAAAAGTGTACCGCTTTTAAGGGGTCATTTAAGCCCTAAATCGTATTTATTTGATCAAATATTGCCCTAAATCGTTCCTTTTGTCATTTTAGGTACTTTTGAGGAGAAATCTGGAAAAGGAGGCATTTTGGACGTTTTTGGAGCATAAAAGTGAAGAAAACGACAAAGTCTCAAAAATCGGCTAAAAGTTACCTTTGACGGCGTCAGATTTTACTCTGGACGGCGTCATGGCTTGGCAAGAAAAGGTGGATGTGAAATTTACTCATGATAAGCCAGTGAAAATTGCATGTGAATTCTGACGGCGTCACGCTTTAACCTGATCAAGGGCGTCACGGCTTAATTCAAAGAGGGACGGCGTCACGTTCAAGATCTGACGGCGTCAACCCTTGATAAGCCAGAACGGATTTTGGAGAGCTAAAGAGGGACGGCGTCAAGAAGGTCATCCGGGAACCCTAAAAGCGGCGAGGTGACGGCGTCACACTCCATAAGGTGACGCCGTCAGATGTAAAAATCTATATATAGTTTTGCAATTCTTTGTCATTAGAGAGAGCTTAGTGTGGAATTTTTGGGAGAAAGCCCTAAGACGATTTTAGCATCTTTTTCAAGGCTTTTTGCCTTGAGATCTTCCATGTTACATTGAAAGATAAGTTATCAATTAATCATTCAATATGTCTATGTGTTGTTTGATTCTATCTTGTTCTTGTCTTTTGTTTAACATGTTAGGCTAGATTTATCTTGTGTTTGCTTAGATCTCATGAAACCTAGCTATTGATTATTGGTTATTAGTGTGTTATTAGTTGTATTGGATGATTGTTTATCTATGTTAGGCTTAAGAAAACTGGCTAAATTCCTATTCGGTAACTTGCTTGAACGTCTTAAGAAACATGAACCAAATGCGTACTAAAGGTTTTTATGGTTGTATTTAATGCACAAGCGAATTCTAGTGATCCCATGTTAGGAGCTTCCTAGCCGGCTCGACATAGGAGTGAAGTAGGAGCTTGTAGAGTTGGGGAAGTACGTACGCCACCCCACGATTGGTATTAAGGAATACACCCGTCATCCACGCAACTAATACACACTAATCAACCGGTAAAAGATAGTTAGGGAGTAAGGAAATCTAAGTGAACACATTTCTCTACACATAAGTTTTCACCAACATTTTATTTTCAGTTATTTATTTTATTTGCATTTGTAGTAATTTGGGTTAGTTGACTAGCAACTAATTCCGCCCACTCTTTCAAACCCGAGATTTTACTTGCTTTCATAAAATTATAAAAAATACAAAAAAGAATCTTCCTCAACCCTTAGACCTATTAGAGTAGTCTTTCATACCTAACGAACACTATTCCCTGTGGAGAACGATCAATCCCCCGTACTTACCACTACACTATACTACATCGGTCAGGTACACTGCCTGGTGGGGTTGTAAGCCTCTTGAGATCCCTCGAGAGGTAAAACCTGTTGTAAGGTTGCAAAACCACGCACCTATTGTTTAGGTTGAATTTTTACTTTATAGGTCTACTCACTAGATTCCTTTCTAGTGAGATTTTTATTTTCTTTTTCTAGGTTTTCTTTAGTCTATCTATTTTCTTCGTGTCTTTGTTCGTAACCATTACCATCCGACATCATGGAAGATGGTAATATCCTTAATCCCAACAACCCACCACCACAACAACCACCACCTCCTAGAGCCCGTACTTTAGGAGAGTATTCCCGTCCTAGCCACCATGGCTATCGAAACACCATTGAGCTCACTCAAGGAGCCAATATCACACCCTTGCGATCCGACACCATCCGGTTGGTGCAAAGCGGATGCGCATTCCATGGACTTCGATCTGAAGATCCTAATCAACACCTCAAGGACTTTCTTAAAATCGTTGATTCTATAGACCTTGATGTTGCCACTCGAGAGACGACCCGATTGCGTCTCTTTCAATTCTCTCTGCGGGATCAAGCTAGTCAATGGCTAGAACGTCAACCCGCAGGATCCATCACCTCTTGGGATGATCTCACTACTCGTTTCCTTGCTCAGTTTTTCCCACCGGGAAGAACTACCAAGCTAAGGAATGATATCTTGATGTTCCAACAACGTCAAGGCGAAACTCTCTACGAGGCATGGACTCGATTCAAGGACTTACTCCAAAAAGTCCCTCACCATGGCATAGAACTTTGGCTCCAAGTCCAAATCTTCTATGACCATATCAATCTCTCCACAAGGCAAACCATTGACCAATCGGCCGGTGGTAAGCTACGTGATCTAAGTGCGGAACAATCATGGGCTCTCCTAGAGGATCTTGCTCTTTATGACAACGAAAGTTGGAGTGATCCCCGTGATTTGAACAAAACGGTCAAGGCAATATCTTTGCCTTTGAACAATTCAAGCACTTCCGACCGTAGGATCATAGAACTTGAAGACCAAGTCAAGTTTCTCATGAAATCCTACGAGGCTCCTAAACTTTCAAGCCAAGTGAACAAAATCACTTCTTCGTGTGAATTATGTAGTGGTCCCCACGACACTCGTGATTGCATGGAACTCCCCGAACAAGCTTTTGTGGATTACGTATCCTCGCGTACCGACGGAGCGGGAGACAAGTGGTACACTTTCAAACCCGAGTCAAACCCTTATGGTGATTCATACAACCCCTCAGGGAAAAATCACCCGAACCTTAGGTGGAAACAAAACCAAAACGCACAACAAACCAATTCTTCCAACCCACCTAATCGTTTCCAATCAAGCGGTTCCAACTCGAACCGTACTTTCAACAACAATCCTTCCGGCAATGGTAGTACGAATAACTTTGAAGGATTGATGTCTCAATTTATGGCATCTCAAGAAGCTCGTTTAGCCAAGTTTGAAGCCGATTTCAAACAAAAACAAAGCGAGATGACCAATAAGATTGACACCTTGTTGAAAGCCCTCAATGACCGAGAAATGGGAGCACTCCCTAGCAACACGGTCAAGAACCCGAAACTAAACGTCAACGCTATTTCAACGGTTTCGTCCCCTAGTTCTTGTCCACAATATTATTCGGTCAATTCCATGAGCACGTGTTTCAAACAAACCCAAGTCGTTCCAAATGACCAAGAAGTTATGACATCCAAATTGGTCAACAACATAGTTGAAACACCTTCCACTCAAAACCTTGACGAAGAATTCAAGGAGCTCCACCTTGAAAGTACGGTTGTTGATGAGTTGGATGAAAAGAAGCTCAAGTTAGGCGAAAAAGGGACCGCCTTTGTTCAAAATAAGCTACCTAAGAAATTAGATGATCCGGGCTTATTTGTTCTACCTTGCAAGATCGGTAATTCGGAGGCTTATGACACATTAGCCGATCTTGGATCAAGCCTTAACCTACTTCCGTTACCTCTCTACACCTCTCTAAAACTAGGAAAACTTGAAGAAACCGAGGTGATAATAGGTTTAGCGGATGGGAGTGTTGCTTACCCGGTTGGAGTAGTTAAGGACGTGTTAGTGCACATTGGAAAACTAACCATTTTAGCCGATTTCCACGTCCTTGATATGATTAGCGACCCTACATGCCCCTTGTTGATAGGTAGAGGATTTTTGGCGACCGCTAGTGCTATGATTGATTGTAAGGAATCTAAGATAGCGGTAGGAGAAGGAGATACTTGGTCAGTCTATGATGTGAAGAAACATGCTTATGATACTAGTGATGAACCGACACCCCATTGTTTAGAGTTGAATAGGAGACCATCTAGATATGGACCTTGGATAGATAGAGGCTTCATAGGACCCCAACGCCCATTTTACCTAGAAGAGGACTTTGTGAACCGAACACATACGGTAGAACAACTCTTGGCTAGGGACACCGAATTGGATCCATTTGAAGACCCTCTAGTTTTTAGAAGGATGATTGAGTTCCTAGGAGTTTTGCCAATTAACCTAGGAATGAATAAGTGGACTTGTGAGGAAGATGATCATAAGTGGAGTTGGGACAAACCACCCAAAGATGGAGATGGGTCATGGCATATTAAGATGACATTGTATGACCCGGATGGAGAGAAGTTTGAAAAGATATATCGTACTAAGCGGACCAATAGGAAACTTCAATCCAAGCTTAACCCTAAAGACGTCCTCGATGACGAGCTCACTTATATAGGGTAGAGTGACTTTGAGTCTAGCTACAAGACTCGTTAATAAAGAAAAGCGCTTCTTGGGAGGCAACCCAAGCTTTATTTGCTTTGTGTGTTTATTTGTTTGTTTGATTTTGTTTGTTTCCGTATGTATGTTTAAATTTTATTAGTATTGATTCATGTTCAAAAGTAATTTGTGAAAATACTTTATTTTGTTTTTAACTTCGTCTTAACTACATATAAAGGTATTTTGCAAAAGTTAAGTGTAAGGGAAATCTAAATCGGTTTATTAGAACACAAATTAACATGAATCGTAATAATAATAAATTAACATACATATTCGTATTTGTTTGAGTCAAATGCTTGTATCGAGTCATAATGATGTTTTGCAGGATTTCCAGGAAGTAAGGTAAAGGTTTTTCCAGAAATTTTCCGGAAACTTAAAATGAAAATTTTTGTCAGGTCATTTCTGACGGCGTCAGGGTTTATAACCTGACGGCGTCAGATTTAATTTTCAGAAATTTTTAAAAGTTTTGTTTTCATAAAAAGTTTTTATTAAAATCTCCACCTTATAATCTCCAGGAATCTGCAAAGTTATCATTCCACAAGCATTATATCCTTATATATAGATTTTATCCCGCCGATGTTATGCAGGTTTAAGTGTTTGTTTTCTCAGGTTTAACAGGTTATTTTGGACAAGAAAATGTTTTGAATCAAGCTTATGGCGATGCATTAGTCATGGAGCTTCAACATTACTTTGGAAGAAGATCTAACCGTGTTACGTCGTTATCCACCGAGCGAATCAGGGGAGTATTTGATTTCATTCTTTTACTTTATGCTTTTACATTTTGTTATTTGAACATTGGGGACAATGTTCATCTTAAGTGTAAGGGGGGGGGGGGGGTAAAAGTACGATTAGAGAATGCTATTGCACTTGATTTTTGTTTGTTTAATAGTAGATGTGTAATAAAACTGAGATAAATACCTGTTAGGGCAATTTTAGTGCCAAATTTAAAATTTTTTACAACACTTAGGAGTGAAACTTTGATCTTAATGAGCGTCTCACGGATAGGAGTTATATGACTAGCACAAAAACCGTACCACTAAAAAATTTTCCACCCCCAAATATGTGAGGTTCGCCCCTAGAATTGGTAGGAAAAGCATTTATGCTATGATGTGTGTACCGGTAGCACTTAGATTCTAGAACTTGCGTTAGGACCATTCCGAGGCCACAAGTGAGACTACATTCGTGTAGTTAGATTTACTACATGATAAGAGGCATTAGGATTAACCCATTGTTTTACACCTGTGTTTTTGTTATAATTACATTGGCAACATTGGTCAAGTAATTCTCCCACACCCTTTGCGTTGTACTCATTTTTAGTACACGATACCCCTAGTACACCCCTCAGAGCCTATCTTTTCGTTTCTACCTTTAAGCATTTTACTTAAAGGAAGAATTTGTTTACACCCCACTAAAATGTACACCCAAATCGCCTTAGCCTACCTTGTATGCACTCATTTTTAGTGCATTATTGTGACAACATTTGTTTAAACCCAAGTTAATTATCTAATTGATTACATGGTTGCTAAGTCGAGTCATATCCTTGTACATATTGTTTTGGGACGATTGGGACTCATGGGTAAAGTACTAGTGTAATGGAGTAATGGGGAAGAACATCATTTATTACCCCCATATGTGCTAAATATTTTAAAAGTACTCCAAGTTTTTCAATTATCTTAATTCGAGTCATTAGAATAGTTAATTGTAAAGTTATGTAAAAGTTCAAGTGTAAGGGGAATGCAACGCCCCTATGTTGTATTATTTTGGATGGTAGGGCAAGAGTGTATGGAAAAAAAAAAAAAATCAAGAAAAATACAAAAAAAATGAGAAAAAGAAAAGTAGAAAAAACATACGGACTACCATCCCGTTTCATTTTATGTTTATTTTTATGTTTTTGTTATTTTGTTATTTTGTTTCTAGCTTAAGATTGAGTCGAGTCTTGGCTTAGCAACATTGTATAGTACATGTAATTAATCAAGATCTTTAACTCGCCACCAGTAAAATATCCTTTATCCAACAAAACCGTGTTTTCCTTTTCCCTACACCTAACGTTATAACCCATGTAAAAGCCCTCTTTGATAGTTTATCTTAGGTGCTTACGCCTAGTGGAGGAGGTTTTCGATCCTTTCCCAAGCCTATGGTAATCTATTTGCTATGACAGGTAGTGAGAGATATTATCCGTTTTCATTTATGAGATTTATTTTGATGACACTTGAGAGATGTGAGTATCTAAACATTACTTGTGAGGTGCTAGTTTATAATCTCTGTGCTTACTATGATTGAAGTGGAACGATTATTTGTTGTAATTACTTTTATGTTTGCATTAAATGACCCCTAACTTGTATTTTGATTAGAATAAAAGCGCATTTGCTTGAGGACAAGCAAATCTCAAGTGTAAGGGTATTTGATGAAGCGAAAAGTGTACCGCTTTTAAGGGGTCATTTAAGCCCTAAATCGTATTTATTTGATCAAATATTGCCCTAAATCGTTCCTTTTGTCATTTTAGGTACTTTTGAGGAGAAATCTGGAAAAGGAGGCATTTTGGACGTTTTTGGAGCATAAAAGTGAAGAAAACGACAAAGTCTCAAAAATCGGCTAAAAGTTACCTTTGACGGCGTCAGATTTTACTCTGGACGGCGTCATGGCTTGGCAAGAAAAGGTGGATGTGAAATTTACTCATGATAAGCCAGTGAAAATTGCATGTGAATTCTGACGGCGTCACGCTTTAACCTGATCAAGGGCGTCACGGCTTAATTCAAAGAGGGACGGCGTCACGTTCAAGATCTGACGGCGTCAACCCTTGATAAGCCAGAACGGATTTTGGAGAGCTAAAGAGGGACGGCGTCAAGAAAGTCATCCGGGAACCCTAAAAGCGGCGAGGTGACGGCGTCACACTCCATAAGGTGACGCCGTCAGATGTAAAAATATATATATAGTTTTGCAATTCTTTGTCATTAGAGAGAGATTAGTGTGGAATTTTTGGGAGAAAACCCTAAGACGATTTTAGCATCTTTTTCAAGGCTTTTTGCCTTGAGATCTTCCATGTTACATTGAAAGATAAGTTATCAATTAATCATTCAATATGTCTATGTGTTGTTTGATTCTATCTTGTTCTTGTCTTTTGTTTAACATGTTAGGCTAGATTTATCTTGTGTTTGCTTAGATCTCATGAAACCTAGCTATTGATTATTGGTTATTAGTGTGTTATTAGTTGTATTGGATGATTGTTTATCTATGTTAGGCTTAAGAAAACTGGCTAAATTCCTATTCGGTAACTTGCTTGAACGTCTTAAGAAACATGAACCAAATGTGTACTAAAGGTTTTTATGGTTGTATTTAATGCACAAGCGAATTCTAGTGATCCCATGTTAGGAGCTTCCTAGCCGGCTCGACATAGGAGTGAAGTAGGAGCTTGTAGAGTTGGGGAAGTACGTACGCCACCCCACGATTGGTATTAAGGAATACACCCGTCATCCACGCAACTAATACACACTAATCAACCGGTAAAAGATAGTTAGGGAGTAAGGAAATCTAAGTGAACACATTTCTCTACACATAAGTTTTCACCAACATTTTATTTTCAGTTATTTATTTTATTTGCATTTGTAGTTATTTGGGTTAGTTGACTAGCAACTAATTCCGCCCACTCTTTCAAACCCGAGATTTTACTTGCTTTCATAAAATTATAAAAAATACAAAAAAGAATCTTCTTCAACCCTTAGACCTATTAGAGTAGTCTTTCATACCTAACGAACACTATTCCCTGTGGAGAACGATCAATCCCCCGTACTTACCACTACACTATACTACATCGGTCAGGTACACTGCCTGGTGGGGTTGTAAGCCTCTTGAGATCCCTCGAGAGGTAAAACCTGTTGTAAGGTTGCAAAACCACGTCTATTAGATCTTCCTCAAAGGACCTTGTGGAAATAGCTAGGTTTTTTTATCCCATTCACTTAACCATTTGATTTTAGCCTGTTGGTAAAGTAATTTTTCTTCATCAACCATAGCTTCAATATATTCCTCAAGAAGCTTAGTTTCTTGTTCTCTCTCAACTGCTGGTTATGAGTATCAATGTCAATACATCTCTGCACATTGTGCAACTGAACTCTGATCTCATTAACTCTGTTAAAAAATTTCCTTTGCACCATCCTAACTTGTTGAGGGGAGACTTTAGAGCTTTTAATTTCTTCACAACTTTATACATTTGAAAACCCTCAATATCTTGATTCCACCCTTCTTTAACAACTGGTAAGAATTCCTTTTTGTCTGCTACAAAGTTAGCAAATCTGAATGATTTTGGTTAAAAGTTCATACTAGTAGGGATAACCAAAATAGTTGGGCTGTGATCAGAGATGATGTAAGGAAGGAACACAACATGAGCATTTGAGTACTCCCTTAGAAACACTTCATTAATCATCACTCTGTCCAGCCTTTTCAGGATTCCAGTAGTGTTCCCACTCCTTATCTTGTGAAGATTTTTAGTCCAGGTTAAAAAGAGGCCAATACTACACAAGTCTTCTATTTCAACTTTGTTAATACATTCCTGGAATTCATGCATGTCCATGGTCATTGTAGAACCACCACTTGAATGGTCATTAGGCTGAAGAGTGACATTCAAGTCCCCTGATAAGCACCAAGGAAAACCATTTTTAATAGACTTATCCCTACATAATTAAGTACTTCCATAGCTCCTTTCTTTCTACCCCTGTGTTAGCAGCATATATAGGTGATGTAGCAATATAAAAACATATTAAATAAATAAGCACAGCGGAAAACATCACCATACAAGGATCCATAGTGCCATATGATCAATCAAATAAAATAAACACATAAGTTATACCTTTGTAGCGTGATCCGGGTAACACCACCAATATCACCACCATGTAGAGATGTAAGAAACCAAAAGATCAATAAGGTTGATCTTCTCTAAGAATGAAACACACTACACGTCATCGATCACCACCCGATGCTAGTCATGACCTCGTAACAATCATCCTTGATGCATCTACATTAGAATGAGCACAGAAGGGATCAAGAAAACACAAACCCTAATTAGGGTGTGTTAATTTCGTGGCTTTTGAGGTATTGAGGAGGGAGGAGAGATTTTCTCCTTCACATGTGGTTAGTCATAATTGTGATCGATATGGTTCAAAATAGATTTGACCTTATCAAGTTACAATTACACTTAGCACCTCATAAAAGCTCATTAGCCCCTCCTTGCCCTTCATAAAGGCCGGCCACCATGAGGGCCCACAATGGGCTTGCCCATTGTTGGTCCAATCCAAAAACACTAAGTCTAACTTAGTATTTAACGACCCGTTATAGATCCCGAGTTACGTAGTCATTTATATATTGTAAATACGATAATTACAATCTATAAAATGATGTCTCTGTGTATAAGTGTGTGACCCCATAGGCTCACATATGTCTAGCCATATAATTATTAATTATGACACGAGCATACTCCAACAGCTCCCACTTGCGACGTCATAATAATCAAGTAATTATACAAGCAATGGTTAGCGTCTAGCAACACGCCAATGCCCCTAGAAATATGTGAGGTTAGTTTCTTAAACGTCTCATTTTAGATGGTTTATATGTCATCTATCCTTTTGTTACAGATACCGTGTTGAACATTAGACATGGATCAAATGTCATTCTAATAGTTCAACTATTATGTTTCTCGATACAGATATTGAACAAGATTACTAAGTGAATTAAGATTCATCTTAATCTCATTTGGGTACGGCCATACAAACATCTGTCCAATTCATCGAGGGGCCCAATAGTATCTAACTCCATAACATGTGGAGGAACAAATCCTGTTTTGACTACACGTGTCATTCACATGCTTCATATCACTCCTGATAATGGCTTTTATAACTACCTTATTCAGGATAGCGTTTAACCATATCAAGGAATGAAATTCCACACATGCAAGACCTGCTTGCATCTCAAGTCTAAGGATAAGAGACATAACCTCTTGCGAGATTCACTATTGACGACGATCCATGTAGTGAATACTCGTAGGTTGGGTCAATCCAATGTTCATCACAATGAACAACATGTGAGTGTGGCAAATAAGTCACCAACACGCTCACATATGCCTTAATTTGATGATACTCCCGTATCGTCAACCGACAATGGATAATTTTAGAATAAATAAATTATTCATGGATTAAACATGCAAATATAGAACACAGTAGTATAAATGAAGACGATCATACCAGGTATATCAATTCATTGTATAATAGGACTGCTTACAGTTCCATTATCCAAATACTAAAAACAGATATGCATAAGACTACTCATAGGTAGGAATCCGATGTTCCCACCATGATCGAATCATGTTGTACAAGACAACAAGTAGTCATCTTAGTAAACTTTGAGAATACTTATTTTAAAACTCATAAAAGGTTTAAATGATGATTGTCCTTTGTATGTGTGCATTCAAGTACAAGACGAGTACTGCAACAATACATTCCATAGGGTGTTTGAAGCTAGCAAAACACCTACTTCAGACAGTCATCTGAATAGTTTCTCAAACTATAAAGTATTTTTATTCTTTTAATGTATAACGCATTAATGCTCTCAGTCGAGCACATCTAGTCATCAATTTCATCATTCATGATGACCACGACTGGGGTTGAGTATCATCTCAGTTAAATAAGCATTAACGTATGCAAACAAAACAGAGCTCCTCAAATATCCGTAAACGTTTGAACATATCTTTGGTCCTTCGTAGGTCCATCATAATGTTCGTTTAACAATTATCTAATGACGTTCACTTAGATATTTGTTATCAACTCATCTTGCATTCATGCAAATGATAAACATAGCCCAATGCGTAATATGACTTACATGATGAATCCTTTAGTTGAACTTAAGATTTCCATTCATGTGTTCAATCTCATCAAGTGAGATTGATCATTGAGACTCCCCTCAATAACGTGTCATATTCTGTTTAGACTTAATAACCGCTTATGTTTATTCTAATAAACATATTTTAACAAGGTTGTATGTTTTATTTTCTAAATCCCTTAAGAGAAACTTCATTCCAAACTAAGGATTAAAGTCTAGCTTAGATGGAATATTGTTTCTAATATGTTAACAACATATGAGATTTAAGAAAATAAATACAGTTCTCCTACTTGCTCTCAGTGTACTCAGGAGTAATCTCATTTAATAAAAATCAAATTAATGATTTTATAATTAACTTAAGATCTCAGCTCCTAGATGCATGATCTAATCCACACTTGGATCCTTGTATCTTGTATACATAAAAAAGATTATATGGATTCATAAACCCTTTTGATTACTCATCGTCCTCGCAAAGGTAATCAACAAGAAAGGTGTTTCGAACTCCTATTGTCATATTTCATTTCCATGAAGACAGGTATGACAATTTTAATCATCTTTATACATTTAATGTTTGTAGATAGGAAGAGTTAATCATAGTCAATTACTTGAGTACAAGTAAACTCCTTTTACTACGCGTGCATTAAATGTGTGTACAAGATTGTCCTTTTTGAGTCTTTTCATGATGAAACTCATTCTGAACCTCACAGTCTAACTGATTGGTAAGAGATCAATCAAGCTCCATGAGTGATTGTCTTTCAAGGACTGCATCTTAACATTCATAGTTTTGAGCTACTCATCAGATACAATATCTGATAATGCATCTCAGTAGTTAGCAGGTTCACCATGACCCTCTAACTTATGTCCCTCAGCATTGATATAAAAACTATATCATTCAGGTGCAAGAGGTATCCTTGCGGATTTATGAATGAGAGATATCAATCTATGGTTTAACATATGCATGTTCAACCTTAGTACAACATTAGCAAGTGTACTCAGAAGGGTGTGTATTTAGTTCTTGAATAACTTCAAGGTCTAAAGGTACTCCCACTTGCTTTTGTATGTAGAGACTAATCTCTAGATACTCATCATCTTGAGTAACAATAAATTGTTTTCAAGTGGGACATCCAAAATACACCGTTAGTTCTTGACTCTAGTTTGTTAATTACTTACTCTTAAGTAGTTAACAAATTCAGAACTTCAATTAAGACATAATGAGATTCATCCCATGCCATAATACAATGGTGTCTTAAACTCCTTCTGGGTTGGAATCATATTGAGTGTACACATGGCACACCCAATTTCTAACCTTGATAGCTTTGGAGGTAAAACAGTTTTAGTCATCAAAGATCAAACAATATCAATAGTGTTTGATTTTCCATGATGGACATACCATAAAGTTGTGGTATTCCATGAGGACTGATGTTGTGAGACTATCACACAACTCATTAGATGAACTTATACTTTTGGGCTTACATATCTACCAACCAAGTCAAACCAGATGGCATCAATAGTAATTTCAGCCTATTGCATACTTTACTTCATGTGTATGTTTTGACTAGAAAACACAAACATTTAATATTATACGTCGTAAGTGTGCATGTCTTAACAAGAAGACATAACAAATCAATGTCTTACTTTACGTTATTTGTCTTTCAACAATTAACTGAATTGATGTTTGTGTCTTTACAAGAGACCTAAACATATTCAACTAAAGTAATTACGAGCGCCGACACTTGGCCTCAATAGTAATTTCAAGTTAATTTCATACTTCATGATTATGACTTTACAAGAAGACATAATCATATTTACTAAACAATTCAGTGAATATGTTGAAGTAGCTTTTCATGTTATCTTGATATTTGTTCTAATTAGGGCAACATACATTTTATGTGTAGAAGTCCTAGTAGAATTTTAGTTTCTTACCTTTCAGTCAAGAAAAACTATTAGTCATATTGTTATATGTTGTACCTTGCACACAAGTAAGATTTCTCCCACTTGTGCATGGCACAACATCATGAGACCAATATGACAATGTCTAAGATAACATATGATTTTTAGTCAAAATCAAAACATAGATCTGTAGAACTTTATCATTTTAATAATGAATCATGCATAACGATTTTATAGATAACATTTCAGGAAGCAACATCAGGAACGCGACAAGTTATCTTATAAAATTTATGCAATGGTTCTTATATAAACTATGATGCTTAACATGTGGAAAGTAATGTATTATTTCAAGACAATCTGGAAATAAGATGGGCAACTTGCAAGTAATAAAGCTTACAGCTCCCACTGGATTAGACAACATTACATGTGTTACGTCACCAGTAATATAATCACGTAGCTCCCACTGGATTAGACAACATTACAATGTGTTACGTCACTAGTGGAGAGTGAGTAGCGATTGGATACTTTCCATCTTTCTTTGAATATCTACACATTATTGCTAATGTGAGTCATTTTGACTAGTAAACATGTACTTAGGTATTCAAGAAAGTGCATCAAGTTCTAACATATAGATGATGGGCTAGCCATCATTGCTATTTTAACTTGAAAATAGGCATGCATTTCCTCCATAATTGGTCTACTTTACCACAAGGGTATGTAGGACCTTAGTAGGCATATTGGGTTAAGGCAAACTGCTAGGTAATCATGCTAGTAATTGCCTTTACCACATTGCGGATTATTGATACTTCCGTCTTCAAATTATTTAAACTCATTTTAGTTTGGTAGCTAGTACGAAATAGGTTGACCAAGCAAGAACATGCAAATATCGCCAAAGGTCTGACCAATGAGCAAAATTCGCCATGGGTTGAAATGGCCCTAAGGTCTGACCAAAGAGGTCAAGTCAAGTGCACGTGTTCTTGGTTGTCCAAATATCTTATATTTCTTCAATGTTTCAAAACCGAAACAAGGGTTATAAAACAACGTTGAAGGAATAAGATGTGTAACCATACTTAACCGTTTTGACTTTACAAGACATCACGATTTCTAGAGTAGGTTTTCCTTGAGTTTGATTAGAATTAGGAAAATTCAAATATTCCTATTATGGCTTTTCCTCATAAAGAAAAAGGATAGGAATAAGTCTCTTTCTTACAAGGAAAGATCGACTTAGTTCGTCCTTTTAACAAGAAAAGAACAAACTCTTGTTTACGGTATGCGTTTCATTAATTGAATTTACAAAGTTCAATTTTAGTATTTTCGATAATTATCCTTTTATAAATTAACTACCCCATGTTTATAATTTAAAACAATTAATTTACGAAAAGGCTAAGATCCTCATTGAGGTTCGACCATTAATGCAGTTGATCTACTAGAAATGGTGGATTCAATAGGTAGACGACGATCACCAATTGTATTACATGTACAACTCTTAGATCCTTATGGGACTCATGGCATCTAGTGTCAAACAACTAGTGTCATGTAGGCATGTTTAGTCCCATCTTTGCCTCGGGTAAGGGTCTGACCACACTACTCGATTAAGTCATCCAATTTGAAAACTGTGAGAATAATCCTAGGTCTGACCATGGAGAATAGTCACCTTGGGTTACAATTCAGCCTAGGTCTGACCAGATGCTAAAAGGTAATTGCAAGTGTTCTCATAATTGGACGGCGTGACTTAAATTTTGACGGGTAAATAGTTTTGATGTGGATCAAAACCGTGTACGAAAGAAGCATGCATTCATTCTTCGTAGCACAAGTTAAAAAACTTTTCTTAACTTAAGTCTAATCATTGTTTTAATTTATGTGTGTCAAGTTGTCCATTTTCAAGACTAATATAAATCCTAGGTGGATTTTAATTAATTTTGGACAATACAATAAATCAATAAATAAACAATCTTAACTAGTTTAAGTGTTATTTAGAAAACAATGATTTTTAAGTTTCAAATCATATTTAAACTTAGTTAAACTAAATCATAAGACTTAGTTCAAAATGGTTTATGTTTAGTTTCAAGTTTTAAGAAAACATTTTTCCGTTTTACATGTAGTCACAACATACATAAAAACAACCAACCAAACATACAACCACAATATGCAAAGCCTCAACCGATGAAAATCCTATGCTTGGTCTCGTGAGCCATCACGAGAACCAAGAGTCAACTAGGGACACAAACCACAACCACACGGAGGGCTCCCACTTGCCCCAAGACAATCATGGGCAAGTAAAGGCCCATAATGCACATGAAACTTTGATTCTGTCAGCCCAGTTTTTCTGTTTTGCGAGGCCCAATGCTCCTAGAAGACGACCTCTTCATCGTTCGGCCCAGTTGACAAAGTTGTAGCCCTATGTCTTGAGGACCTGGAAAACAAATTTTAGAAAAAAATACCTTACCAATCAGCGGGAAATCACGTTTTCCCAACAGGTGTCCAGCAGCAACTTTCGGTCTACAACTCTTCAATCTTTCGCCATTTGCTTCCAAGCTCTTGTTTACAATACATATAAAGTAAAATACAAATAATATACTTTGCATCTACTGTAAAATGCCCAAAAAATGGCAAAACCAAAATTGAAATACATTACAAAAGTGCCGAAACAATGGCAAACTCCAAAACAAGAAAAACAACCAACAATCACAACATCACAATGCATAAGTGGTCTAGGTTTTCATCGGCTTTGCATATTCACATAATAATACATTAAGATTATGATCATGACAAGGTTTTGGCTAACTCCATGGACAAACATGCATGTATTTGCCATGGATAACAAAATAAATACAAGAATTAAATTGTTAGCCAACGAATCGAGGAAATAATTAACAAGAATTAAAACCCCGAATGGTACGCGTGACAAATGGCCATAGACTCATAACCCAATGATATTAGGACCATCTTAACACCATTTTACCACAGAAAAATAAGCCTCATGGGCTGATTTGAAATCGGGTTAAAAATCTCTTAAAAAACACGTTTTTAGGCCATTTTACGGGTACCGATCAAGTAAACAATCAACGTATGCATAACAAATGGCCATAGGATCAAAAAGTCCAGATCTTAAGACCTTATTAAAGTCGACATATTCATAATATATAAGCCCTAGGGGCTGTTTTAAAATCATACTTTTAAATCCATTAAAAAACCATGTTTTTAGCCATTTTTACGTATACAAGATGATCATATGACAACATATGATGGCTCGTGATACCACTATAGGTGATGTAGCAATATAAAAACATATTAAATAAATAAGCACAGCGGAAAACATCACCATACAAGGATCCATAGTGCCATATGATCAATCAAATAAAATAAACACATAAGTTATACCTTTGTAGCGTGATCCGGGTAACACCACCAATATCACCACCACGTAGAGATGTAAGAAACCAAAAGATCAATAAGGTTGATCTTCTCTAAGAATGAAACACACTACACGTCATCGATCACCACCCGATGCTAGTCATGACCTGGTAACAATCATCCTTGATGCATCTACATTAGAATGAGCACAGAAGGGATCAAGAAAACACAAACCCTAATTAGGGTGTGTTAATTTCGTGGCTTTTGAGGTATTGAGGAGGGAGGAGAGATTTTCTCCTTCACATGTGGTTAGTCATAATTGTGATCGATATGGTTCAAAATAGATTTGACCTTATCAAGTTACAATTACACTTAGCACCTCATAAAAGCTCATTAGCCCCTCCAAGCCCTTCATAAAGGCCGGCCACCATGAGGGCCCACAATGGGCTTGCCCATTGTTGGTCCAATCCAAAAACACTAAGTCTAACTTAGTATTTAACGACCCGTTATAGATCCCGAGTTACGTAGTCATTTATATATTGTAAATACGATAATTACAATCTATAAAATGATGTCTCTGTGTATAAGTGTGTGACCCCATAGGCTCACATATGTCTAGCCATATAATTATTAATTATGACACGAGCATACTCCAACAGC